>JARHVA010002261.1:2200000-2694836 GCA_037957365.1 Torreya grandis
TTAATAGCTTTTTAACAAGTTTCATGTCAAAATGACACTTTAGACATTCTTCCTCCCCATCACTATCTTCACAAGCTTAGAAAGGCAAATTTAAATTAAATGGTACAACTAGGAGAGAGAGAGTTATGAGATAAAACTTTGGAAATTGTTAGGGGTGATATTAATATTAAAATAAGTGGAATTTATTTTCATATTTTTTACTTATTCTTTATGAAAAATTGATAATAGTGGCAACATGTCACCATGTCCTATCCATCCGAGAGGGGTCTATTCTTGCATCTATTTCTCCATTTTAGAATTATATGGATAAGAATAGTTTGGAAGGATATTTTTAAAGGTAAATTATATCCATTTAATGGTGGTTTAATAATACAACTCATCTCCATGAAGTGTATTTACTTGGAGGAAAATTGTCTTGATGAATAAGCTATTTTAGTGAATCTTGCTACAAGTTTTATTTTATCTTCATGGAGGTCAATCTCAGAGGTTTATAATGATTCACAAATCATGGAATATTCACAAGTTTCATGGATTTAATGTTATATTTTCTCTAAGATGCGTTTCTTATCCATATTATTTAAGTGTTTACTCTTTGGAGACATGATTTATGTTTGAAAAAATATTGCAAGTTTGATTGCTAGTTTAGCTCAAGTACCAATAATATATCAAGTAAAAGTTTATGAGATAATATTTCACTATTGGAAGTATTGGACTATTAATATAACAATCTAATCACACCTATCAATGAGAGTCACAAGTGTCTCTTCCATGTATAGGCCTGCACAGACTATAGAAGTAGATGGGAGATGCCCAGGGTCATGGGGAAGACTTGATACATATGTTCATGCATTTATGTGTCTTTGAATACCCTAATTCCATCATAAAGTTTTTCTAATTAACTATATACTCTAAAACTACACACAAACCTTATGCATTGGTTGATTGTGTATGCAGTCCATACAAACCTATAAGATGAGTTAAAAATGACGACATGATGCTTGTCATAAGCTCTATAGTATTGGAAAAGTGAAAAATTAGTGTGTAAGGATTTGATAGAGTTTAAGTGTTTAATAAATTAAGAGGTTATCTTTTATAACCCTAAATAACAAAGTAGAGACCTATAGGCCCTAGGCCCATAGGTCATTTTTTTGAGCCAAAAAGTCAATTGATTTTCAATAAGGTAGTCTCAAAAAAGAGACTTAACTTTATTACAGGAAGATGAATATAGGACATAATACATTGAGTAACAACTAGGCCACTTATAATTCAAGTGGTGACTAAAGGAAACTGAGTTGACAATTTAAAGGCACTTACAGGACTGTGTATGGATAAGACAAAGACAATGAGGTTGAAAATGCCATAAGTAGTAAATAAAACTTGTAGATAGTGATAATGAATACTCCTTTGGTTTGTATAACTTCAATTATTATGTTAAGTGAAAGGACTAAGTTCAAGACTGTATGTTCAAACCTATCCCTAATAAGCACCTACAACCATGCCTTGAAAGGTGTGAGGTAAAATGCATAAAATGAAGGGGTAAGATGTGTATAAAATATGATATAAACCTAATTTGGGATCTTAAACAAGTTAAAAATCCAAAAGAATATCATGGGTGGAAGTGACCCTAAACCAAAATACAGTCTTGATCCTCTAAAGACCACTTACAAGTCACTCCAAGAATAGGCTAGTCTCAAACCTTAAGGAAGGGCAAAGGTATATGAAAGGCTCTAAGGTTTATCGTAGTTAGAAAAAAGTTCATATGGTTAGTTTGAGACAAAATGAAACATGAATAGTATTGATCAAATTAAGTTCAAGTTACCAAAACATAGTCAAAATCACCACATATAACCAAGCTTAATAGATAAGGATTAAAGGTAAATAGAGTTTTAGGGTTTGAAGTTTGTGAGATAGCCGAGTAAAAATATAAATATAGATCCTTGAGTTTAAGCATGGTAAAACCAACACTTGCATTTTGAGGTGACAAAGATAACTTAGGTATGATCACTGTATGTATAGAGAACATCACCTACAGGCTTGCTCAGTCCATAGTAAAGAACCATATTCAACAACATAAGGTGTGAGAGGTCTATTGGGTATGCAATGAATTTTTAAAATGGGAGAGGTTAAATTAAATTATTAGAAAAAATAAATGGAATTTCATAGTGATATCTCATGATGAAAACCAAGTAGGCCTAAATAGGCTTAAGAGCTTTTTTTGCATGATAGACCTAGTGGGAATCACATCAGCACTTGATGGAGACTAATAGGTTGAAAGAGATTTAATGATGAGTTGGTGTTTGTCAAATTAAAATATCTTGTTGAGATCACTAAGGCATTACTCAATTAAATTTCCTAAGGAGTTTCTAAACCCTATAGTCACATACATATACATCTAGTCATGAGAGAGGTTGAAGTTTTGGGGCCTCTATAAGCATGATCAAACTTTGTGGATGGGTAAAAAAGGTGGATACTAGTGGAATAAGACATCCATGTTCACCAAAAAATCATACAAGTAGTAGATATACCCATTATTTTGTCTCAGATCTTGCTCACTCCATTGGTAAGGGGTAGTTTTGAGACCAACGGCCCTGTTTGAACTTAAGACACAAAAAATCATGTCAAACCTCATGGAGGGACTTTAAGGAAATATAAATACATATAAAATGTCTAAATACACTTTTAGGTGGTACCAAAAATTAGTTTTAAATCCAAATGCATTTGAGGGATAGCAAGGATGTGACATGCCTTAAACCCCAAGTCCCTTAACTAGTACACCATATACATGTAGTGGGGAAATAATCGCTAACAAAGAATATAGAATCATAAGAAATATTTTTTTTGATGTTTATAAACCTATCCAAATAATGAGATTGAGTTTTGAGGCCCAAATATCAAATTTGACCTCTCTCAAGTTCAAGAGAGCTAAGTCTACCACCTGAGGAACAACTTCATACACTCACACCATATCTCACACTTTACATGGGAAGCTGATCCATTTAGAATAGGTGGGGGAGGGGAGGGTAAGTCAAGAATTTTTTTAAAGTGGAATGAGGTCAATTGGTGGCATGTGCTTTATGAATGATTTTTAAGACCCCAAACAGGTCTTAAACTATCCTAAAACCCTGATAGTGACTAGGAAGAATAAATGGACCTCTAAAGCACATTTAATTCCATAATTTACTCTTGAAAATTATTTTATGTTTTTTATAACTCCAATGAGGTTCCCAAAATTTACTTATTAATACTTTCAATTATACAAACTATAATAAATGACCTATTTTTCATGATTTTGATGTTTTATAGGTGTTATGAGAAAGGGAGAACTTCACAATAATTTTATTAGGTAATTTGGGACGTGTCATAATTATTAAATCCCAAAAATTTTCAAAATAAATTTTTTATGTGGTAAAAAAAGGCTCATTTTCTAAGGTAGTCTCAAAAAGGCCTTAAATGAGACTAGGTGGCAAGGTCATTTCATGGTTTACATACTTCCACAAGGTCTCAAGTCCTCAAAATTGACATAGAGGTTAGTGATATCCTAGGGAAATTGAATTAATTTTTTTTGTGTGATTTAACATGTGTTATATAATTATGGATCAAGAAAATAGGGTTTTAGGCAAGGATGCCTAATTAAGGCCTAATTGAGGAGAGAGAAAGGTAGGAAAAATGGATTTCCACTTAGAGTAAGGACCTAAAATTTTACATGGAAATTTAAGGAAATAATGGGTCATAGGATGTTCCCTTGTTTTATCATTATCCTTTGTACATTATCTTACATAAGGAAGATTATAGGTTTTTAGGGTTACAAAGAAAATAGACCTAGTGAGGGCTTAAGGAGAAAAATGGAGTCTTGGGAGTTTTTAAAAATAAAAAATGGTTTATTTCAAACATGATAACATATTTTAATACAATTAATGGATATTGAGTGACTTGAATAATATGAAATTGATTTTTAGGACACTTGGACCAATCTAGGCATGGGAAATGAAGAGTTTCAAGACACCTATGCACATGAATGATGGAATGTCAGATCAAAGGATTTTATTAAGGAATTATATGTGTCTAATGAGTTTTTTGAGATAATTTCATGGTGAATTAATGATGGACAATTCCATTTTTTACTATTCTTATAAAAAGAAGGGCAATTTTCAAGAAGCTAGACAAAGTGTCAAGCCAAGTCCTAACTCCTATGCCACTTGGAAGGTTGGAGAATCTAAAAGAGTGATAAACATGTATTTTTAAGTATTTTTTTACTATCTCATAACTCCCTTTATTTTTTTAACTCACATGGACACTTGTCAATCCCCTTATACTATGCTCTCCTCTCTTTCTTCATAATTTTCTATATAAGCAACCACTTTTGGCTTTGTAATCAATCCACATATGATATGGTAAAGACCTAATAATTTGAGTACTATTTTTTTCCTTTGAATAAAACATTTCAAGCTAGTTTTGATTTATCAATTTATTTTCTAAGTGTGTGAAGTAGTGCATAGTTGAATGACAAGTGATAATCATCTATCCTTGTGTTCTGATAAGAACCTCATTCTCACAATAAATAAATACCAATAATGATTGACTCATATATTTATAAATAAAATGATATAAAAAAAAAATTTCCTTTTATGGAAGGAATAAATTTGTATCATGGGCCTCTTTTATGGGGCTACCTCCTTTGAGCAAGTCTCAATTACAATTAACTTCTTGGATGCCTCACACTAACCTATACCCCTTTATTTATACTAATTCTCATCTACACAACTCTTTACTATTTTTTATGTGGTGCTAAAATACTATTCAATATTCTATTATTATACCCTTCTCTAGGTACATTACAACCCCAAATATCTAATGTATCAATAATCAAAAGTGTAAGTAAGATTTATCTTTTCTGAACTAGGATTTATTTAATAGATCACTTGCATTTCCCTTTGCATACATTAACCAAATATTAAATGTCTATTGAACCAATTTATGAATCCACATATAGTATATGTAGGTTTTAATAAAGATAATGATAGTAATAGGACATGTGAGAGAGGACAATAATTGACTCAGGAATGGAAAATAGAATGAAAGGGAATGGGAAAGGACATGGAAGGGGTTCCATTAAGCAACTGAATTCATAGATTTGTTTTAAATAAATCAAGCATACAAGTGATTAAGATACATGATGCTCATGGGATCATCTGTCTCTTTCCCATCTATTGTATCCAACTTGTATGCTCCAAATCCATAGTTTGTGTTGATAATGAACTAACCCAATAAATTAGGCTCAAAATTACCTTTATTTTCATAGTCTATGTTTGTTTTTTACTAATCCTCTTTTACTACAAGGTCACCAACTTTAATGTCTTTAGAAATGATGCATTTTTATAACTGTGGCGTAGTGGATTCTAATATGCTTTGAGATGGTTTAATATTACTAAATGTTTCTCATCTAAGAGTTTTAGCTCTTGTATTTGGGTTAATCTATACTCATCATCTATAATTCCCTTTTATGAAATGTGTAGGTAAGACAACTCGATCTCAATAGGGAGTATATATTGAGAGACAAGGACTATGGAATAGGGTGTTGCACTTTTTAGCATGTAGATGATGGTTTGGTAATCCCACAAGGCTAGGAATAATTTTAAATGCAAATTATGACCAATATCATTGATGATCTTCTTAAGAATTTTGAAAATTGTCTTATTATATGCCTTAGCTTGGAAATTTTCTTGAGGGTAATAGGGGTTTGACTATATATTTTTGATATAAATTTTTTCACATAGGTATTTTACCTCATTTTATTTAATTAATTTCCATTATTGGATATGAAGGAAGATGGAATGCCATAGTAGTTGAACTTAACAGGGGTAAAAATATATTAAAAAACGAAAAGGCCAAAATTACAACTCATTCTCCTGGTTCACCAACTGAACCAACTCCTGAAACATACTAGCCGAAAACATACCTGGGTCAGTAATACTCCACATAGAACCATTCTCCGACGCCCATTTGGCAAGGCGATCCGCAACACCATTCCATTCACGTGGAATATGTTTGAAAACAATAGAATTCAAAGAGGTACTTAAATGCCGGATCTGAAGAATAATAAGATTCAGATGCCAATCTATTATACCGGCATTACCGTTATTAAGCAAATTAATCACCACTTGCAAATCCGATTCGCAGATGATATTGTAACAACCCTGTTGATAGCAGAACTTCAAGGCCTCCAGAATCGCCATGGCTTCCATGAGATTGTTTGTGTGGCAGCCTTTGTAAATCGAGAAAAGAAATTGTATGCAACCGAGACTATCCCGAGCAATTCCCCCAATTCTGGCCTCTCCTGGGTTCCCCCGTGAGGAGCCATCCGTATTAACTTTGATACAGCCAGGCTCAGGGCGGGTCCAGCATCCTTTTCTATTAACCGGGCGCATCTTAACTTTTTGCCCATGCTGCGCACCACAGCCCAGCGCCGAGTCATTACCAGGTTGAAGACTCAAACCCAGCCGCTTAAGTTGACCGTCCACCTCATCATTCCAGTCAGCGCCCTCCACACACTTGGCACGCAAAGTTTCCTGTAGCGAATTGAGAATTTTAGACCAAAGCTGACGCCATTCCAGGCGCTCCCCCCTGAAGACTCTTCTATTACGCTCAAGCCACAAATTCCATAATATGAAGGAAGGGCCCACGGTCCAAGCACTCTGCAGCAGGGAGTTCCTAGCAGGCGCAGTACCCAGTCGACTCCAGAATTCACTCAAAGAATGAGCATGACAGCAGGGGGCGCCCTAGGCTGCCCACCACAAATGCCAGAACTGAGTAGCAAAGGGGCATTGGAAGAATAAATGTGCCCCTGTCTCCTCACTGTTGTGGCACAAAACGCAGACCGAAGGCCCCTGAAAGCCACGTTTACATAAGTTATCCCAGGTCAGGCACTTGTTGTGAGTAAGAGTCCACAAAAAAAAATTACATTTGGGCCAAGAAATCTGGTTCCAAACTTTTTTCCCCCAAAAGAACTGATTACGATTGACCGCTTGCTTAATCAAAAGCGCATATCCAGACGAGACCGAATACTGGCCAGTTGTATCTCCCCCCCAGGCAAGAACATCTCTACCCTGAAGATAATTGCATTCTCTAGATTGAAGTATGTGGCTTAACTCACTTCTAGTCTCAGCAGATCCTCCCAGAGGCCAATCCGAAGAGTTTTTCCACCTATATCCAATAGCCATGCCCAAGCTGACAGCTTCCTTATAATGCATCACAGTATCCCAACCAGCTGAAATAAAGATATCAGCAATAGGCTGTAACTGAGGATGAGAAACTAACAGGGGCGGTTCCCCATTCCAAGAGTCTTCCCAGAACAGAGCTTCAGTCCCACTATTGCACACCCAGAAAAGACTCTGCTTCACCAGCTGCGCTCCCACCTTAAGAGTGCTCCACACCATCGACCCTCTACCAGCAAGAGGAAGTCTAGCCAAGTCATGAGGCGCAGTGCCTGGGAAGTATTTAGCAGTCAGAATTTTGGCCCACAGGGCAGAATGGTTAGAACACCACCTCCAGTATAACTTAGCAGCCAAGGCTTGGCTGCCTAAGATAGCTGAACGTAGTCCCAGGCCCCCTCCCTGCTTTGGTCTACAAACCATGTCCCAAATGACGAGACTCCATTTAGTGTTTTGAAGATTCCCGCTCCAAAGAAATCTCCGAGAGAGGGCATCATATTCTTTAAGGAAGTATACAGGGGCGGTTTGAATCATGCACCGATAAATGGGCAGCGCCTGAATAATAGATTGCAAAAGAATAACACGACCAGTAGTGGAGAGCCATCTATGGGTCCAATGGCTGATTTTCCGTCTTAACTTGTCCAACACATTCTGCCAAAAAAGCCTGGGCTGCCGCCCCACAACAATGGGAATGCCCAAATAAACAACAGGAAGAGCTTGAATTTGGAATCTAAGAATGGCAGCGATTCTTCTCTGGATAGAATCAGGCGTGTTGAAGAAAAAAATGGAGGACTTGTGCTCATTGATCTTTTGTCCTGAAGCCTCCAAATAGTTGTCGAGGGTGAGACGGAAAGCAACAGCTTCACGGATCCGAGCTTTACCAGCTAAAATAGTATCATCGACAAATTGTAGATGAGTCAAGGTAGTAATGCCATTTCCCCAATTCCAGCCCTGAAGGGTACTCTGAGCAACCTGAAACTTGAGAAGCCGTCCAAGCCCCTCAGCCATAATGATGAACAAGTATGGTGAGAGCGGGTCACCTTGACGAAGACCTCTCGAGGCCCCAAAAAGTTTCGTAGGGGCTCCATTAATAAGAACCGAAAAGGAGGGCGTCGTGATACAACTTAACACCCAGCTGATCCAATCCTGATTGAACCCAAAAGCTAATAAAACTTTGCTCAAAAATCTCCAGCTGACTCTGTCGTAGGCCTTGGCAAGGTCAAGCTTAATAAACATAGATTTCTCTTGAGAAGTACTCATAGAATGGATTGCTTCAGTCGCAATCACCACTCCATCCAAGATTTGCTTACCAGCAACAAAACCCCCTTGCTCCTCCGAAATAAGGTGAGGGAGGAAACCTTTCAGTCTTTGAGCAATGATTTTGGAGATGATTTTATAAATAACATTACAAAGCGCAATTGGCCTATACATCTCCAGCTTATTAGCCTGTTCCTTCTTAGGAATAAGAGCCAAGAATGTGGCATTCAAAGCTCTAAGCATTTCTCTGCTGGAATACGATTCCTGTATCACCTGCATTAAGTCTTGATTTATAATTCCCCAAAAATCTTGAAAGAATTCAGCCGGGAATCCGTCAGGACCGGGGGCTTTACCTCTCTTCATGCTAAAAACAACCTCTTCCACTTCTGGCAAAGCAATTGGCTTCATAAGGCGTTCATTCATTTCCTCATTCACCAAAGAAGGAATGCAAGCCAAAACAGCATTTTCAGCCCCTTCATCTGGTATAGGATCACTAGCAAACAGTGCCGAAAAATATCGAACAACTTCTTTGCTAATAGCTTGGGAAGAGGTTAAGCAACATCCATCCTGAGAAACAAGAGAAGTAATAAAGTTTCCATTGCGTCGGGCCTGCACAGACTTATGGAAGAAAGCCGTGTTCTTGTCTCCCTCTTGAAGCCAATCATTGCGAGCCTTCTGCTTCCAGTAGATCTCCTCCCTAAGCTCCCACTCCGCTAAGGTGTTGGCAGCAGTAGCTTCTTCCAGACGAAGCTCCTTCGTGAATCCACATTCTCTTATCTGCCTGGTTATCTTATCAAGCTTCTCTTGTGCCGTCTTTTTCTTACATTGTAGGTTCCCAAAACTACTTCTATTCCATTCCTGCAATTTCCTTTTAACATACTGGAGCTTTTTAAGAAATGAATACATGGCTGTACCATACGCAGGCCCTCCCTGTCTCCACCACTGCGCCATGAGATCATGAAGGGATGTATCTCTAAGCCACATCATCTGAAACTTGAAAGGAGGCTTTTTGGGCCTATCAATACAGCCTATGGCCAGCTTGATAGGCCAATGATCGGAGCCTCTCCAGTCCAAAATTTCGGAATTGATAGAAAAAGCACTAGATTGCCAAAAACAAGAAACTAGAAATCTATCAAGACGTTCGGCAATGGCAGCGTTACCTATTCTTCTGTTGCTCCATGTGTACTTCCCGTTTAAGGGTCTAACATCGGATAAGCGCAACGCTTCCACATTGTGGTGAAGGCAGTCAGCAGAGGGACCCAGCCGATTCAAGCCGCCTCTTTTTTCCTCAAGACTCATAACCGCATTGAAGTCTCCAGCAACTATCCACGGCATGAAAGGGTGAAGAAGACGAATATAACGAATGTGCTCCCACAGCTGCACTTGGCCAGCAATATCAACAGGGGCGTATACATTGGTAATAAGAAATCTTTCCCCAGTGTCAAGAGAAGAAGCCAACACAGTTAAGGCAGACAAGTTGCATATCCAATGAATAGGTAGAATTTTCCTTGGATTCCAACCCACAGCTAGACCTCCTGCACTACCGCAAGCACCTATACATTGCCACTGCCCGCTAGGCCAGACATTTAACATACAAGCTGAAAAAGCATCAACCGACAATTTAGTCTCCTGAATACAGAGGATATCCGGAGAATTGTCCCAAACCAAATTACGCAGAGCCTTTTGTCTAGGGGAGCTATGCAATCCCCTTACATTCCATGACAGAACTATCATTGGGTGGGTTGAGGGAAGTGCTCATCCATAGTTTTGACCACTCCAGTTTCCACTAGCAATTCACCAGTAAGTTTCAATCTATCTTGATCCTTTCTTCTTCCAGCTTTGGAAGGAGCAGCCGAGTTGGCTTTCTTGAATTGTTTTTGCATAAGCCCAAGAGTACTGCTGGCTCCTTTTCCTTTTTTACCGGCTTCCCCTTCTTTGGCCAACTCCGCCCAGCTCACTTCCTTCTCAGGCTGCTCATACTGAGCCTCAGATGGACCTCCCTCCTGTTGCAGAGAGCAATCAAAAGGCACTTGTCCCTGCCCAATAAGAGTTCCAATGACTTCAGAGGCCTGTCTAGGTTGCACCATCTCATCCCCCTGTTCCTCCATCGGGATGCCATCTTCAATGACCATACAATCTAGAGCTTCGAATCTATTAAACCCCAGGTCTACTTATCTCTCAGTATTGCCACGCCTTGGTCCCCGACCTCTTGCTCTCTTTTTGACTGTCGTGAAACCATCCGTTCCTACTTGAAATTGATCACCAGATCCTTGTGCCAAACTTGGATAAATAGCATTTTTCCCTTTATCTAATTGATCAGGTAAAGATTTGGTGTTTTCAACCAAACTTCTGCGCCCATTTCCTTTCCCAGATTCAGCTGTAAAATTCATTCCAGAATTTATCCCAGTGTCATTGGTTTTTACCGCCAAAGGGCATTGCCGATGGAGGTGTCCATAGACATGGCATAATCGGCACCTGAAGGGGATGGATTCGTAGTCAAGCTGCTGTATCCAAGACAAAGATCCCAAGAAAATTTCTACCGAGTCTGGAAGCGGATTGTTTAAGTCCATGTCCACACAAATTCTTGCATATGAAATAATCTTCTTGTCAAGTGACTGGTGTGCAATAGCTGTTGGCTTACCCAGCATTGCCCCAATTTGTCTGAGGATATCTTCCCGCCAAAATTCCAGCGGAAGTCGCAGAAGACGGACCCAAACTGGGACACAGGCTAGAAGTTCATCAGCTGAGTTGAAACCCATGTGCCATGGTTTAAGAAACAGGCCCACTCTTTCATAGAAATAGGGCCCTCCTTCAAAAATGCGATTTCTATCAGAGACAGAGGAAAAACTTACCAGAAAATATCCATTTCCAGCCAACATGAGGTCAAAGTCTCCTTCAATGACCCAGGAGCGGCGAATCCAGGATTCTAATGCTGACACAGGGATTCTAATACCCAGAAACTTGCAGATTAGGGTGTGTGCAGACAAATATTCCACATCTTCATGGATTGCTTCCTGTGGGATGACCAAAACAGGACGGTCTTGAGTCCTCAAGAGGCATCCGTTGACTTTGGTTAGCCGCGAGCGCTCACTGTTATAGAAGTGTTCCTGGCCGTGAAAGTTTGCCCCAGGGGTCTCCGCCACTTGCCTGGGGCCTGTCAACGGGCCTGCTGTTCCTCCTTCGCGCGCAGACATCTCTCCCGGACCTATTTCCTTCGAAAACCTCTTAAGCCTCGTCGATGGAATGCCATAGTAGTAAACAAGGTGATTTAAAATTAATTTAGATATATAATTACTATGTAATTGAGATGGATTGCACCAACCCACTTAGTAAAATAATCAATATAAATTAGGATATGCTTAAGGACATTTGATGATGTGGGGTTTATCTTAACTATGAGATCAATCCCCCATGTCAAGAATGGCCAAGGATATGTAATAGGTTGATGTTATTGTGAATGAGCATGAATTAAATCACCATGTTTTTGACAATAAAGGCACTTATTAACATAAGTACACATTTGATTCCATTATGGGAATATAATATCATGTTATAAGGAGTTTCTTGGCCAAAACCATTCCACTATTATGGTCCTCACAAATCCTTTTGTGCATGTATTTGAGTGATCATTCAAATTTGCCTTAGTTTTTTAAAAAAGTATAATCCCATCATATCCTCAAAAATAGATTTTACCATCGAGTAAGGTGTCATGTGATGCATTATGAATGAATAATTTTTGTTGAGTGTGTGATAATAATGTGGTTTTGGAGGTAAGTGTATACATCTTGGTACCAAGGGGAACTAGGGATAGAAATATCACATACCGTTTCTAATTTTGGATGAATGTAAGCTAGTGTGAGAAGATTTAAAATGAGGAATTTATATTCATGGACATTAAAAGATATTTATATGAATTATCCAATAGTTTCCATGCATCATTTGATATTTTATTGTCCCTTTGTATTTTTTCAAAATAGATGTACTCAGATTTTTGTTTGAGACTATCAACCATGCATTTGTAGCACTCGACCTTCTCATCCTTTGTTTGATATTGTTATATAGTCTCATTGATAATAAATTAATAATATATATAGACAACCAACTATTGAATGGTACATTACACTATGAGGCAAATTCTTTTAATGGGTGCCTCATATGATGAAATATTTTTGGTGCATGGAAAAATGATTTGAAATACCTTTGGAATGAGGTCCCCATATTGCATAATTAACAAAATGATTTACCTTGAAATAAAATATGTGAAGGAACCATTGAAATATAGATTCCATTGATGTAATTAATCCAGAGTAAAAATAGACTCATATGAGAAGTAAATGTACAATGGTGCCTCAATAATTTGGTCTACAAGTACTTTCCCTTTGATGGATTTCTGATGTGTGTATTCAATGTCAAACTTTATAAGTAACATAATCCATTTAGCCATGTGACCAATCAAAGAATATTTAGATAGAAGGTAATTGAGCATATAAACTTTAGCAATTAAGATGGTCTTGTTATTCAATATGTAATCACAAAATTTTAGGATGCAAAGAATAAAGCTAAATAAGACTTTTTAATGGGTGCATAATTATGTTCATAAATAACCAATGTCATACTCAATTAATAATTTTGGGCCAAAATTTTCCTTAAATAATGTGTAGCCACTAAAATGTAAATCACTAAAAACTTCCCTAGTGTTAGTGGGGCCAAAACTAGGGGATTTGCCAAATAAGTTTTTAAATACCCAATTTTTTCTTGGAAATTGGTGTTATAATTAAAGATGGTCCCCTTATTTAAGAGGTGAGTAAAAGAAAGATATCAATTAGAAATATATGAAATGAATATATGAATGGATTGAAGTTATCCTTGTAGGCTTTGTAACTAATTCAAATTAGATGAGGGAGGAATTTATATGAAAGACTTAACTTTGGTAGGATTTAATTCAATACTTATACAATAAATAATGAATCCTAAAAAAATACTTGAAGTGACTCCAAATACACATTTAGTTAGATTAAAGTGCACCTTATATTCATGAAGTCACTCAAATATTCTCCATAGAATTTTTGGGTGTCTTGTACATGTTATTTATTTTCCTAGAATATATCAATATAATCTTTAATAATATTATGCATCATATCATGGAAGATTACAATCATCACACACTGATATGTAGCATTAACATTTTTCAATCTGAATGGCATAACCTAATAATAGAATGTTTCCCACAAAGTGGTGAATGATATTATATGCTCATCTTCTGGTGTTATTTTAATTTGATTTTACCCTTAAAAACCATCCATGAGGGATAAAATTTCATATCATACTATTGGGTTCATGATCATATCAATGTTAGGTAATGGGAAATCATCTTTGGGACATGCCTTGTTGATATCTCTGAAATATATGCATAGGTGAATACCAATGGGATTTTTAATGACTAGGATGATATTAAAAATACATTTAGAATAATATATTTTTTAAATGTATCATGTTCCAAACAATTTTTATATTTACTTATTAATTAATGTGTCAATATGTGAGTGCATTTTCCACAACTTTTGTTTAATAGGCTTGGCATCAGGTGCACGACAAAATGGTATATGACCAAAGATAGATTTAGCCTATGAATATCAATATATGACCTTGTGAATATGTCAATTAATTCTTTAAGAATGAATATAATGAATTCATGTGCCTCTAGAGTGAGGGATGAACCAAGCTTGATAATTTTATGATCATTTATATTACCAATATTGAAAGTAGTGTGGAACCATCCTCTAATATAGTTGGTACCAATGGGAATTGATTTTATCCATCTAATTGTGGGACATTATGCTCACCCATGTAATAATAATAAAAATAACCCATGGAAGGTAATATACATTTAGAAAATGGTTGATTAAAATCTTGAAACAACCATTCAAATGTATTTTATTCCTCAAGACTGATATCTGAACCAAATATAATGTGTGAAATTTTGGGCTTTGTGCTTCTTATGAAAGAGAGTGAACTTCCCCATACTTTGGATCCTAAAAAAAGTTTTCATAAAGGGACTCATATTTAAATTTCCCTTTACCCTTTTTTAAAAGTGCTTCAGATAGATTTTCACTAGCAAACCTCAGTGCTTGATTTTATTTTTAAGTTTTTTGACTAAAGAAGTTTAACTACTCTCCAAAGTAAGTATAAAAATACAATATAGTTTCACATATTTGATTATGTTATCCAATAAAAATATTATCCCTAAGGCCAAATAACACTAAAATCACTTCTTCACTTTGAAAGTCATTAAATGGTATAACATGGTTTTGCTGGTCTAGCTGATTAATTAAAGATAATGAAGGGTAAGTGAGCAATTGGATGTGGATGTGATGATAAGGATGCCATTGTTATCAAATAGGTTTGATTTATAAATCTCACTATATACAATATATTAATATTATACATTGTTATATGTATGATCTTCATTAGATGTTAAAGTTGTGTCACTCTCGATATCTGAGGGGTCACCCTAAGTGGTTTGTATCCAATGCCTTAAGTAACTTTATGTTTGGTTTTAGATATGGACTCAATAATACCTTTTTGTTTTTCCCCTAAGACCTTTCCTTTTTTAACTTGATGTGCCATGTTTTTTTTTGAATGGGACATTTAGTGTTATAATAGAAAAAATTAAAATTATCATTATACAATGAGGAATCCCCAAAATTATTGAGTTGTTATTGATACAGTAAACCCTTTTAAAAAAAGTATGAGGTCTATTTGGATGAGATTTAGTATTTTTGTGCCAATCCATCTTGGGTCTACCATGGAATTTGAGATACTTGGGAAATTTGTCAATATGGAAGGCAAATTTGATGCTATATGTACCATGACCTTTATCATTAATCATGAAATGGGAAGAGGGGGTGGAGAAATATAAGTGGATTCAAGGTTACTTGGGTCAATATAATTAGACTTAAGAAATTCAAGAGCTACATTTTTATCCTTTTTGGGTGCATTATCAGTGCTAGGACAATAGTTTTACTGATCATATTCAAATTGTAAATGTTTAAAATATTGGTATGGTTGAATTTTTTTAGGAATAGTAGCCTCCATTATATAATGTGGGAATTTTAGAAATTGATTTAATGTGGAAGGTCCTTTGTGGACTTCATGGATTTAAGGAAAACCAATAACTATATTGTATGATGGGTTAAGATCAATGATACAAGAAAGGTATCATGAATAATAGTAATAAAAATAACAACCAAGTAATGATACTTTGTGATTCTCATTATGCATTGTGTTACACCTTAATATTGATGGTATTTAACTACATATCTATTGAAGTGTACCCCAAATGTTTGACTAATTTTAATGAGGTAATGTTTAAACTTGAACCATTATCTATGAGAACCTACAAGATCTTATGATAGAAAATGACTGCTTCAATGTAAAGGGGGTTGTTATGCAATATACCAAGTCATGACATGTTGATTTGGTAAAATGTGAGTTGGATACCTAGGGATAAATACCCTACAAGTGATTTTAGTTGGAAAGGAACAATGTCATTTATAACCTTGGATTTTCCAATAAGATAACACAATATTTATTTATGGAATTTATAGGTACACAAAAGATATAGAATATAAAATCATGTTGGTGTCTTGTTTAATTGTTCTATAAGATCATACTAATTTTCAATGGAAGAAGGAGATGGCTTGGATTTTTTAGGTAAATGGCCTTAGACTAGATTATTATTTAGAGGTAATGGAGGACCTTGGACTATAATCTATGGATTCCAAGTTAAAATATTGTAATTTCAAGTTAAAAGAGTATTAATTGAATTATAAAGAGGAGATGTAAGACCTATAATGGTAACCCATGGAAATTAAGTTTAAACAATGTAGTTTTGAGTCATAAGAGGGTCATTATAATATGAAGGGGGAGGTCCTAGAATAAAAGGGTAAACATGTTGAGTAGTGTTGGATGGTAGACGAGGATTGATAATAAATAGTGGCCACACAATTTATGATAATACGACCTATAACATGGTTATAGTCATGTGATGAATTATGGTAGCCAATATAGTTGGTTTGGTAATCTTGGCCTTGATAACAATTATTTAGATTTTGATTCTAGACCTAATTCTAATTTTGATTATTCAAAGAATGGTTATTTTAATTCTTATTTTTTGGTTGATGTTTACCATTAGAATTGTGTTTTGTAAATTAGTATTTATATATACCCATGTTTTGATTTGAATTTAGAAGTAACATTCTCTAGTTCAATTCCTTCATGCTCAAGTAAGTCTTGGATGAAATGTCTGAATTGAATACACCTGTAAGTTGTACAAATTTTAATATGATGGTAATCATAATATTCATTATCCCTATACCATGTTAGATCTAGTTTTATTTCTTCAAAAGGTTTTGTATTAGGCCAAATGACCATGTTTACTACAACTAATTTTTAGAACACTGCCTTGATGGGCTCACCAAAGTCAAAGAAAAATAATGTTTAATATTTATTTCTTTATGTAGGTGATCTTTTAAATTTAATGGATAGAGTAGGTTTAGTATTTTGAATAGGAAGTGGTTGTACTATTTGCACATGTTTGGAGTCAATTACTCCATTTAATAAAATATTATTGAATACATTTGACTTATTAGATGCACTTGATTATGTTTGCATTAGGGCTTGAGCTTGTACTTGACTCTGAGAATAAATATTTATAATTTCCTTATTTATAAGATCCTTTTCAATTTTCAACCCCTTGTATATAATCTATTAAAATATGTCATCAAGATTAATTATTATATTATGATTTACCTCCAAATTAATATTGGATGTGAATATGTACATTGATTGCTTGTCTGAAAGGTTGTGTGGAAATTGGTTGGCTAGAATTCTCCATCATTGTAAGTAGGAAGAAAAAAATTCTCTTCTTCATATTTTGGCATTTCACAAGTCAAACTTAGTCAAATATTTATTTATGTTATATGATAAGTGTTTAAAAAATTTATTAGATAAGTTATCAAATGTGTTGATGGATCCTTTTGCTATATGATGAAACCACTCCAAGGATTTTTCATGCAATTTGCATGGAAATAAGTGAAGCAAATAAATATTACTATAAATTACCTCTTGACACATAAGAAATAATTATTTTAGGTGATATATGGGATCACCTTTTACCTTATATATATCATATTTTTGTTCCTTAAAGTGAGGTGGGAAAGGTAATTAGAGGAAACTCATATAAAATGGATAGGGGAATATCTCATAAAACTTGTACTTCTCTCCCTTATTTCTAACTTGGAGTCATAAAATAACCTATTTTATCTCTTTCCATTCTTGAAGGGTGGTAAAATTTTAGGATGGAGGATGTGCATGCTATTGAGTGTTTAAGGTGGGATTATCTTGGTTTGAATCAATATGCATATTTAAATTGAAATATGCTAGAATGGGTACCCTTTTTGATGAGATATTAGGGTTGATCTCCCTATAATAAGTATTATATTATTGATAGGGAACTTTTAGTTGAGTTGTATGTAGAAGTGGATTAGAAATGTGTTTTTGACTTGGGGCAATCTGTTGTCAATATGGAGAAATTTTTTAATAATAGATAGGGACTTGTCATGAATGGAAATGGACTTATTGATTGGTAGGATATTTTGTTGAGTGGAAGGGATGGATTATGGATTAATAGTAACTCATTATTTTATATTTAAAGGGAATTATTGTTTATTTTTCATAACTTGATTCAACGAAGTATTTACAAATTATTATTGTGTACTGGTCATAATTTGTTGTGGTGGTGGATTGTTGGCAACTTGTTGTTGTGGATTAGTTATAGCTTGTTGTGGTAGTGGATTTTTTGTAACTTGTTATTTCTTAGAAGGGACTTGTTTGGAATTTGGAGGGATGTTTTAGGGATTATAAGGGATTTTTTGGGTATTGGAAGGGACTTGTTGGGAATTAGAAGGGACACAATGATAATTGGAAGGGACTTGATGTTGATTAAGGAATATTTTTGTGGATTGTTCATAGCTTATTATAATAGATCTATTGGAGGTGTTTTTAAAGGATTAATTAATGTATTGGTGTGTTATAGAGGATTAGATAATGAATCTTTTTTTTGTTGTTTAAGTGGTTTATTTTGATCCACATATAGGGGGATTATTAAATGAAGTAGTAACTAGATAGGTAGTTAAAGAAGCTAAAATCTAACTAGTCTATTGTAATTTTGAAATAATGACTTGATTATGTTGGGAGGGGTCTATAAGCTGACATTTCCCTTTGATATATGATTTCATGTTTTGACTAGAGATTTGTACAAGAGCTTGTTCCTAGTTATAAGTTGACTCTGGGGGTATTTCTTATATTTAAACATAGTTGTGTACTTCATCTGAGTGACACATCCTTATATAATGTACCTCATCCTCTAGGTTTATAGTATTTAAAAATTATCCAAGCATATATAAGATAATTCATCATCAAAATAAGGGTTGTATGAATCCCCACTTTGTGTATATTTAGGCATGTTTGAATTTATAATTTTTATCTTAAATCAAGATAGGATGTTCAAATTTATTTGATTAGAATGAATGTAAAATATTTACTTATAAATTAAAAGTTTATTCTTAGATTAAAAAAGTGTATTTGAGTCAATTTTTACTTTGGTGTGATATTTTATTCTTCTTGGTAAAAGTGTAATGTTTGATTGGACTTATCAATGCAAATGTCAAAATGAAAGGATGCTTGATTTGAATTGTTTTCAAAATTATAGTTCAATATTTGAATGTTAGGCATACTTTGTAAAGGGAAGTGTCCCCTAATCAAATTTGATCTTAAAAAATTGAGAATGTTCTAATTTTACTTGATTTTGATCTTAATTCAAATTTTTACTTTCAAATTTGATTTGATTGGGAAGTTGACTTTGGTTGACTTTTAGAATTGGAAATCTTGGCCTTGAAATGTTTGAATTAAGTTGAATTTTCTTAAAGGTTTAATTTGAATTTAAAAGTATTTGAATTTGACCTTGAAATTATTTGACTTTGAATTTTTTAATTTTTTAACTTTGATTTGTATAAATTGGACATGAAATGTTTGACTTTAGAAGTTTGAATTTTTAAAAATGTTTAACTTTGACTTGACTTAGACTTATAATAGTTGTCCAAATAATTTTTATTTTAGAATGTTTGAATTGATTTAAAATTTGAATTTAGTTGGCTTGGAACATTTGACTTTAGAATTTGATTTTATTTGACTTGGAAAGTTTGAATTTGGAATAATTGACTTTATTTCAAAAAAGTTTGACTGATTTAAATTTGAGTAAAAATTGGATTTGGTTCAAAACAAACCTGATTTGGAATTGTTTTCAAATGGGTAGCAAATGGTATAATGTAGATAGGTTACCATTTCAATTGGATAGTATGATGTTACGATAGGATAAAATGACTTAGAAATTGGGTAGAGTAACACCTTAGTAACCCCTTATCATGTAATTTTGTAATGGGATATGATAAAGTTTATAATTAAGATAATTTTTATTTGTGTAGACACTAAATTTGAATTATGTAACACCTTATTATTGTATACTTGGAAAATATATAACATGGTTGTACCCTTAAATTCTAAGACCTTCCCACTGTGAAAAGGATAATGTTCACTACTTCTTTGCTCCAAATCACTTATCTCTTAATTAAATCATTTTTATTATAATGGACACCCTTTTAATACTTAGAAAATACTATAAACTTGATAATTATCATTCTTTACAAGTTTTAGACCTATACCTATTTTTCAGCTTCCTAGACACTTGCATCCCAACCAAACACCTTCATTGATGCTAGTGTCACTTTTTAAACTAAGTGTCTAATGCCCAAAATTCATCTAATTTTAAAATTAAAGGTATACTAAAGGTTGGTATAGTTGATTTAGTGTAATTTTTTTTTAAAAGGCATTGGTATATATATAATACTAACCCTTATTCAATCCTTAATTGTAAATATTATATAACTCACAAGGAAACTTACCAAAATTAATCAATCAAACATTCAAGTGAGAAAACCTTACCTATTCATACTTATTTCCACATCAATCATAGGATTAATATCTCCATAGGTCTGAAGTGATTAAGGGGAATCTCATGAGCCACATTAAAAAATTTAAAAGCTAGGTCACTTTATGTACTTTTTTATCACATATTGTATCCTTATGCACACAAAATCCAACATGTAGTGGATAACTACATAATTATTAGGCCCTATGTAGTATTGACTAGGTAGGTAGTGCCCATTGATAAAAGGGTCTTTGGGGAAGCTTTGTACTATGTTCCTGCTAATGCATTTTTTTCATAATCACTCTAAGGGTGAGGAAGCTAGGGTTTTAACCATTTGACAAAGAATGATAATATGTGCACATGATTTATATAAATAAAAATAAAGGTTCCATAAAACCCAAAAGGCTCTAAGTGAACACATCCAAATCCAATCACTTTTATGTACTGGGCACTTGTGTCCAACTCAGACACTAGTGTTGACATAATTATCTATATCTAATGTAAGCATTTAGGGACATACAATGAAAATTTCCAAAATCTAAAGACTATTACAAAATCCTAATCCACTACACTTATAACATGTTTTAGTCCACATCTTCATATACTTAGTAAACTAGCTAAATACTCTTGTTTTCTATTTATTACAATATTAATCAATATATGTACTTTCTATTTTTAGCATATATTATCATTATAAATTCAAAATATTGTTTATCTGAGTTTACAAATTAATTGGCATGATATAGATTTTTTATCACCCATATGTCTATTTTTTTTATAATCTTAACCCTATAGTGTACCCTTATACAAAATTTCCAATTTAGGATTAAAGATTTGGTGAACCTATCTCTTTATGCAGACCATAGCTTATCCTAAGATATTTATCCTTCTAAGGTTTTTTGTTGCTATATTTTTCAACTTTACTCCATCATTTGTATACAACCTAAATGTATCCCTCGACTAGTTGGTGTTTTTATCTAACACCTAAATCTTCCTCATTTTACACATAGATGGCTCAAACCAATAAAGAAACCAATCCAACACCTAATGAATATGATAATAATGAAACTAAACCACATACCAAAGAGGTTATCATAAAATATGATTCAAATCGTAAAAATTATGAATCTAATGAAAACAATGAAAATGAAAAAATATACCAAGAGAAAGCACAAGTTCTTACTAAGTTTTGAAAATGTATCCATCAAAACCCTGATTATCTTGATGAGATCCTAAGAACCATATTAGAAACTAAAAAAAAAAAGATGAATAACTATGTCATACTATTGACCATGCTATTAGAGATATGGGCCATCCCATATACTAATAATCCTCCAATTGAGAACATCACCGATTCATAATTATAATTGGGGAATGAGATATGTGTTTACACCATTGTTCCTCAAAACAAATCCTACTATTACTACATATTAAATGGGAAACACTAATACTTCAACCCAATTACTATTTTCAATGCCTATATCCACTCAAACTATGGGTACACCTCCTTTGGTGACTTCTCAAGCTTTAAACCTTAGTGATAAGGATGTGCAAGATCTTATCCAAACTATAAAACTTTTTCAAGCCAAGGTTACAAGTAATGAATAAAAATATATGAAATCACCTTATGTTATTAATTAACAAGAGGCATTACATAACCCTATTGCACCTAAAATATCTTTGAACCCCTTTCCAACTAGATTTTTTACACCAAAGTTCACACATTTTATGATGGAAATGTGATCTTAAAAAACATCTTTGATCTTTCTATTTGACATGCCTTGATTATGCCTCCAATGATAAAACTTTGACTAAAACATTTCCAAAGAGCATCAAAGTATATGATCTAAGGTGGTTCTATAAATTACCAATGCAATAAATAAAATCATTCAAACGTCTTTCAAATTAATTTTTTTCACACTTGTCTATCAACATTACCAAATAGGTTTATTATGCCCAAATTTTAAAACTTAAACAAGGAATCAATGAACCTATAAATGAATAAGTATAAAATATAAGTTATTGTTGGCTAAAATGACCAATCCAATGTGTTATCAGAGGTTCTTGGGTTCACCAGAACATGCTAATTATAGGGATAATTCATAAAATTTAAGGAAGATCTTGCAATAAAATAAAAATCATTTCAAGGAATTCAATTCTATACTAAGATCCTAAGGGTTTAGCACAATCTTAGGCAATCCTATTAATGTCTACTTAGACAAATACATAATGGTAATACTTAGATGTGAATACAAAATTGCTAGTTTTTAGAGGAAAGACATTTTAATAATCAATTGACATAACATGACTTCTAAATATTAGAAATAGATCGTAGATATTTCCCTAAGAATGTTATCATTACATAGAGATTATGCAATAACATAAAATTTCATAACAATTAGATTGTATTGCATATAATAAAAATTCATTTTCATGAGAATTAATTTTATAACACATATTGATACATGAAATATTTATCTATAATTGGGAACATAGAGACATCATATTAATCAAAAATTACAAAATCTTACTTACAATCCTTATACTATTAGGAAATCATTACACATTCATTAAAAATATCCAAGGTCTACATTCATTCATTCATGCATTCATATGAAACTTTATTCAAAAATATCCTCGTACAATATCACCCAACATTATCAAACCTATTATACTACAATCTACATGAATATATAATCATAAAATGTATATTATTGTAACCATGATGTCTATACTTGGCGTCTGGGTATGACAACCTATATTCTATTACTAAATATTATATGTACATGATCTTAGATAGAAATAGAATATCATCATAAAAATCTTATAAAATTACCACTAATAAAAAATAAGCCATGGTCCCTATCTAGGTGGCACACTCATATATTCAAGAAGTTAGTGTACACATTTCCCAGCTAACACTTTCTCAGACTTAAAATTTTATCTCATCCTGAGATAAGATCATAAAGAAATTGAAGTTTGTAATACAAAATTTAGGTAGAAATCATATGAACCATAGATTAATCAAGGTGCCATTTTCCAATTTTCCCCCATTACACACTACTTAGCTTCCCTCATGAGTTTTTAATTAATTAGAAACCTAGTCCATCACCCTTTCAAGTTTTTAATTGACTATCAAAATTATATGGTCTCCCTTTATAGATTTTTAAACAACCTATCCTTATGTGTCCCTATGGTACTAACAAATATAAATCTAAAAATAAAAATTTCAAAATTCCCCACTGCAAAAAAACTTAGCCAGATGGAGGAGGCATTTATGGAGAAATAAATGCAGCCAATGGTTATGAAGTTGATGGAGCACTTTGTAAAGAATTGAAGAAATGATATTTATATATTAAATATTATACTAAAGTTAACTTGGAGGAATAATGTAAGGTATATAAACTATCAGAGTGATTGTACTATCAAACTCAGTCACATATATCTTATAGTTCTACCAGTCAATTAGGTACTCTTGAACACTATGTAGAAGTGCCTGTAATAGAATATGAACATATAGTAGTTGATAAATATCACTATCTATTGTATAAATAAGAGTATCCTTATCATTATTATTTTTTATAGAGATATCTAAATGAATATGGGTGAGCTTCTCAACATGTCATTGTACTTGGATTCTTGAAAAGTTGTGCAACATTTGAGTCTAACAAGTCTATAAATATTACATGAAGGGGTATCTAGCTTGTACATATGATTGAAACATAGATGAAAACCTAAAAAAAGTGATAGATGGATCAAAAATTGTATCCTTGGAATAAATCATAGTTTTAAATTTAGGTAATGCACATTCCATACTACACCCACTTATTTTTTCTAGTCAACCAAATGATGGTCCATAAACATGGCCTAACTAATCACAATGGTAAGGTAATATTGATAAAAATCCAAGATTTCACATAACTCAATCGACTCTAGCTTGATGGTATGACCTTGTATCTTGAGATTGGTAACTTTTGTATGCTTACACAATCTTATATAAGTTGGGCCACAAAGTTTGGAGGTTTTATATGATCTAGCATAAAACTAGCACCCAGAACTTGGGAGTAGAGGGTGGGATATACACATTCAATTAAATTAATAGTGTTGTTGAGCACACTCTACATGTTAGAGTTATCCTTCTATAATTGGGACACCCTATTTTATAAATAAATAGTAGTCTATGCAATAAACTCCTAAAATGCTAAAGCACCTTCTAACTATTTAGCTAATGAAAGCTTAGAAACATCTAAATATGATTGAGTGGTAGGTGGAGTCATGATGGAGACAAAATTAGATGTAGTGGAAGGAAGTTTCTATAAGGGAGTGAGGGGGAATTAGAAAATGATGTGATGGGAGGGTGTGGAAGGAATGTAAATGAGGGCTAAGTGTTGGAATATGGATGTCATAGTGGAATCATGTTTTAGTGAGGCCTAACCTTGGGTTGGGAGGGATTGATAAGTAGAGAAGGTAGTAGGTAGAGTCCCATATGATAGTTATAGAGGAAATTTAGTGTGGAATCAACATGCTATAGATAAGTGGTGTGATTCTTGGAAAACATTGGCATGGATATGGTCTCTGTGGTTGTCAATGGAGGATAAAGAATAAAAAGCATAGGTCATACTATCATTACATCCAATAATTTCACTACCTCCTACATGTATTTTTCAAGTGTGTAAAGCTATGTCTATGCCACATATATAATAAGATTTCACATGGATACATCTTTAGCCTATTTCTTTGCTAAATCAGTAGCAACATTCTTCTTCCACACTTCCTCAACCTTAGTGAGCTTTTTATACTATGCCTCAACTTATTCAATCTATGTGGACTAGATGGGGGTGTCTATTAGAACTTGAAATTATTATGAAGTTGGTTGTGGAACTTCCTCCACAATCATTTTTGGTAGCTCCATCAGCTTGACAACTAGTTTTAGACCCACTACTTGTAGTGGAACTTTAGTTTTCTATTGATGATGTAACTCTAAATCCTTTTTCTTTGATTCTTCTTTCTACCATTTCTTCTATTCTCTTCTTTTTATATGATTAGAAGCTCATTGTGCTTATTATTTTGCATCTTATTTATCCTCAGGTGTTTGTAAATCCAACACCACATCTTTTGTATTAGTGAAAGGTACATCTGATTGAGATGAAGAAGAAATTAAAATAGACCCACACACTATTTCCCTTGATACACAACATTTATAATGCCTAGAACTAGATGAGTCTATAAGAATTGATGGTGTAGTCCACCTTAAAGATATTGGAGCCATTATGGGATATTAGACTATGGGTGTGAATTCCTACTCTTCTTCCTTAGTAGTAGGATTTTATCTTTGTAGAGTGTAATTACTATGCTGAAGTGACATTGGTGGACTCTCTGTAAGAGGATAAATTGGATGGGTCTGAGAGAAATGACCCAATCCACCTTATGTAATAATTTATTCTTGTACTCATTGAAGTTTTTATTCCTTACCCACAGTGTCAACAATAATAGACTACATTCAAGGCAAGAATTCCAACCATAAATGTTGGGGAAACTAATTTCATTTATACTATATGTACCACTTTCTAAAACAATTTTTTTTCCTTCTCTCTCATTTAGATTACTTGCCATATCTGTGAGCATATCCTCATAGACATATTGTTCATTAGTTTGAATTATTTAACACTAATATTCTATAGTGATTCAAGGAACATGGGTATCATCTAACCATGCCTTCTAACTTTAATTCTTCCTTCTTGGAGGAAAAGGTGATCTATGACTTGCAAGAGCTTTACACTTCCCTTAGTATAATTAATTAGATATCATTGGAGAATTTTGTGTGGTGTTCACTATATACAAATAATATTTTCAAAATTTTAATGATTACTGACACTTTTTATCTTACAAGAACCTGTCGAGTCTCAATCTCTCTAAGTGTACACTTTAAGGCATGCAACAAAAAAGGGATGGGTAGAACATTGGTTATTTGTAAGATTTTTGTCCCTTTTACCAATTTATATCTACACACTTGTCTCCTAAAACCATTTACTCTAAGATTATTCTTGTCAGTTGTACCCATTCTAAACATTTATCATGCTTTATCCTCCTTTCTCTTACCTTGACCCCCTTTCACCAATTGACTATACTAGGTCGACTAGGTTGACCCTATATATTTTTTAGCCTCTGATTACTATACGAGGTTAATAGGGTTGACCTTGAACTATTTAGGGATATTTTTCATTTGGGGTTTTGTTAACCCTTTGATTGACCTAGTTCAGGACCTAGTGATTTATCTCTCAAAAACATATAGGGTCAACTAGGTTGACCCTTTATAATTGACACATTTGTAAGGATTTTGGGAAAGATCTACCTATATATATAATTTCATTTCCAACCATTTTAAAATATATAAGTGAATAATAATATATGAAAATTAACATCTTCTTTTTGACCATTCTACTTGAGAAGTAAATCTTAGGGTTTCATACTTTCTTTGGAGATATGAATCTTGTCTTGTGGAGAAGTATTTTAAATGCATATATAGGTTGTGTAGGCTAGAGATAATTTATATTTGTTATCCTTAAATACCACAATAATCTCTTATGATGCACCTTGGCTAAGGGAGAGGTTGAGGCTCAGTGGGTTTGTATTTAAAGGTAAGTATTCCTAACTTTATTTCTCCTTTATAAGAGTAGATAGATAATGAAGCTGTGCTTCTCTTCCATGCATTAAGATTACATATACATTAACATGAGTATATGTCTTATATTCATGTTTAGTTTAGTTTGTTTTTTTATAAACCTCACTTTGTGACACAAGATTTTGTGTGCACTAGATTATATTTACTTCTTATTTATTAGATATAGAGTGAATATTAAAACTAGGACTCTTTTAGGGTTGTTGCATGATTGTGTTAGATTTTAGGCTTTGGAACCCTTCCTAGCATGGTGTATTGTGACAAGTGATCCCCTAATTAGGTCTAGCAGATCCCCATATTGGTCATGCTCTCGCTTAAAAAATGTGTTCCCAATTAAAAGTGTAGGTATGATGTATCTTCTCTAAGCCATGATTGATTTATAGACATGATGAATTTCTAATTGCATACATTTTGGTGAATCCAATGTGAATACTATCCCACCACTGGTTGGATTGTATTCACATTTCCACTTTCTTCTTAGTATTTTATTCACTTTGGTTTCACCTTCATAATACATTATGATGAACCCAATGTGAACTAACCCTTGTAGGATTTGTTCACTTATTTTTCATTATGTTATCATTATATTTTTTATATATTTGTAGTAATAGGCCAACTCTATCAACCTTGTATCTTTTTCTCCCTATTTCATGTCTCAAATATAGAATTGGGTCAACCCAATCGACCCTATATTCCTTTTCCATCAAATTCTAGCCTCTATTTGTTGTATAGTTTTGACCCAATTGAACCTGTACTATTTACAGACCCTTTCTAGCCTCTTTCTACTATATTAGATCAACCCAATCAATCTTTCACTATTTATAGATCCAATTTTATGTGCTAAGTCAACCTAGTCAACCCTATACTATTTTTTGCCTTCCCTATTTTCCAAATTTGTCCCTATTTTTCCTTTTAGCCTTGTAATATCCACTCATATTGGGTACCATGAAACCTCTTATCAAATTATTTATTTATAGTCTCAACCCATTCTAAATGTACATGGGTTATTCTCTCCTACCTCACCTATCCACCATAGAAGACAACTCCTTATGGTGAAAATATTCATCAAATGGTTCTAAATATTCTCAATCTCTATCTACCCCATACCAGATGTAGATCAAGAGAATCCTATTAGACAAATCCCAAACAATGACAATCATATACCCTATACCTATTTTACACCTTCTAAACCTAGAATTCATAAACTCATCAACCCATATACATCAAATGTTATAACATCACATTATATTCCACCTATTATGACCAATGTTTATAATCCTCTTGTTACACCCATAAAAATATCACCTAGTATTATCACTTCCTAAATTAACATGGTTAAGACCACTAAAAATGATAATCTAGATGGTTCCCAATTATTCAAAAACCTTGATGATAATACTATTTACACTCTTCATAAGAATGATGGTTTTAAAAAGCTTCTTTCTTCTTCTACCACACTTAATATAACTAACACTAATGTTGGTAATAATCCACATACAAAGTATCCTCCTCCCACCAACAATAATAATCCTCTTCCTATCAACACCAATACCCCACCTTCCAATCCACCTATTGATACAAATCAACTTCTTGTCCAAGTCATTCAACAAATGAACATCATGTAAAAAACTAATCAATCTCAAATGATGAACATACAAAAACATTTATTAAATATGGATATTTAACCACCTGAAGTTATCATGTCTCAACAAAATCAAAATTTTGTCCCTCTTCTTAGAGATTCTAATGGGAATATCATCCCTCAACCTACAATGAATAATAAAATGCTTTAACATATTCAAAATTAACCTTTAGCCCCATTCATTGCATCCATATATATTGGAAACATTTCTCAAACTCTCATATATAATGGGACTAAGGACCCTACTATATTTCTTAAGTCTTTTGGTAATCTCTATAGGAATGGGTCCAAACTAACACCTTTATTACCACAAAGCTCTTAGACATAACCTTTATTGGTGATGCACTTTAATGGTAAAACCAAATTACTAGACATTCCATCTCACAACTAGAGGATTTAGTCATGCTCTTGTGAAGGAATTCCAACTTGAAAACCTTACTAAAAACCACCTTATCCATTTCATCAATGCCAAACAACTTCCTAATGAATTTGCTCATACTTTCATCAAATAATGGAATTCTCTCATTCATAAAGTAGACCATAACATGAATGAGACAATCTTTTAAAACATTTATCACTACTCTTAAACCTCCCCTTCAATACGAAGTTTGAATCTTTTCACTTGAAACTTTAGAAGAAGCCTTATATCAAGAAAAAAGGTAAGACTTTCTTATGAATCAATTTGAAACACCTAAAAAACTATTAAAGCACCTTTTCAATCATTTTCTCATAAAATTGATTCATTCAAGCCTCCCCAACCTCAAAATGGATCATCCAATTTAACCAATTTTAACCCAACCCACCCACCCTTGAGTCTAGAATAACTTAAGAAGAAATTGCCACCCTCTAAACCCATGAGATTTGATCCTTCCAAACCTCCTCCAAAATGGTAAAATCTTGATGAGTTTTGTTGGTGACATGTTACTATAGGTCATCTATGAGCCTTGTCATGATCTTCACTGATTTCTTCTTTTTTCCTTGCTTGGTCCACATTTCAATCTTGCTACTCTCACCACATAATGTTATCAAGACTATCTTAAAGCTTCTCAAATTCAATCTAAATAACCACAATCACATCAAAATAAACTACATAATGATCAAAAATAATCTTCCCATACCTACACCTCATCTACTAGTTTTGTTCAAACCATAGTTGATCTTTCTTCCTACACCAATAAGGAAAAGATAACTAACATGAAATTTTTTAAACATATCATTGCATCCATTAAACCTCAAACTCTTAGGTCACATGAGCCAAAAGAGTACCTAGTTAAAATTCCTACTCCAAAGCATATAATCCATGGTTCTCCTTTATCTCCTCATACCTCTCCTACACATCATATGTCTCATTCAACCTCCTTAAAATCTAACAAACCAACACATTTACCTATCTCCAAATACACCTACCAACCCAATGCAAATCATTTTAATGGTTCAATATTACCTCACTCTAACTCACCTATTGGGGCATCTAGTGATGTCCATATACATGTCCCTTCAAACTTTGGGGAATCTAGTGATTCCCATCCCTATATCCACTTACCCATTGGGGAATCTTGTAATGCCCACTCTTATTCTAAAATACATAATAACAAACAAATTCAACTTTAAGAAACCTTCTGAGACTTAGAGACTTATATTTCACATGAATATATTTGATACAAACATTAGCATAGATCTTACTTGTTATTTTTGTCTCATGTTTCTTTGTTTTGGTGTAATTTATTTCTTTTACTTTCACTTTATAAGCATCATTATCTTCCTTTAAATTCTTTGGTTTTATTACACATTAAATTTGACATTGACTTTCATTTTTGTCCTCATATATTTCTTTATCTTTTTATGTTATTCTTTGCCTTAGTAGTTTTATGATTATTTTCCCCCTTATTTAGTATTCACTCTCATGGGTTTCTCTTTTATGAGTTTTTAGTATAAGACCATGGATAGGACCTGACCTTCCTCACAAAATACCACCTTTACTTATTTTCTCATTTTATTGTTTCACATGTTTATTTTTGGCACCCTCATCAATTTTTATTTAATGAGTTGAAATATAAGATTATGGATAGGACTTGAATCTCCTCATAAAATTACCATGTTATCATTCCTTTTCTATAAAATTCTTTTGAACCTTATTCTCAGCTTTAGTTTTTGCTTCTTTTTATATATAGGATTGGCATAACAATCTATGTTAATATGTTTTCCTCTATTTGCCTCATTTTTATGATAAAGAATCACACTTTACTATCATTGTATCCTTTTTTACCTTTTGTCAATTTTTTTATGATTTGAAGTAATTTAAATTGTTTCATGTGTCACTCCTCTTGATTTCCCCTTTATTTCACTCCTCATTGGATAAAACAAGGTCAAAGTCAAGATGACACTTTTATTTCACCTAGATTTATGATACTTTCAGACCCCATGCTCTTTTAAGTTCTCTCTCTTAGCATCCTTGTCCCAAGTATTCAAATGAAAGTCAAATTTAACACCCATGTTTGGTTTTCCATATTTGTATGGAGTAGGAAAAGAAAAATCCATCAAGAAAGTTAAAAGCCAAATCATTTGAAACAAAAGGAAATGATATCTAATAGTCAACATATAAATCTCAAAATTCAAAATCACACCAAAAGATGTGATTACAAGTACATCTCCTATCTCTAATCTAAGCTCAAACTCCATAGTTGGCCTGACATAGAGCTGAGGTCCTTTGGGGTGCAGGAGTCTAGTAGATTAGAATAGGGGAATTCAATAAACTCTATGGTGTGGCTTACTTTCTCATGCAAGTACCTAATATTCATAGTAGATTGATAACTCTATAAGGGGTCCTAAGGAATAGGTAACACATTATGGGAAGGTAGGTCCATTTTAATTTTCATGCACATAGCCTTCATGGGATGATCTATATACTACATTTATTGACCTAAGACTTGTGTGGCTAAGAGAAATTCTTCATAGTCCTTAAGGTCAAAAGTATTCTTGTTTTGACAAACCTAATTTGAGTGTCTTGAATTTGATAAAGAGTTATTATACTTTGGTTTTTACTTCAATCTCCCCTCTACCCATTTCATTTACCCCCTTGATAGGCAAATTGTGATTCCAAATATATTTTCCCTCTTCTATTATTTATTCTTCTTTACCTCTTAAAAACATGGTAGAATTACTATATTTTAGTTTTATCTATCCTTAGAGAAAAAAAAAAAACATGTCTAAACAACTATGGATTACACCCTTACACCATTTATTTCCACACCATATCATTGTCATACTAGTCATGTTATTATGTAGTTGTGTTTTCTTACATTTCATCTTATAATAAGCACTAAGTTTGAGTTTTTCATCCTTTAGAGCTTTCTGATTTTCATTTATCCATCATGTTCTATTTTGATTTTTGTGGACTTAACTTATCTTACATATGAAAATTTGACATTATTACATGTTTCTCTTTATGTATTCCTTCTTCATGTTTGTCTCACATATTCAATTACATTTCATTTTTAGTCTTTCATGTTTTTATTTTTTCCTATCTTATATGAGCTTACTTTTCCATTTCTTACATATCTTTTTTCAAGTTTTCTTGCATTGATATTTCATTTGTCATTCATGTTTTACATGCTTCCCAACATGATTTAGTATGTTATACATTCCTTTTTGTCATTTATGTTTTACATGATTTCCAACATGGTTTATTGTGTTTTAAAATCATTTTTCATTAATTTTCCATCATTTTGTCATTAATTTAACCTTCAATATTCTAGACTTACCTTAACAATCTTAACTTGCTAATTTTTCCTAATACCCTCATGTCTCTACTAACTCATTTTACACTACTATATGCTTATCTTCTATTTTTTATTTTGGATTTTTTTTGTACTAATTTACATAGGTTCACCTAGTGTTCTTCACATTAGACACCTAAAATTCTCTCATATTATAATTATTTATCTACAACACTAAGGTAAGTAAAGGTATGCATTTTTCAATTCTATTCTTTCATTTATCTTATTTGCTACTTACTGCACTTTACTTAGCATCAATATTATGTGTTATCATGTTCTATTTATTGAAACATCATCCTATGGGGAATATATATACACGTAATATTTTCAAACTTTTAATGATTATTGACACTTTGTATCTTTCAGGAACCCATCGGGTCTCAATCTCTCTAAGTGCATTGTTTAAGGGATACATCAGGAAAGGGGTGGGTAGACCATTGGTGCTTCATAAGATTGTTATCCCTTTTTCCACTTGCCATATACACACTTGTATCCTAAAACCATTTAACCTAAGCTTATTTTTCTTATTTGTACCTATTCCAAACATTTATTATGATTTATCCTCCTTTCTCCTACCTTGACCCCTTTCACTAGTTGACTGCACTAGGTTGACTGGGTCAACCATGTACATTTTTTAGCATTTGATTACAATATAGGGTCAATAAGGTCAACCCTATACTATTTAAAGATATTTTTCACTTGGAATTTTGTTAGCCCTTTAACCAACCTAGTTTAGAACCTAGTGATTTATCTCCCAAAAAGATACAGGGTCGACTAGGTTGATCATGTACAATTGACATATTCAAAAGGATTTAGGGAAAGATATACCTATATATATAAGTTCAATTCAAAAAATTTTAAAATAGAGAATCATAAAAGAATAAGTGTAAATGAACATTTACTTATTGACCATTCTACTTGATAAGTAAAGCTTAGGGTTCCATACTTTCTTTGGAGATATGAATCTTGTCTTGTGGAGAAGTCTTTTAGATGCATATATATGTTGTGTAGCCTAGAGATAATTTTTATTTGTTATCTTTACATACCAAAACAATATCTTATGAATCACCTTGGCCAAGGGAGATATTGAGGCTTGGTGGGTTTTTCTTCAAAGATAAGTATTCCTAACATTATTTCTCCTTTGTAAGAGTAGATATATAATATAGTTGTGTTTCTCTTCCATGCATTAGGATTTCATATACATTGACATGAGTATATGTCTTTTATGCATGTTTAGTTTAGTTTGTTTTATTTCTAACCCTTGATTTATGCTATAAGATTTGGTGTGCAGTAGATTATATTTACTTTCTTGTTTATTAGATATAGAGTAAACATTAAACCTAAAAATCTTTTAGGGTTGCTACATGATTGTGTTAGACTGTAAGCTTGGGAACCCTTCATATCATGGTGTATTGTGACAAGTAATCCCCTAATCAGGTCTAGTGGATCCCCATGTTGGGCATGCTTAAGCTTAACAAATGTATTCCCAATCAAAAGTGTAGGTATGATTTATCTTGTCCAAGCCAAGATTGATTTATAGACATGATGCATTTCTAATTTCATACATTCACAAGAATGGTTGCATTAGGTGGAATTATCTATAGAGGATTCATTATAAATGTTTCCAAATTTTTCTACTGGGATAATTGATTTTGTGCCATACACATATCAATAAATAAATCCAAAGGCATAAATGGATCATTTGGGAGATCATGATTATGGATAGAAATTCCCTCTAGAAGTTTCATGACAACCATATGTTGGCCCATAAATTGCATCACATGGGATGGGATTCTTGGGTTACTAAGCACTAATTCCATGAGTTCATCCCACCATCATCCCACCATGCACTAAATAATTATTGATGTGTGAGGTAGCCACTTTCCCTAAATTTCCAAATGAGGTTATGGAATGTAATGTCTGGACAATAATCCACATCAAGATAGACTACACCTTTGGGAAACTTACACTATGTAAACATGAGAAACATAACCAAAAACTAATATTGAAAAATCTATCATGCATACATGATGAATTTTGAAATTTTAGTTGTAAACTATGCAAAAATAAATTTTGGCTAATTAAATTATTCCCCCTTATGGATCACGTGATGAGAAATATCAATGACCCCTTTTGTGTCCTCCTTCATGGATTTTATTATTTTCCAAAACCATGTAGTAATGAACTCTACTAGAATTCAAATTACTTCATCTGGGATGTCATCTAATGGAATTCTATGATTTATTTAGGTATAGGCCACCTTAATCTCAAGTAGAATTTGGGGGGATTTTGATTTATAAGGCCCAAGATAGCATCCACATGCCACCATGCATACAACCCTTACCATCACAGCTTCATTCACATAGATGGTGAGGTCTATAGACATATAAATTTTTCTATCATTATATCTTCTTAACATAAATTCCATGATCTCACTCATTTGGCTATATGTGGGAAACCAACTTAATCATTCAACATATATGTTATGAAACCTATGTGGTTGTGTAATTTATAAGGGTTGTACATCTAGGGATACTTTAGGGATAAAAAATATTTCTTCAAAGTGATTGAGAGAAGGATATGCCTCTTGATTTAAAAATTTATCTTGGCATATGCTTGCTTTAACCCCAATATCTTCTAGTTGTTCAATGGAGAGTGTTTTTATGAATTGTGGATATTTAGATGCAACCATTTTGAATACCTTTTTTCTATGGATAAATTGGGTTGAAGACAATAAGTACAAAGTTCTATGAGAGGCTTGGAGATATGAGCACAATTTTTTTTGAATTAGCTAAGGATGGAAAGACATATCAACTATCAAGATGTGTTATATATAGGTCTTCACGCACTCATTTCTATCCTTTAGATTTAAATGTACCAAGCTATCTCGAATCCTCTTTTGAAAAATATTATTTAATAAATCTTTGAATTTATGAATTGGCATGATTTTTTCCAAGGTGTCATATTTTTATATTGGTGTGGTGGAATGATGCGACCCACTAAATCTTCAAATTAATTATTCCTTTTCTTGATGTTCACTAATATGATGATTTGGGATCTATGTCACTTATCTCACATATTTAGTTATTAATAACCATCACTTAGTCATTAACCATAATTAAATATCTCTACCATCATAACTTTATTAGACTTAATTATCTTTTAATGACACCCATTTTAACATTGGTGTTTACCCTTTCCTCTCGATCATGAACACTATCTCCTTCTAAATTGTTTGTGCTAATTTTTTTACCCTAATACTAAAATACAGATAAAACATAACAATAATCAAACCCAATCCACATAAAATGTATTAAAATTAATCCTACACTAAATTGGTGTGAATTAGCACCTACCATAGTTTGGGCATGCATATTATAGGTGGTAGTGTTTGAACCTACTACCATTCACCTTTTTAGGCAGAATGGTACCTTGTAAATCCATTAAGACCATTTTTCATGTCTAAAGTAACTAATGAATAATGTATGGTCCCTTCTAGTGTATGTTTAATTTTATTGGAAAGGACTGATACTGACTATCATATAGCAGGACTAGCTAATCTGTCTAAAATTCTTTAGTGCATAGATTATTATCATGATAATCTTTTTAGCTACACTTTTTACCTATTATGTATAGGATACTATATGATGATATTCATACATTATATTTAGGTCTAATAACCTACTCATTAAGGATTCTTGTTCTCCATACAGATGATTATTATGATTCTCAAGCAGGCTATAACATTCTCTAAGGGGATTATTGCTTCTAAACCATAGACCAATTGAAATGAGGTAATAATTGAGGCATTTTTTTAATGCATGTGATTTGACCATAAGACTATAGGATGTCTATCCTCCCAATCATCTCATTAAACATCACATACTTTTGTAAGCATCTAACCCAATACTTTATTTGTAACCTCCACTTGACCATTTACCTTAGGGTGGTAAGTTGTACTTTTATGGTGTAATATGAAGAATTAATAAATGAGTGTCTTTATGGTTTAATTAAAAAATTGTAAACCTCTATTTATTACCAACTTGATTGGAAACCCAAACATAGTGATTATGTTCTCATACAATAAATTCAATATATCCTTTACACCATAGCTGGTTGTTGCTACAACTTTGACCCACTTGGTAAAGTAGTCAGTCGTAGTAATTATATAGCATGCATGACTATGTTTTTTTGATGGATTGATAGGCCCTATAAAATTAATCCCCCATTTTTCAAAGTGTTTTTACACAATTATTGGTTAGAGTGGAATTTCATCCTACTAGTTTGGATTTCCCATCCTTTAACATGCATCATACTACTATGCGATTTGGTGTGTATCCTAAAATAAATAAGGCCACCATAGGACACTGTGGAAAACTTTTCTTGCATTATCATCTCCAATAAAGTGACCTCTAGTGATGCCTTGATGTGCTTCTTCAAGTACTTGAGGATTTTCATGCTTGAGTGCTAATATACCTAGTATTTTGTCCTTGCCTAAATAGTTTAGGAATCATCTGATAATACTAAAATAAAGGGCCTTAGTAATCAACAACTTCTTCTCTAATTTTGTGTAGTGTTCCAAAAATCTCCCCTATTCTAAAAATTATGAAATATCTTCTAGTTGTTTAGGAATCATAGACACATATAATGGGTGTGCATCATGTAATTCATTGGGAATTTCTTCTAGTTCTTCACCATTTTGGAGTTAACTCAAATAATATAGTCCCACATTTTCATGCCTAGGTTTGACATTAATTCAGAACTAAAACTCATAGAAAATCATTAATCATCAAGATATGTGACCTCTAAGCAAAGGTTTGTTCACTAGGTAGCACAAAGATTGATGATCAGTGAAAAAATCAAATGGTTTAGGTAACAAGTAACGGTCAAATTTTTAAAATGTGATTACTATCACAAGGGATTTGTGCTCAGTAGTAGTGTAATTCTATTCAGGCACAAATAACTTCTAATTGGTAAAATGAATGGGGTGACTCAGTCCACATTCTCTTGGTTACATAAACATAGTGTTGTGATCCTTAATGCATCCACATGTATGTAGAAGGAATTAATCCAATCCAAGAAAATTAATATCAGTGTAGTTACCAATCTCTAATTTAAATTAATGAATGTCACATGGCATTCATTTATCCAGATAAACCGTGCATCCTTCATTAATAAATTCTCTAAATGGGCAGATATTGTAGCATACCCCTTAATAAAATTTCTATCATAGTCTATATGTCCAAGGAAGGATCGCACATCTATTTCACTTTTAGGTGGTGGCTTTCCCAAAACTACTATGATCTTGGCTAGATCTACTAAGATACCTTTGTTACAAACTACATTTCTTAACAAAACCCCAAAGGGTGTAAAAAACACACATTTAATTAAGTTTAGTGCTATCCATAGTGATTTGCATATTTATAACATAAATATTAATTTAGAAAAAATATTTTTAAATAATGAAAATAATTACCAATCATTCACATATACTTCTAAGAAATCATGGATGAAATCCTTAAACATAGCTACAACAACCCTTGAGAAAACTGTAGGTGCATTTTTTAATTTAAATGGTATTACCTTTATGAAAAATAACCCCATTCTATTGAAATGGTCATATTGGATCTATCTTCTTATGTGATTTGTATCTAATGGTACCTAATGAAACCATCAATAAAGGAATATACTTCATGGCCTATGACCACTTCTAAACTTTATTAATAAATAGGATAGGGAAAGGATCATTAACACAAGCCTCATTAAAAAGGTGATAGTCATCATAGACTCTAATCTCATTGGTGTTTATTAGTTGGAACACCATATGGATCACCCAATCATATTTCTCCATAGGAAAGATAATTCTTGCCTCTTGCATGTGGTCTAATTCAGCCTTAACCTTCAGTTTCATGTTTGGGTTCAAATAATATGGTTATTTCTTAGTCAATTATGTACATTCCTTTACTTCAATGTGCATCTACCCCAAAGATGGGTCCACACCCTTGAATTGTGTCAACTTGGTCAAGATAACATCATGATAATCCCATAATAGATGCAGTACTTTAGATATGTCTTCTTATGACCATTAATCACCAATATGTGCCAATTTTGGAATTTCCTTTATTCCAATTTTCTCAATTTGTTATTTCAAAGGTTCATGGTAAATATTGTGTTCTACCTTAGGAATGTAATCACAAAGTATCCATTAAACTTATCACTCTAGAATATTAAGATGCTACAACCTTTCTTCTTTAGATGATTTTGTGATTGAATTTGAAAGTATCTCAACTTCTCATTGTGTTTTAAATAATTCTATGAGGGCTAGGTCATCCTCCTCAGATAAATATATTGTATACCCATCTTCAAATTATATTCTATGACATAGTTTAACATAGATATTTACCTTGTCCTTCTCTAAATTATAGGCCTATAATGCTTGATTAAAATCATAGGAGGATGAGGAATTAGTTTTTTCATCTAAGTCTTCAATCCTCACATGGAATAAAAAGACATTTAGTTTTTGTAATGCCTTATGTGTTGGAGTGTTATAATCTTTGGAAATAAAGGTCTAAATGAAATTTCCTTGAATATGTGTCCAATGTCTTATTTCCCTTATGTTCTCTTAGTGTATGTACCAAGTGGTAAGAAGGGTACCCAGAGTATAGTGGAATATATGTACCCAATACTTGGAGGTGATAGCTTCCACAGTCTAGACCTTAATGAACTAGTAAATATGAAGCTCAAGTCATATACTTCATGAAATATTGGCTACTTATTTTGGGCTCCCTATGATAATTAGAGTCAAGCTAAAAGGGTTTTGTAGGCTTCATCCCATAGCATCTATTCATTATGATGTAAAAACTAGTATTTCTGAACAATACCATTTAATTCATATGTGAGATCACTAACTATTTGGTTAATATCAAACACATATTATTGGAACCAGAGAATAAACTAGCCAACATCCTTAATGGTAAAGTAGTGTGGTAATTGGTATTTTATTTCAAAGACCATGCATATAGGTTATACCTCATGGTCACCCTTGATCCAATTGAGAATGTGAGTATTAGAATCTTTACTTACCAAAGAAAACCTATACCAAGTTAGAATTCCTTATCTTTTTGGTTCTATGTAATCTTGATGTATTCAACCAGCATGAGATACAAAATCTATGTTTGACTAAGTTGGTGACCTTATAGATATGGAGTGTATATTATCTAACATTAATGGTGGAATCTACAAAAGTGGTGGTATATTATTGAGATATAACTCTTCTAAATGCAATGGTACCTTTAGTAAACTAATGTGATTGTAGAGGAAGTCATATTCAGTGACTTGTAAGGCATATCATTTATCTTAAAATTTCACCGTAATCTAATTGTTCTCTCCATAGATATAGAGAGAACCCAATTATTTAGGGATATAGTATGCATTTTATCAATATTTATTTAAAGAGATCACTATAATATTGTCTCTTTGATGAGATTCCAATTAGTTTGTTACTATATTGATGGTCATCTAGCCATCATAGGCCCACATTTTGTCAATTAACATAGGATAGTTCATCTCATCTGTATTCATACCTAGGAATTCAAAGTAACCATGTAGGATCAATTCTATGACATTTATCTCCACATCCTCTAATTGAATAATTATTTTGACATGCTCATAATCTTAAAGGCTTAGTGTAATAGGGTTGTAACTTAAAGCACGTCGACCAATAGAGACCCATGCTGATCAAGGGATCATATTGATAGTGCTACTAAAATTAAATACTATGTTAGAATCATCATATCCTAATATCTCAATATCCATTCTCAAATCAAAATCCTATAATTTTTTTGTTTTGACATACCATATCATCTAATCTACTCATTGTTAGCCCTTTTATGCACACTTTAACACATTATAGAATAAATTAGTGATGTTTTTTGAGATGTCCTCATTCTAAAGTGTACTAAAGAACTTCGTCAAGTTTATCAAGGTGGTGAAAACACCATATTATCACATGAAGTGAAATATATGCCCATATATTTATACACATATGGCCACATGATTATAATTAGTGGTTTCTTGTTACTAAATCATTTATCAAAATTTATGATGCTTCATGCATTAACCCTTTCTTCATGACTAGTTTTAGATACTTGTCTAGATGTGTTTTTCTAATCTTTTAGTCCTATGGTAATTCAAAATGGGGTAACCCCTAATATTCATGTTGTTGGCAAGTGTTGTCTTGTAAGACTGCATCCTCTCTAGGATGTGTGGTTACCATATTTACATTTCTTATAACTTTATCCTCTCACTACTTTACCAATATCAAGTAATCCTCTAAATCATGTTGTTCAAAAACCCTACAATAAGCATAGTAGGATTGACATTGCAGATTCACAAGGAAATTATTTTATACATTGTTGAACTCACTACACAAATAACATTTAATTAGAGGTTGCATTTTATTTAATCTACCTCTTTGTTATCCTCTTTGGTAACCTCCTTTAGTTCCTCCCTAGTATCCTCTATTTATTTGGAAACTTGAGTTAAAAAAATATTTTGGTACATAGTTCAAAGAATTTAGTTGTGTCTTCCACCCTTGAGGTTGTTGGGTACCCCTATATTCATTGTATTGTGCATGAGTTGGTTGTGGTGCCTAATTAGACTGCATTGGCTACAAAATCATAAGATTCCATGAATTCTAATTCTACATAGGGATTGTATAGTTTTGAGTAGGTGGATTCCATTTAGGTATGTCTATAGGTTGATAGGATGGTACCATTGGTGCCCAAGGTGCATCAATAAGATTATTACTAAGCATGTTTGCTTTAGGTGTGATGATAGCATGTGTTGTCATATTTTATTTCTATGCAACCACTACAAAGACATTTTTGGTAACATCTTCTCTTAGTTCTTATGGCACTCATGAATTATTCTCATCATGATTGTGGGATTTGCAAAATTTGTAGTAAAATGTCTATAGGTTCCTCATGTAATGTTGTAGCAAATGACATTGAGATATCACATGTCCTACTACATGACATATATCACAAAACTTAGTTTTTATTCTTAGTCACTCATTTCAATGGTACCCTTATTTTTTGCACTATATGCACCAAAGATCTCACTTAGGTATTTGTGCTACTTCTTGTTTCTATTCTAATATTTTTTAAGGAGTTGTAAGGTGTTTTCTATTTGTAGAATAGGAACTAAATCTCCTTCATAGTCTTCAATTTGTTCCTCTCAAATTGTAGTTGTTATAGCTTTTGATTTATTAGTGAATTGGGTTTATGTAATAAAAAACCTTATCCTTGGTTGTAGTCCCTATATGAACCAAGAATCCTTATCTTTGTCTTTCATTATAAACTCAACTTTTTTCATTACATCTAAAAATCTATGATCATATTCGAAGATAGTCTCTTTGGCTCCTTATAGAATTTTATGGAGATATTGTATGGTGTGACTATAGCATTTCTAAACTTTAAATTCTATGATCAACATTGTTTTGAATTCTTGTAGTGTCACTTGGTTGACACTTTAGAGGAATATAAATTTAATGCTCTACTAGCCAATGCTCCAATCAAATTTCACTTCATCACTACTTCATCAGTGATTAATTTAGCTTGCCATTTCATAATATAGGCAATTATAGGTCTATAAACCCATCATAAGGAGCCAAGTGGGTTAGTTCTCCTAAGTGAGCTACCATAGTGGGGTTTCCTATAGGTATCACAATTGATTTTTTTATGATTGGTGTCTATGATGGTTGTAATTTTTGGGTCTTTTGAGGTGCCTCTTAGGATGGTATAAGTTATGATTGATCCTCTAATTTTTTATATGTGGCAGTCATAGAGTTATCTCCATTGTCTCCTTCCTCTTCTAAAAATTGAAGTTCTTTAATGAAATCCTTGGTATACATAAGAATCAAGGGGCATGCCCTTATTGATAACATTGTTATTATATTCATCTTTTGTTAGGTCAATAAAATTTGGGTAACTTTATGATACATGGTCTTTTGTACTTCTAGGGTTTTTGTGAACTTCTTTTGGAATTGGTCCTTGCAAAGTGTCTTCATCTAAAGTTATGTAGGAATTATTATGATTTTGAAAAAAAATGGGCTTTAGGGATGTGTGCTCCCTTGGTAAATAATCAATACCTCTAAAGATATATCTCTCAAAACTTAAACCTATACTATGTTTATGACTATAGGGAAATCTTTATTTTTATCTCTAGAATAACCTTCATAGAAACTATGAGCTTGTACCATTTGATTTACATCTATATTAGTACATTCTTCCTTTGTCTATGCTAGATCATCATCACTTACTCATGATTTATCATTAATTTTATTAGGCTCCTCATTTTATCTCTCCTCACTTCACACTTTTCCTTGTCTTCTTCTCTCATCCAAATAATGAATACTACTACTATTTCTCCTATTTGAAGCTTGCTGAAATGCAAATTGTTTATTTCATCTCCTTTATTGTTGCAACTCTATTTTTAAATATAGTCTTATTTTTGTCCTTCTCCTCTTGATTATCCATTCTAAACTTAGGTTTGATCTCTACTTTTTCATCCTTTATTCACTTTCCCTTATTCGCACACACCCCCATGGAACCCGAATCGACTACTCCATATAGAAGGGAATATGTACCATCACTTTTTACACAACCAACATTTTAATGAGTGTAAGAAGTAATTGTAATAATTTTCCTCTTATCCCTATCATAAATATATATTTTTCCACTTCAAATTTTATGTATCCTTATACTACAAATTCTATGATATACCCATAAATGGTCAAATATAACCAATGATTTATTACATGGGTCTAGATGGTGTCATTCTATGATATACCCATCAATGGTTGAATCCAACTAATGATCTATTAGATGCATCTAGCTGGTGTATAAGGCCCAAAGCTACTCAATCTTCTCCTTAGACCATGTAATATTAGCAATCACATGAGATCTAAAATAATGTTGTTCCATATGAGCCACCTAATCAACTAGCAATCTAGGTAGTTTATACTAGAATATATCATAAGTTTCATCATAAAAATGTTCCTAAATAATCTATTATTTATAACACCCTATTCTCTGAGCTTCCTTCTGCATCAAATTTATGATTTTATGATCTAGCCAGTATTCCACATCTCTTTGACTAGGAAACCACTTTAGCATATCCTTAAATGGTGAGATTCACACCCACCACACCATTATTAGTAGAGGCTCCTAGGTTCACTAAAACATGATAATTATAGGGATACCTCTTCTAATTTAAGGAATATCTTGTGGTAAATGATAAATCATTGCAAGGCATTAAATTTTATACTAGGATCACATAGGTTTAACACAATCTTAGGTAATCCTACAAATTTATACTTAGATAGATATGTAATGGCAATACTCAGGTTTGAATACATAGTTGTTAGCTCATAGAGGAAAGTAATTTTAGTAATAAATTAACATAACAATACCTCTAATTATTGGAATTAGATTATAGATATTTCCCTAAGAATGTTATCATTCCATAAAGATATTATATTATTACACCTAATTTCACAATAATTAGATTGTATTTCATAGAAGACAAAACCCTTTTCATGAGAATTAATTTTGTAACACAGACCAATACACAAAAGATATAAATATAATGGGGAACATAGATCCATCATATTAATCAACAATTATAGAATCTTACTTACAATGATTATATTATTAGGCACTAATTACACATTCATTCTAGGATATAATGTCTAAACTCATTCCTTCATGCATTCATAGAAAACATTATTAAAAAAGGTCCTCGTATAATATTACCCAACACTATCCAACCCATTATACTATAATATGTAGGAATATATAATATTGAAAACTATATTGTTGTAACCATGATGTCTATATTTAGCATTCAGGTATGTCAACCTATATTCTATTACTAAAGATTCCATGTACATGATCCTAGTTGGAAATAGAATATCATCATAATAATATTGTAGAATAACCACTAATTAAAAAGAAGCCATGGTCCCTATCCATGTGGCATTTTCATATATTTGAGTAGTTAGTGTACAAATTCCCCAACTAACACAGTGGTAGATAAAGAGTTTCAAGAAATTTTCAAACAAATTTTACTTTCCCCATTACATGAGTCCATTTTTTTTTAAAAATAAAATATTTTGATGTCTTATGCCATATTATTTGTATTCATGATATGAAAATTATCTCATTGAAAAAACTTATGTATAAAACACACCAAATACATCAAATACCAAGTTCACTATCAAACCAATTTATAAGTTAAAATATACAAAACTTTAAAAGGATACAACTACTAAAATTAACATATTGTCACAATAACCTAATTGGCTTATCTTATCTAATACACTAAGGAGATAATTTTAACTCTTACTTGAGTCTCCATCTTCATTACTTTCAAAGATTATGGAGTGTCACCTTATACCTCTCCCTCATCCTATAGAGGTTGATATGATTCAACCTCTACCCAAAGGATGTGATTTAAATTCTTATTATGACTATCACCAATACCCTATCAATTATATGAATAAATGTTTTACCTTGAAGTATAATATCAAGGACCTTATTGATGACCAAAAAATTACATTTGATGATCCTATAAAGGAATCAGGTTCACAACCTAATAATCACTAGAACCAAAATATATTTAACAACCCTTTACAAGATAATTCTAAGATGTAACCAAAAGTACAAATAATATATAATTCACATAATCCTCCACCATATTATGGGAACCCATTAGATTGGATTATTTATACTTACACACAAAATACACCTTCAATGATTTAGAGACAATCTATTAATTTTGATGATAATGAGATTGTGGAGATGACTTATATCTTCATTAATTATTTATTAAAGCATACTTTGACCACTAGCCTATATACAATGTTATGATTGATAATGTTGGCAGTGATATTATTTTCACCATGACATTAATTACATATTTGGGATATATAAATGATGATTTATACCTTTTGACCAAAATGATCAGAGAATTTGATGGAACCTCACAACAAGCCCATGGTGAGATTTACTTACATCTACAAGTTTTCCAAGCACATGTGGTCATTAGATTATCATTTATACCATAAAAAAGAGTCTTTTATATGTTATTAATATGACCTTGGATTCATAAACTCTAAACATTACATTATATAGTATATGGAGTGTTAAATGCTTTCATGCCAACAAGGTAATTACAGTTTCTAGCATTCCATATGAACATCCACTTGAACAAAATAAGTTTATAACAGAAAATAAATTATAAAAGATACAAGGTTAATCATTTTTAAAAGGGTAATCAATAATAAATCCTATTTCCTAGGTGGCCAATACTTGAGATACCATTACATTATATATACACATTAGATTCCATGGATTCCTCATCTACTACTACATAACACATTAAGTTACCTATAGAAAAAAAATGTGTTCTTATTTTTTTTATTCCAAATAAACCATATAGCCCTCAACTATGGGATTCATAAACCCACATTCATTCTATTACTTCTTCACAACCACAAAGGGTTATTATACATATGCTTAGCATCACATATAACACAATGTTAGATATTAAACTTATACATACACCATGGCAATAACACTAGTTTACTGCACCATGTTCTGAGTGGGGAGATATCATGAACATCCCTTGGATGAGATCATAGTATATTCTCTTCTTTTAAAATATTTAAAAAATACAAAAAAAAAACTAAAAAATTCAAAAATCTAAAAATATACAACTCTATGTACTATTAGCTCCTTGTTATCTATGTTTTTAGTTCCATGTTGATAATATCATATCATTTATTTATACACACACACACATATGTTTCATGCATATTTTGAGTGTGATATAGGCATACCCAAGCACATAATATATACACATAGAGTTGTTGGGATTTTTCTCTACTCACATAACCATTATGTTCAGGGCATTATTTTCCTTGATCACAATACATACAGGTTACATTATTATATGATCATTTCCATTATCATGTTTGAGATTCTATACTTATACATGCCTTTTTCCATGCTTAGATATTTCATAGTATTCTTGATCTTATATGTACTTCACATTTTTTCTAACACATATATCTATGGACTAGTATGATATATTTATGTTGGTTATTTGTGATTTCATGGTTTCCTTTTTAGTACTTCATTTAGTGTGCTTTTTGATTGTTAATGTCACAAATTTTATTACTTGTTCAATCATTTGAATATGCTCCATTAATTTTGACCCCAATGTATATAATTGACTATTGTGACATTTGAATATGTCTTAATTTGTTGTAAGTGGACATTTGAACATATATTTATATGATTGGTGGACATTTGACTAAGTTATTTCCCTTCGATTGTGTGGCATTTGAATATGCCCCTAGTATGAGGTCTCCATATACCATTGAATTTTGTCCTAATTTTGAGTGTTCATGTGTGTGTGCTTGATTTATTATTGATCTTGTATTGTTACTTTCTAGACTTTGCCATGATCTATGTCATCCATATTAGGATCACATACTATGTTCTTCATTATTATATCTACCTAGATATGTTATTGTTATATGATACATGATACATACATGGATTATATAGTTATCTTATCCTTTTGAGTTAAGGTAACTACCAATTTCTACTTCCCCTCATATCAAAAGGGGGAGTATATCTTTGGGGACATGTCATATAGGCATCGATTCCATAACTTCACAATTTAATATTTTAGTGGGGGCATGCCAAAATGGCATTACCACCACACTTATTTAGTACTCAAAATATCCATATTATAGATGGGAAATGTTAAGGAAACATGTTCTCCACATACTGGTTCTTAAATTCTCTAGATTTAGTGGGGACATGCTATAGACACCAAAATTATGTCACACACATGTGTAAATCCCTATGTCAAAACCCCCCTTGAGACCCTTTTAATAATTATCCTTCCTAACCCATGCTTTTACCCCTCACACATTTAATTAATTTAAAATATTTAATTAAATTAATTAAAAACTAGTTATTCCACCTCACCTAACCACCTCATCCTAAGACTAATTCTTACCCTCTAAGTCACCTCAAGACTTAGTCCCCTGATCCTAACTACCCATGACTTGATCTCACCCCAAAAATAAATTCCTAACTAACTACATCCTTCTTAACCTTAAATTTATACCATTTCCTAATGGATACCACACTTGGCATGAGAAAGAATAGAAAATAGGCTAAAAATAGCCCTTTTACCTATTCTCATGTCACTGATGTCAGTCAACCCATGATCGATGTTAGTTACTTAAGATACATTAAAAATTGATGTTTAGGTCTAGAAAAATAAAAAAAACTAAGTTATTTTCATGCAGGCTTTAGCATTCAACTTTCTACATCTAGGCTTATCATTACTCTGCACAAGTTAGTCTAGATTATGAATTGATATACTGCATAGAGCTTGGATTTTTTTTAAACTGGTAGCACATGCTTATATTTTTGTTCACCTATTGCTACAACATGCCCCATTAGAGCCATATATTTGACACCCATAGTTCATCCATTTCATTAGCTAAGTATATCTCTGTGTTTAGGTAGTTCCTTTAAACAATCATTTTACAATTAGTTTACATTGTACTTTTTATCATTTTATGAACATCTCAACTCTCCATATAGAGTTGTAAAACTCATTCACCTATTTTACTTTGCTCCAAACATACTAACCTTATATCTAGACCCACATGAGTCTTACACAATCCCTTACGACTCTTCCCAACCTCATAAACCTGACCAACATCCACCTCCTAGCTCAAAAAAGTCTCTTAAGACATTATGAGAACCTACTACCCCTATTGACATCAATCACATAACTAACATCAATCATATAACTAAAATTAGTGATATCCCCTTATCAATATCGGTAGGCTAACTGACAATAGTGACTACATATTTCTACTAACCTGCCTGAGCCTGCCCAAACAACTTCTAAAAACATGAACAACTCATATTACCTACACTGTGTCACTCTCTACTACACTCAGACTACAAGAATGGTATGAATATATCTCTCTTAATCTCTCTTTCATTTTTTTATTCATTACCAATTTTATTTCAAAAAGCAGACTGTTATCTCTAAGGAAGTTTGACACTTCTAAGAAGAAGCACGTAACTTGGTAGCCCACTCATATATCTACTAACAAATATTTTTGGTGGTAATATTTTCTTATTCATAGGTAGTCCTCCCTAGCCAAATAGGAGTGATCAACATCATCTAGATATGGTGCATAACCAATCTAGGTTCTCTCTAATCTCTAATCCCTACCCTTCATCTCTATTTCTCCTTAAACACCAAATAGATTCAAAATTTAGTGAAACATTTATGGCATACCCAATGGGATCTTAGAGTTTTCCTTGGGTTCATTTCTTGTTTTAAATGTTCATATAGGTGAATTATAGTGAAAATTTTATTCCTTGCACTTTCTCCTTCTCTTCTCCCTCAAAATGAAATATTCAACATTTTATTTTTTGTTTAAAAGTAATAAATTGATATTTCTTCTTCTTTTCCACTCTTCTCTTCCTTTTACCTCTAAAAGAAACTTATAATTTTTATTGCAAGTTAAAAGAATATCTTCTTTATCTCTTTCTTACATGCACATTAGGATAGTGAATTTCATTCTCTTCTCCTATTTCATCATTATTTTCATTCAAATAGAAACACTTTAGATTTGGGTCTAAAACTTATTGCACTTCATTATTTTTTTGCTATATATTATCTCACCTAGTTAATTACAAGCATTATGAATGAATCATAGTATACCCATGTTACACAACTAGATCACACTCAAAAAAATAAATATATAAACTCACTTTAGACAAGGCCCATCAAGATTTTCTCACATGGTGGATCACCTTATCCTACCTAGCTATCCTACTTGGATTTTACCACCAAAGGGAGAACCCACTCCATTCTCTGGTGGAGTATAAACTCTAGGCAAAAGGTATATTTTAGCTGAGTGTCCTGGCTTAGCTTTAGTTCTATGAAGTGTAAGGAGTAAGCTCATATAACAAGCCATGTACTTGGTATAACATAGATTTCCTCTTGTGCACCAAAACTAACTAGAAACTAGCTCTAGATTTTTTTCTAGTACCTTCGATAACCAAATTCTCTTCTCACTATCTGATTAAGGCATAAGCCAACACGAGACTAAAATTAATCTCTATGAGTTAATAATTAGTGGCTATATGTTATTTTTTTGATTTTTTATTACCTTATATATTTTGGAGTTGGTAAGGATGTTTTTCCATTGATTTACAAAATCAACAACATTTATAATACTCAAGTTGTATAACCTATTATATCAAGTTTTTTGAGTGTTCATTATCGTTATACATACCTCTTATTTCTTGTATTTTACATAAATTCTACTTCTAGGTTTCTAAAGTGTTGGATTTTCCATCTCCCAAGATTTCATAGTAACTAACATCAGTTAATCCCATCGACATCAGCATACTTTATCCTACTGACGTTGGTTAATCCCACTAACATCGATAGACTTCAACTACCAACATCTGTCAAGTGATCAATGTTAGATACTGTAATTTTAGTTTTCTCAAAACAACAAGCCAAAATAACCTACTTACCTACACTCAAACTTGGTTTTTACTTATTCTATAACTAATAAAAAGTATTAAGACTATTTATACTTTTTCTTGCATGGTATTGACATGAGCCCAGGCCAATTTTTTTTCTAATTACGTAAATTGATAGCCACTACCACCTTCCCCTTTTTTTTTTGATTCTATTATGGAGCATACTTTAGATATAGAACATACTCCTAGCCCCAACCAAATTTCTATTTTTCCTAAAGGAGATCAATATTTTGCTAAATTTCTTGATCACAATGCGACATCACTTCAACATTACCTTACCATGAGCTGAACCCACAATTCTTCAGGTGACCCACTAGATGGTATGCCAACTTATCTAATGGAGACAACTTCAGTTTTAGATGTATCCACTATTTTACCCATGGTTACAAAAACCACTACTTTGACAAGTAACCCAACCATAAACAATGTCCAAAGTTTAGCATTGCCAACCACCCAATCCCACCTAAACCCTGACATGACTTCCCTGCCTTCACAACCACCAAAAGTTCAATCAAGTCTAAAACCATTTTAGAATTTGGTGGTACCTATCTAATATACTCTTTCACCTATAATTAGTTGAGTTATGACTCACCCTTCACCTAGTATAACCATGCCAACAACCCAACCTATAATAATAAAATCAAACCCAACGGGACAAGCCCCTTTCATTTTTGCCCCCTAACCTATGACTCACTACCCTTATGTTGCATAAATACAACCATAAAAATATATGTCATATTCTTGCTCTACTTCCTATTAGGTTCCCTATAACTTACGGGGTATCTCCCAAACCAATCCCCCTCTAAACCTCATTAATATGCTGATGGATAAGATGTCTAATCTAGAGACATCCATGTCAGGTTCAAAGAATGTGTTATCTTATGATCATATATGCAATGAGCCCATCTATCCTTTTGTATTTATTCACCCTTATCTAAGCCAATGGGAACCCCCCAAATTTAATCATTTCTAGAGCAAAGAGGACCCATAATAGCATTTGTGAATATTTAGACATGCTTGTTATTTAATAGGGCATGATGATGTGTTATTACTTCACACCTTCCCCATGTCTCTTTCAGGTGCTACCCTGGATTGCTATAGCTATATAAATCAATAGTCCATTTTCTCATTTACCCAATGCACACAAATTTTCCTAGACCATTTCTCTATTAACATTTCTAAAAAGGTTTCTATTACAGACTTTTATTTTATTAGACAATTTGATGATGAGTCTATCACATATTTTGTCACTCATTGGAGAGGCTTAATTAATCAAATCTCCTTCTCATTACCCCAACATAAGATTATTCAGATCTTCTTGAGGGCATGTGATAAGCACATTTCATCCATAATTCAAGTACAAACTTTCTATACATTTGATGAAGCCTTTATAATGGCACAAAAACTTGAGATTCAGGCTATAGATGAAGACAGAGTCAAGTTGTGTAGTAAAAATGCAAATTCCAAATTGAATGACTCCTCTTCTTGTAAAACTTATCCTTATAAATAAACATCTAAAGGCTCTACCAATGTGGTGGTCATTAAATCAACTTCTTCCACAACCACAAACCAACCTAATTCCTTGACTTCCCAAAATATGACCAAGCAATTCCAACAATGGTATGAACAAAGACAATACACTCCTATTGGGGAGTCATATACTTCCATTTTAGAAAAAAATTACAACAAGGAGCCATAACCCTTCCTAAAATCAAGCCTCCTATATAGTTTTACCCCTCCCATCCTATTCCAACTTGGTACAAGGAAGATGAATTTTACAGTTACCATTGAGTCAAAAAGCCAAAATTTTAATTACTATAAAACATGCAAGAACATTATTCAAGACATGCTTGATAGGGGTGATATCATCTTGGATAACCCTAATGCACCTACTAATCAAAATATGGATGTATTCAAATAACCTTTTCCTAACCATTCACCTAATCAAAATATTGTTTAGACTATGACTAATAACTCATGTGATCATAATATCGATATGATTAATATGGTCTTTCCTTTACCTCTAGTCCAACCTCTCCCACAATAAGAGGCATTCATTTTAACTACTCCTCCCCAAAAATTGATGGAATTTGTTTTTCCCATTCTTTTTCCTTAGGTAGAAGAGCCTAATTCACCCATTCTACTCCCACATGAGGAAGAGCCTCCTTTACCACTCCTTTTGCCACAAGGGGAGCCTATATTGCCAGTTCCTTTTGCACCAATTTTACCTAACCTCTTACCACTTGAGGACCTTGCCTTACCAATTATACAACTACATGTTGAGGGGAACATAATTCCCATGCTATACCCTCTTGAGGAACCCTCTTTTCCTACCTCTCCTCCATCGATAGAAAGTAGTACCCCATCCACTCCTCTTTTTCACCTAGAAGAGTCAGTGTTATCTACTCCATTAGATGAGAGACCTATTGTGCCTACTTTGATACCACTAATTTTACCTATAGAGGATCATACTTTACCTATTCATCACCCACATGTTAAGGGAGAAATTATACCTATGCTCTACCCCCTTGAGGAGCCTGTTTTGCCTACCTCTCCTCTGCCCATGAAAGACCATGCCTCTTCTCCTGTCTCTATCAAAGAAGACCCTATTGTGGCTATTTATCATCTTTGGAATGAGGTAGTAGAGACCAATAATTTACCTCTTTCTTAATCACCTCAACCTTTTAAATAAACAACTATAAGGCCTATGTCAACTTCATCTAAACCCTTCTCATAGTTAGTGAAAAGTCTAGAATTTCTTGACTCCATAAAGCTAGATCACATGACATTTTGGGGCCAACTTAAAACTCATTTTCATACATAATGAGTGTCAACCTTTACCACTAACCCTCTCACTACCCTTTACCCTAAGGTATTTGACAAAGTTAGATCTTCTTCATAGAAATCACCAAAATTTCATCCTTTTATGTCAGAACCCTCACCCTTGAAAACATCTTCCACATTATAGTAGATAAGGTCTTTAGGCATATGTATGGTCTCTAATTTAATTCATCCACACATGAAATTAGATCTAACTCTCCAACCACAAGTTGGAGTTTCATGGCCTAAACTAGAAAAAAAATTTAAGCTTCATAGATCTCATTGATCCTTCCCTCTTCTACCCTCAACTTTGTTGTTAATTTTAGGACCACACCCCGCTACTTTAGTTGGAATATCACCAATCTAAGCAAAACAAAAGGCTAAGTTACCTCTACTACTACTTTTACCACCTAGTAGGCCTTTCACATTTGACACCATGATACCTAACACCAAGAAATTTTCAATAAAACACGTCACTCTATTACCACATAAAATGGTGCCACACAAAATCACTTCTATGACTCCTAAACTAAAGGTTTCCACTCCTATTATAACAATAAATGGTAGCCCATTCGTAGGATCTCAGATATTTTTCCTACACTAGTTTTTTCAATATTCTATAATAAATATTCTTACCATTAAGCTTTCTATCCCTCTTAGACTGAAGCCATCTTAGTTCAATGATACACAAGTGTGTTTATATCATCATTCACCTAGACATGATACTGATAGTTATAAATCTCTCACAGTAGTCATTCGATAAAACTTTGATGTTGACACTATTTTTGTTGATACTCTCATTAGTCTTCCTATTATTCCACCTCTGGCATCTACAATGCCTCATAATATTCCACCTGAATTCAAACCAAAAGATGTTGTCATACCCCCTTTGCCACCTCCTTCACCCATGTTTCAGATCAACATAGTTAATGTGACCACATGGTCACAAAATCAAAAGGATAAAGGTAAGGAAAAGGTCACTAATCCTTAGGCTCATCCCTTCTCCAAAGACACTCCTCCTCTAAATCCCAAGATTTCCTTCTTGGGTGTCTTGAAACTAATGTCTTTAGAAGTTATTCAAAGATCAATGGTGAAATAACTTCACCAAAACCCTATGAAAATGTCTTTATATGAGTTAATCCAAAACTCACCCCAATACCGTCAAGCTTTGATTAGTGACTTGTAAGTGGTTGAGGTATAACCTGATTATCTCTAACCTCTTGTAGCTTTGGTCAGCGCTCTTAACACCATCTCTATGATTTCCTTTAGTGATTCAAAAATTCCACTTCAACACCCTAAAGATAAAGATTTTTCCCTTTTTATCACCACATATATCAATCAAACTCATTTCAAAAGAGTCATGATTGATGGGGGATATAGTATTAATATTATCTCCACCCGTGCCTACAAATAACTAGTTCTTCCCAATAATTACATGTCTCAAACCAATGTGGTGCTCCATTCCTTTAATTATACCACAAATAATACGGTGGCCATTGTTATCTTACATATCTATGTGGGTCCTCACACAATTCTTGAGATCTTATATTTTTTAGAAGGATATTTCTAATACAACATACTACTTGGAAGACCTTGGATACATGTTATGGCATGTGTGTCCTCAACTTTGCACCACTATGTCGAGTTTGAGCATAATAGGCAATTACATGTTATTCCCACCAACCCACCTCCATTTAAAACATGCAACATGACTTATAGTTTCAATGATGTTCTCATTCTATTAAATACCTCATCTTCTTTGTATGATACTTTTGAATCTTCCACAAGGTCCACTACCCTAGTTAAATAGATATCGGTGACACAAATTCTTGACAAAGATCTTGCATTTGTCACTCAAAGAATATCATTTGTTGACACTTAACATGTTCCATACTCCACAAGAGTATGGAAGGCTTCATATGCACCCAAATTATTATCCCCATATTGGGATAGTCATCCCTTATGGACCCCCTAACCTTTGAACTAATTTCACATATGAGGGAATTGATCAAGCTCTCACTATTGGCAATCCATCCTCTTCACCATAACCATTTACCTGTGACTTCTCTTTCTTGAGCAAGCCTAGTTTCACTCACACCTATCTTTATAGGTGTTCCTAGAAAGGATTTGGTTTGGGTCATTATAATTAGGGTGTTCATACGCCCATTGAATATCCCAGCAAAAAAACCATTAAAAATGCTAAAAAGAGGCATGGAGTGGGTTATGACGAACCAACTAAACTCACCAAAAATTCTCATGTACCAATTATCAAAGAGCCAGTCTCTCTTTATCCATCATCTCCCCCATCATCACCTAGAGAATTAGAGGTATCTATACCTCCTATTTTTTTTTCAATAAATTCCATACATTTAGGACCTCTCACCTATCATCGAGGTAAGGAAACAAGGTCCCTTCCTCTCATTCATCCTCAAATGATTGATGAAGACTCTCCCACTATCAACATTGTCCAATGTTAAGAGGATGATGCTATTCTCACATACATGGGTGCATATGAATATATCCAATGCTTACTCCCATATGAAATGTAGGCTATGTTAAATGAATCAACCATTAACATTAATTTACCCTCTCATGATAACCTCCATATCCTTAAAATTGTTCGGTCTTTGGATTCCTCTGAGCAAGCTCATTATGACACATTTATTAATGACCATAACAAAGCCTTCACTTGATATTATAATGACATACCTGGTATCAACCCTTTTATCATCACCCATAATATTTTCACCAATTGAGATGATAAACCTTTTAAGTAGAAGCTTCATAAAATGCACCCTTGTATTGCTCTCCTTATCAAAGAAGGGATCCAATGACTCCTTTCTATTAGCTTTATTCAACCCATATATTATCCACAATGGGTTTCTAATATTGTTACTATCACCAAAGTGATTAGAGGAATCTACATCTACACCAAATACCATGACTTAAACCTCACTTGTCTAAAAGATGACTTCCCTTTGCCAAGTATCAACCAACTTGTTGATCTAACAACCGGTCATGAGATGTTATCATTTATGAATGGGTTCTTAGGTTATAATCAAATCCTAGTTGCTCTTGAGGATCAACATAAGATAAATTTATATTATCAGGTCATGTCCTTTGGTCTAAAGAACATTGGTGTTACCTACTAATGCATCATGACTTACATCTTCCATGATCTCATACACAAAATTATGGAAGACTACGTGGATGACTTACTTAAAAAGTATAAACTTCACCAAGATCACTTGACGATTCTCAAAATCATATTAACTTGTCTCCTCTAATATAATGTTCGACTAAACCCAAAGAAATGGGTCTTTAGCATCCTTTCTGATAAGCTCTTAGGATTTATCATTTCTCTTTATGGTATTGAAGTCAACCCTGATAAGGTTTGAGCAATACTAGAGATGCCTCCACTTACTAATATCAAACAACTCTACAGCCTACAAGCTAAGCTTCAGTCAATATACTACTTCATCGCCCAATTGTCAAATCATTTCCAACCCTTTAAACATATAAAAAAAGATGTCTCCTTCTATTGGAATATAGATTTCTAGGAAGCCTTTGACGCACTCAAATGGTATCTCCTTTCCCCACTGGTTCTTATTAAACCTAAGGAAAATAAACCTTTATATCTTTACATCTCTATAATAGACCATTCTCTGGGTGCTATTATTGCACATTGAGATGATCACTATCGAGAACAAGTAGTTTACTACATAAGCTACACACTTATTGATTATGAAACTCAATATACCCATACCAAAAAGCTTTATCTCATGTTGGTATTTGCATCTTTCAAGCTCTATCATTACCTCTTGAATCACAAAACCTATGTCATCACCCATACCAATCCCCTTAAATGCATGCATTCTAAGCCATATCACAACCAACGTGTAGCTCGATGGCTCATACTCCTTACTAAATTTGACTCAGAGTTTATTCAATAAAAGTTTATCAACGAAAAAATGATCACTGACCAGTTAGCTATTGCCCCTTTACTTGAAAAACAACCTTCCAACCTTTAATTCCTTGATGAATCAATCACAATGCTCTCCATTGATGACATCTCCTATTAAATGATGATATTCTTTAATGGATCTAAATGTCAACATGGTGGGGGTGCAGGGGTCATCCTCATCCCTCTTGATGGCAATCATATGCCTTTATCATTTAAACTAGATTTTGAATGTACTAATAATATGGTTAAATATTAAGCTTTGATCTTAGGGCTTTAAATGACTATTTTATAGGGTATTAAGTCAATAACCATTTTTGGTGACTCTCAGCTAGTGGTTAATTAGATTAATGGTTCCTACCTATACAAAAATGAAATTCTACAATGATATAACCATTGTGTAGATATGCTATTGGGATCATTTGAATCTTACCTCTTGCAAACTATTCCTCAATTTACAAAAAAGTTTCCTAACATAATGGATTCACTTGCTTCACACATAATCTCTTCACCCTCTTCCTCAAAAATCTATGTCACTATGCATCGGTTAACATTTCCTCTTATGTATCAACTAACATCATTTTTATCAAAAATGTAACACACAACCCACATGACTTATGGTACAAACAAATCATGGATTACCTTTCCTTTTCTATTATCCCTTCTAACCTCTCTAATAATGAGAGGTGTGCCTTCATGAAACATGTTGCTCATTACACTATGCTAGGGTGACTTCTCTATAAATTAGGTTTTGATGGTCTCCTCCTTAGATGCCTCACTAGTACTGAGACCCCCTTCACCATTAAGGAAGTCCATAATGGGATTTGTGGTGGACATTTCAATGGTCACATAGTTTCCAAGTGTATCCTTTGACTCAACTATTATTGGCCAATACTCCATCAAGATTGTAGTGATTAATTTTGGCATTACATTAAATGTTAGCAACATGCTAACCTCCTTCATGTTCTAATCCATGCATTACAAGTCACCAAAGACTTCTAGCCCTCATCCTAATGGGGCTTAGATCTAATTGATGAGATTAACCCTCATTCATCTCTATATCACCATTCTATCATTACTGCCATTGAATACTTCACCAAGTGGGTCAAGGCCATTCCTCTCATCTCCACTAAGGCTAACAAAATTATTGACTTTATCAACCATCACATCATCTATCATTTTGGTGTCTCCCATAAAATTGTAATAGATAATGATAAGTCTTTCAAAAATAAGACTATCCAAAATCTTTGTGACACCTTTGGAATCAAATTAAGTTTTTCATCACCATACCATCCATAAGAAAATGGAAATGTAAAAGATTTTAAAAAAAACTTAACCAAAATCCTCATGAAGGTAGTCAATGATACTGGCAAGGATTGGCACACACACACATTCCCTTATTTTATGGGCTTACCATACTATCATTCGAACCCCTACAGGTGCTACACCTTTTTCCTTGTTCTATGGGATGGAGGTTATTTTGCCTCTTGAGGTCCATATTCTTTCTTTTTGCATCTCTCTACAATACATACTTACTAATGATGACTTTTTCCAAGAATTTTTGGCTCAAATCGAGTTGTTTGATAAACACCATCTCATAGCCCTCAAACACCTCCAAATATATCAAGAGTGTATCAAATGTGCTTACAAAAAAAATCTCAAAGAGTGAGATTTCAATATCAAATATCTTATCTTAAAGGAAAATCAACATGTGATGAACATGGATAAAAGAAAATAGGGTAAGTTTTCTCCTAATTGGCTTAGACCCTACATCATAACTCACAAGTATGGCTCAAGAACTTATCACTTGTCTTCTCTTAAAGGAAATCCAAAACTTGAGCCTTTAAATGATTTGCACCTATAACTATTCTTTTGTTAATCAAGTGATGCTTCACCTTGTGTTTAACTTGAGCTCATCCCTTGAGCAACCCTATTAATTTCATATCCCTTCCTCTTAACCCTTACTCTTACACACTTAGTTAACTTATGAAGTGCTATGGTTTTGATCTCAAAGTGAAAAACCCCTAAGCCTCTATGGTCTTGTCCATGACTAAATTAAAAAAAAAGGGATATATAGATAAGTTATAATCTCTCTAGTCATGATTCCCAATGTAGAATACTCCCTTAAAGGACAAATATGTACCTTCTCTTTGATACTATAAATAGATTGCTCCCTTAAAGGATAGCTATTAAAACTCAAAAACAAAGTCTTAGACTATTCCCTTGAAGGATGGATAGACCAAGCTTTGTTATCAAGAGAAAACAATGACTTAGAAGCTTCTCATATTGATCATCTTCATATGAACTCAACACAAACAAAATCCCATTATAGGCTTCCCACATTGATCAGCTTACACACACAAAAAAAAAAATTTAAGTCATGGACTTGCCTATAGTAGCTCTCAGGTCACCCACAGAAGGGGCATTCCATCCCCACTAAGAAGGTTATGCTACCCAAACACTCTCACACATTTTACCATTTTCCCCTCATACTCTTTCAAGGTACTTTGAAATCACTTGACACAAGGTGAGTACAATGCTTCTCTAACAAAATAATGGTCAAATGATGTAAAACATGAAAGAGACTCATATTCCTGAGCCTATTTATGTTATGATTATGGTCTTTTCCAATACATAAGCATTGTGCCTCTTTATTTCCCATCCTAATCACATGTTGATTTCTCTACTGAGATCACATCTCATGAAAACATTCAATCGTCATCTCACCTTTATACCAATTCTTCTTGATTCTTAGAGTTATGTGTTTAATACATATCCATCTCAAGCACAACTACTCCAAACCATACTAAAACTAACAAACCATTGCTCATGAGAAATATACCCAATGCATAACCATAGTTTCTTTAAAAAATAATAAATATAAAAACTATCAAGCCTACTCCATTTATTTTAAGCATACACCATCAAAAAATATGGAAAAATTCTGAAATAAAATAATATAACCAACCTATTCATTTTAAGCATACACCATCACAAATATGGAAAAATGCTAAGATGAAGATAATAAATCAACTATGCATATACCATCACACACATGGGAAATGCTAGTCTAACTCAACTAACATGATCAAAATTAACATACCATTAACATAATATAAAAATCCACATCATTGTAATAAGATTGACAACATCACCATCACATAAACACATCTCAAAATAACACATCTCATATATATATATATACATTAAATATGAATGTAAATCAATGGATCATAACAATATCATCTCCCCCTCAAAATGTACATCTCTAATATTTGGCTCATAGGTCAGTGTGTATCTAACATATATAACAATATCAAAATCTAGCACTCAAAATCCTTGAGGTTATAGTCATGGTCATGAAAAAGGAGTGTCATCACCACTATTTGCCTATTTACGTCTACATGAGCTAGAAGCTATGGCATATGTCATTGATATTTCTTGATTTTTAAATTTAGAATACCTCTAAATCTAAGGGAACTCCTTGATGGTCCTCTTATAATAAGCAATCTCATCAAGGGAAGTGTTGTATCTCACTAGAGATATAGTCTATGGTAGACCCATCACACCTACTCAAGGCCCCTATACTAGTCCCTATGGTGGAGGAGAAGTAGCCTATCTTACTACTCTCAAACTATCCCTCTCTATTATTAGTGTAGTAACTTAACCTTGTAATGCCCCAACCTATCCCTAAAATGTCACAACCTACCCTTGTAAGATCAATACCTATGCCTGTGCAACATCTCGAGCCTACACTAATGCATCTTGGGCTTGTACAGTTGCATCTTAGGATTGTACAACTAAATCTCTCTCTCTCATCATTCCCTATAAATTTGGTGGTAGCCTCTTGACCTAAACCATGGGATGTAAACCTATCCACCAAGCCAGATAAGCCATTATGCATCTAGGATCTACTACACCCAGGCCTCTTGGTATCTCCTCAAAATTTGGCCCATCTATCTCCTAGGGCAAGGGTAGGGGTGCCTCTATATCATCCCTCCTATATTGAGGAAAGGCAAGAGGTAAATACTATAACAAGCTAAACTATCTCCTAACCCATGCCATGGGTATCATCTCTAGCTCTCCAGCTCATCTCCCTCTAACCCATAATGTGCTCTATAAATTGATAATCTACTTTGCTTGTCCTCTGAATGCTGGGTATTTTAGGTAGGGCTTCCAAAAATATCTATGGGAATCAATCCCTCTATCATGTACCTATAATGATTAATATCTTACACCATGCCATCTACTCATGTTTGGGCTATACCATCTCTCCACCATCTGAACCCAACCTTGAAACTAGCTATAATCATGGTGGGTAGCCCTAATGGCCATGTCATCATGATGTGCTCATATGCCAAAAAATGAATTAAATGATTGATGCATAAAATATATCATCATCACAACTTCAAACCCCATAAATCTCTATATAACTATGCCATAAATTCTAGTCCCCATGCATACACAGTCTACTACTCAACCATATGTTCCAGAACACCTATCAATGTAATAAGAAATCTCCCCTCATTTGTGTTTAGTAGTGCATATACTATAATCCCTATCATCATCAGGATACTTAATTGATGTTGATCCTCATCAATAGTGTATAATGGTTCATATGCAAAGCTCACTGAGTGATAGGTCACCTCACTAACATGCTTTCTAAACAATGTAACCATGTGAATATCATGCTTCTCTCTTGAACAAGAGAAGAGATCCTCACCCTAGAGTAACAATCATAAAATATTATACACATCCTCTTGTGTCACTATCAACTCTTTGATTAGTAAATTAAAGGTGTTGTGGTGTTATCCCACCTCTCTATCAATGCTATCATCAAACTAACATCCCATACAACTCTAAAATATCATCATAGTCCTCCTAAACCTATGAATACCATGTGTTCCCACTCATCTAGGGTGACATCCCTCCTCATCCATGTCAAGTAGGTAGTCGATCTCATACCATCAAATCCTACCTAGCTTGTATTTACACACACACACTTCAAGTCACATACTTTCCAATATAACCCACCACCATTTTTTCCCTTCTCTCTAGGAGAAATACATTATCCTAAGGCCCTCAACCGGGGTATGTAGGTAGAACTCAATTGACATGGGGTCTTCTTAGGTTAGCTCAGCCATATACCCACCTTAATATCTAACCTATTCTCCCACCTAAACCCTAGGCATCACTATCTATATCTCCACCATAGGCCTCACTACCTATCTCTCCTCCCTAGGCCCAACTGAGTATCACAACTCTAGCTCCCAAAGATTATATCTCAAACCCTTGACCTTACAACTTATCTTTTAAGCCCTAGGTCTCATGACCTATTTCAGCTTACCTTTTCCTAAACATTTCCCTTAATAAAATTTTAACCATACCTTAGATCTTTTTTTCTATGCACTGGGAGAACTAAATTGGCTTGAGGCCCTCAATTAGGCTATGTAGGTAGCACTCAATTTACATGAGGCCTTTTGAGGATAGCTCAGCCATTAGGCTAGTTGAGTAACTCAATTAGGGATCCAAAATTGGCCTTTTCTCCTATTTTGGGTTTTTAAAGGTCACCAACATCAGTCTTATATGTTGATATCAATGCTTGGTGTCAACCAACATCAGTGGACCCCATTGACATTGATACCATGTTGATTAACATCAGTAAACTTCATAAACATCAGTGACTAGTTTGGCCATACGACTAAATAACCCATCTCCCACTTTTGAGTTTTTACCTAAAAACTACCCCTAAATCCCTCCTAAATTCACCTAAACTTACCCCACCCCATTTCCTACACACATAAAAGCATTTTTTCCACCCAAATTTTAAATTTAGCCTAAAATAACAAATTAACAAACTTAAATTCAAATTTAACTCATGAAGGATCTTACCTCATCTCTCCATTTCCTCTGGGATAGAATAGTTTACCCTTATGGTGGCTCACCTCTAACTGGGTCCCCTCCTAGCTTTGCCATTTCATTTAGCACTTAGAGCTCTTTTTCTCTCCAATCAAATGTTGTAAATGAGTTTTGGTGGGCTGTTAAACCCCTTTTTGTTGAGTTTGGTTACCCACTGTCATTGGCATCCTTGACCTAAGCTATCAATATCGACAATAATTCCTACCAACATCACTAACATAATTGGTGTCAACACCCTTAAATTAGAGTTTTCAACCCTAACCAAAATCCTTTGGACTATACCATTAATCTAGGGCAAATTAGAGATCACGTAATTCTCCTTGACCATGATAACCAACTTGGAGATCACATATATCTCCCTGACCATGAAAACCAACTTGGAGATCACATATATCTCCCAAACCATGATAACCAACATTGGAGATCACTTAAATCTCCACCCATGATGACTTTGACTAGAGATCATGAATATCTCCTTGACCATTGACCCTTTTAAACCAACCTTGCATTACTTGTCTTGACTGCTTATGATACCTCTTTATAGTTGGCTATTATACACACACATGTATATCAAGTGTTTTGGATCATGACCAAGCTATTACTATCACCTGCAACCTTTTGTGTTTATCAAGTGCACTTCCTACCTTGGATACCTAGAACATATGGACCATTGGAGCTACAACTTTGATCATTTAAACCTTATCAACTATCACTTACAAACTGTTATTTGGTTATTTCTATCTGAGTCCTTCATATATTTACCTATTCTTGATTTTGTTGACTATAACTCATAGTAGTATACATGCAAGCAATGATACCATGTTCTCACTTAACATCTACCCACCCAGTTCACTCCTTATCAAACTAATACCTGATTCTAGTTTCTCCTCTATTAGTTCCCATTTTAAGGGGGGCTACCTCATCCAATACTTGGAGCATCCAACTCTTATTTTTGTCTTAAAACTTGTTAGTAAAAATTACAAGAAAAAAATGGGAAAATATAGACACCAAAATTACATCACACACATGCATAAATCCTTGTGTCAAAACCCCATTTTAGACCCTTTTAATAATTAGCCTTCTTAACCCATATTTTTACCCCTCACACATTTAATTAATTTAAAATACTTAATTAAGTTAATTAAAGACTACTTATGCCACCTTACCTAGCCACCTCATTCTAAGACTAATTCTTACCCTTTGAGTCACCTCAAGACTTAGTCCCCTAATCCTAACTACTCATGACTAGTTCTCACCCTAAAAATAAATTCCTAACTAACTACATCCTTCTTAACATTGCATTTCTAATATTTCCTAATGGATACCACACTTAGCATGAGAAAGAATAGAAAATAGGCTAAAAATATCCCTTTTACCTATTATGATGCCACTGACATCGGTCAACCCATGGATGATGTCAATGGGATCATTGAAATCAGTTACTTAATCCAAATTCTAAACTAATGTGCAAGTCAGTAGAAATAAAAAAAACTTAGTTATTGACATACAAGATTTAGCTTTCAACTTTCTACATCCAGGGTTATCATTACTCTACATAAGTTAGTCTAAATTAGGAATTGATATGCTACACAGAACTTGGATTCTATTAAACTGGTAGCACACACTTGTCTTTATATTCACCTATTACTTCAACATGCCTCATCAAAGCCATCTATATGGCACCCATAGTTTATATATTTCATCAGCTAAGTATATCTTTATGTTTTGGTAATTCCTTTAAATAGTCATTTTATAATTACTTTACATTGTACTATTTATCATTTTATGAATGTCTCGACTCTCCCTATAGAGGAGTTGTAAAATTACACCTATTTTCCTCTTCTCTAAACATAACAACCTTCTATCTAGACCAACTTGAGTCTTACACACTCCCTTAAAAATATTCCCACCTCATAAACCTGACCAACATCCATCTCCCAACTCAAAAAATTCTCCTATAACCCCTTGGGAACCTACTACCCCTATCGACATTAGTCACATAACCAAAATTGATCATATAACTAACATTAGACATATCCCCTTATCGACATTGGTAGCCTAACTGACGTCAATGGCTACATATTTTTACTAACCTCCCTGAGCCTACCCAAACAATCTCCAAAAATATCAACAACTCACATTACCTATACTGTGTCACTCTTTGTTGCACTCAGACTGCAAGAACAGTATGAATATCTCTCTCTTACTCTCTCTTTCATTTTTTCATTCATTACTAATTTTGTTTCAAAAAGTGGACTATCATCCCTAAGGAATTTTGTCACTTTCAGGAACAACCATGTAGCTTTGTAGCCCACTCATATATCTACTAACAAATATTTTTGGTGGTAGTACTTTCTTATTCATAGGTAGTCCTCCCTATCGAAAGAGAAATGCTTAACATCATCTAGATACGGTGTGCAACCAATCTAGGTTATCTCTAATATCTAATCCCTACCCTTCATATTTGTTTCTCCTTAAACATTAAATAGATTCAAAATTTAGTGAAACACATGCCATGGAAACATGTATTCCACCCTTGAAAATTTTAAAAATCAGCCAAATTTCATAGTTATATGATTCAAATACACATTTGTTGTAGCATTATATCCATTAGTACCATTATGATTTATTATTTTTAGGAAAATTAGTGTTTAATCCCTAAATAATAAAAGGGTCTAAGTAGGAGAAAATCAGCAAATAATATTCCAAATTAAAGCTACTGCTTTGTGAAATTTAATTTTAATTTGACCTTTTCTAAAAATAATAGTGAGAGAGAGAAAATTAAACTTATCTTATTATGTATTGATCTGACTAAGATAGGGCTTAGAAACTTATGTGCAAGCCTAGAACACTATCATAAATAAGATCCTAAACTTTGTTTCTTGATTGGATAGGAGCACTAAAACTAGACACCTTGGGATCCAACACTATAGTCCTTCCTTGACACTTCTCTTGAGGATCTAATCTTTCTGGGTTTTGTTTGTCTAGTCAATGTGAGCCTATGTAACAAATTTTGGAGCCTAAATATCAATAAAACTCCTTTTATAGATGATTTTATATGTTTTTATCTTCTATTCACTTGAATAGAAACTTTTTCAAATAGGGAAAATGGGTTAGTGTGTGTAAGATGTACTAGACATGATTCGCACCCCATGTGTGGGCATACTACCTATATACCAATATTCTGAGGAGGGATCAAACCATATGCAGTTCTCCCTTTAAGAGTACTGGATGCAATAGTGAATTAAAATTCAAGAGATGCAAAAATTGGGTATGCTTGAGATGACTAGGGGCTGGTGTAAGGACTTTAATTGGCTTGAAAGTGTATAGTCTAGTTGTATACAAAGATTAAGAAAGATTTCTTGAGTGGTATTTCTTGTATTCTTGCTTACTTGAGTGATATTTGTCAACCCTTTACAAATGATATTTAAATGGGATTTTATATGGATTTATTGGTCATGGGTTAGATGAAACTAGAATAAGTGAACAAAATGAACAAGATGAATCAGGGAAAAGCAATAATCTGAGCTCAAATTATGATTGGATAAGAGGGATAGAAAGGGGACACCTTAGGGTCCAGTGCTATAGTCTAGCATTTTTTGCTATTATCATGAGTAGACAAGACCTAGGGGGATGGATTAGTCATGAAGAAAGGGTCTTGGCTTAGCTAGGATCAAGTATGGGCATCTACAGATGACTGGGAATTAGTGAAAATAGGATTGAGAGGGTTACAAGAGCAAGAAAGAGGGACCTAAGGATTGGGTGCCATTATCCATGCTCAAGTTGCTAATTTTTGCATTTTATATGACTACATTTACCCTCCTTTATTCTAGTGATGTATTAAAGTAAAATACTAGGATAAAGGAAAATAAAAGTATACCTAAAATTACCTATAAAAGTGAAGCCCATGAAGCTGTGTGATGTTGAGTAATGATGGATAGTGTAAAGAGAGCACATTATGAAAGTGTGAATCTATGAAAGGAAAACAAAGAGTAGATTAGTTCTTATTATATTAAATATAAAATAAGAACATACAAATTTGGGTAAGAGAGAGAGAGGAATAAAAAGGAATGAATACACCTCATTGAGTATGTGAACCAATACAAAACCTATTATGATATTGAGTAAGATTGAGTAATGTTAGATGTGCTGGATGATGATGTACCAAAAGTTATATCATGAATGAGGCTGCGTGTTCAATTCCATAGAAAGTGGATCAAGAATGCAAAGGATGACCCTTTGTTTCCATCATCACCTACTACGTGAAGCTTGATGATCCTATGTGTACTAATCAATGTTTGGACTATGTGTCTAATCTCTCTGAATAGGTGGCTCAAGAATAAAAAGGCTAGCCCTTTAGCTCTATCATTGCCCTATGAAGTGAAGCTATGAATTGATATTGATATGAAGAAGTATGCCATGTGAGATGGATTCTAAATATCATGAATAATTTATAAATATGACAATGTGACATGGATATTTGAATGTGTATTGGAAATTAGGCCAATGTGGCCAACTCAAAAAATAATGAGATTAGGATTTTATGAAAGCCCTTCCAAAACTAAAAATTTGGCTTATGTGGAAGCCACTCAAGAACTTGAGAATGTGGAGGTTAGGCTTATATGAAATCCACTCTAAAATGATGTTAACCACTTGTATATGGATTAAGGAACGTAACTATTGAGAATACCTAGGTAAAGATGAACTCAAAAAGAAAAGAAGCAAAAGTGTTGTGTAATCTACCCTTGATCACTGGTGTTTGAAACATATATTCTAATCTAGAAGTTATACCAACTACCATATCTGAAACTAAAAGAGAACTAATCATGCCATGAATGATACCCCCTATGTCTAGATAATTTGAGGAAATTGTAATAAAAATTGTTGATTTGAAATTGGTTTGATTGTGCAAAACTATAGCTGAACCTACTTTTATATATGCTTCTAGAAAAAATATTTTTTTTTCTATTTGGATAGGAACAAAAAAACAAGACACCCTAGTGTTTGACACTATAGTCTAGCCTAAGCACTATTGTCCTAGGCTAAAACTAATCATTATTTTAGATTCTTGATTGTCTACATGGTTTGTTTTAAGTGGTTTGATGATTGGTTGCTATTCTAGTTATTTTGAAACTAGATTTTTTGATCGATAGGAGATTTGATCTCTGTATTAAAACCCCTATTTATTTCCCCCTCTTATAAGGGTAGGAAATAAGTACCATGCAATGACTACCCTCAAAATAAGAATCCCTACAAGTGTGTTAAGCTAGAAATATAAATGATATAACAATGATAACCAACAAGATACCTCAAGATATAACATGGTTTGAGTTGAGAGATTGTTAGATAAACAAGGGTATACCTAGATAGATATAAAATGTAATATCATGTGCAGCACTAGAATTAAATTAAAACTAGAAATGTTAATTGTTAGTTGTCATGGAGGGATAGAGCATGATGTCCATCATGGCATCCATGAAGCAAGCTAATGCATGATTTGAATCATGACATTGCACAAAATAAAAATTAATCAATGAACAAGCACATAAAGTAATAAGTATGAAGAATACAAGGGTGGATAAGGGGCCACACAAACAAGGGACATGTGCATATGCCACTCAAACTGGAAAGTAAACATACAAGGCATGTTCAAATACCACATACACATACAAGTGGATTAAGCCAAGTTTGTACAAGGGCCACATACACATATGATAGTACAAGAAAAGGACATTTGAAAATGTCCTAAAGCACACACATGAATAAAAACAAAAGACATTGGTAAATGTCCTAAGGCACATACAAGAGACAAGAAGGAACTTCTAATGTAATCAAATCAAGCTATGCTAAGCAAGAAGATAATGTATGTAAAGATTGGAAAGATACAATCACATCTAAATAATAAAAATAAGAGGAAAATTATGTAAGACATGTTTATTACAAGACTTGGTACATGCTAAGAAATACATAAGTGCTATATATCAATGATATGTCAATAAAGTAATATGTGTAAGGTCATAGATAATGTACATCAACATGATAAATTAGAGTTTAGAGTGTAGGAATGACATAACATAGATGGTGTAGTCATGTAGAAGATGCCCCTAATGGGTATGTATATTGCTATGTGTCTTGAATGTAGAATTAGGATGCCCCCTCAATGGGTAAGGTGAAGCAATCAAGTAGCTAGATTTCACTACACACACTCAAACAAGATCAAGTGAAGCATGGTAATGTAGATAAATTGACATAGAATAGCATGGAACAACAAATGTAAGTCAAATCATAGTAGTAGTAATGTAAATCATAGATGATGCATATAATCAAAATGTTTTTGTTGTTTTTATCATATTTGAATGTTTTTGGATTTTTTTAAATGTTATATTGTTTTTGTATTTTGGAATTATTTGAGATATGTACAATCAAGCATAAGAAACTTTGTAAAATAAATGCTAAGGAAAAATAATACTAACTAATGAGTCTTATGTGATACTCCCTATCATGGTGTCCTATATTAAGGAGTGGAATCGTGTGTGATTGTGAAGCACAATGAAAATGCTAAGACTATGGTTCAAAAATCTTTATATACTATATATCCTCTAAAATATTTGAATTAGAAACTGACTGTGGGGTCCCTCTATAAATTTAAGAAGTGGATGCAATTTTAGGGCTCCTAGGGATCCATCTAGAAGTAGGTGAATATCTTTGAATATGTACTCTATGTGTAGATGTATGAGATCTCAATGAGACTACCCTGGGTGTGAATACTGTAGCTAGAAGTTGTCTTGAATCGTGGAGTGATGTAGATGTATGAACCCTTTGTACTAGTGGTGAATGCCTCAATTGTGTCTAGATCTAAATTAGAATAAGAACTATAACTAGAGGAGAAATTGAAATTGGTGGCAAAATTGAAATTGGTGGCAAAACTGAAACTAGTGACTAAATAGTAGATAATGGCTCTAAAGCGGGGAGTGGTAACTCATACATAATTCATTTGACTATAATAACCTAATTATCATGAATGAATTTCATGCATCTGTGAACTATAAAAGGTATTACTCTAAGTTTTTGAATCCATGGTTGACCAAGTAACATATCAAAAACTTTTGCACTAGGAACTACAGTGAATGGTGTGTCCACATGTGTAGGACCAACCTATAGAGGAAGGACTATCTCTCCCAATGAAATCTATATATTCCCACTAAAACCATTGATAGATATGTCTATTATAGTGATATATTACTCTAAATATCCCAAATTCTATAGTAATGTCATAGTGTACATTTTCACACTAGATCCATTGTCTATGAGAACACTATGAATAGGATGAATATGAGCTCTAATAAAGAGTACATGATAGTCTGTATCATCCTCAATGATCTCCTAATCTAAGAAGGAGATGAAAGGTCTAGATGGAATTTTGGAATTGTATACACTAATCATATTTCTCAAAGGATGTAACTCAACTGAAGGTGCCATGTATGTATCTAGTGGGGGATGTGCATGATATGCATGGTGAACCCCTAATTGATCCCATACTTCTTATTTGGAATGATATGGAAACAAATTTGAGAATATTTTAAATGATTTATCTTGTGTTTGTTTTTTTGGTAGAGGCTCAATTGAAGTGCCAAGATCAATAACATTTGAATCTATTAGGTCCTATATCTTGTGCTTAAATTAATGCATATATTTTTTGTATGGCCTAGTGCCTTTTGGTAGTTTAAAAATGACTGTTGATCATATCCATTTGAAAGAGGTTTTGTTGCATCAACTTCCTAAATAGGAGGGAGAGATATGATATTACAATCCAAACCTGGTTGGAGGAATTAGAAGATGTGAAAAAGTATACCAAGGGGGTGCTGATAAAATTATTCATTGAGGGGGCTCAGAAGTTACATTGATTGTAGGTTGATTCTACCCTTTAGTATCATTAAAATTGACCTTATATGGGACTTTGATGTTACTCTTATTAGTTGTGTCTAATGTATTAGTGTACTTTAGTTTTCCCATTGAAATTAATTTGACTTCTCTTTCCTTTAATGTGTAACACAATTTAGTGAAGGAAGAGAATATTTTGAACACGATTGATTCATGAAGTGCTAGTAGAAGACTCTCTTTGAAAATGTATTGTAACTCTTGATCTATAATGGGGTTAGTCATCTTAGCCAAGGTGGTCTTATATCAAAGAACATAATCTGTGAGATGCTCATTTGACCTTTTTTTCTATTATGCAACTTGAGCATATGAAACATTGTCACCAATGTTGATACTAAAGTGTGTTAAGAACATGTCAGCTAAAGGATTGAATGCATTGATTGACTAATTTAGTAGACTATAGAACCATTGTAAAGCATAATAGTTTAGGTTCCATAAAAATAGTTTGGTAAGTAGCCAATCATTTGGTACATAGTTCAAGCATGCTACATGAAATGCTCTTAAATATGTCTCTAGATCACCCTAGCCATCATAAAGAGTAAGCTTGGGTTAAACAAAACCTTGTGGTAAGGGTGTATAAGCAATGTGACATGCCAATGGTGTATGTAGTAAAACAAAAGAATCCAAATCATATGTAGGTCTAAAGGCACCTTGCTCAAGATGTTTCACCTTGGATTGAAGAGATCTTATCCCTTGCACAAGGGATACCACATTAGGAGATAAAGATGTACTAGCTATAGTTGGTGGCATAGAAGAAGGTTAGGCTATTATAGGGTGTTGTTGAGGCATAGTTGCCCCTATAGTGTCATTTTAAAGTGGTGGCTCTGTGGTTTGAGAAGATTGACCATTGTTCACATTTTATTGCTCTTATTGTATAATTTTAATCATGTCATCTTGCATAGCAGGATGTTTGGTTAAAAGTTCTTGAAGTTCTCTTTTATCAGTTTCATCAAAATTGGTATATTGGGCCATTGTTAAAGTAGGAAAACAATTTGAAATGTGTTTGAATGTTTTGGAATAAGTTATAATAATCAAAGTGATATAAAGGGAAAGTACTGAATATAAGAAGTGTAAAGTCCTAAAAATAGTGAATTGGAAATTGCACAAAAAGGATACCAAGCTCCCAAACATGTTAAGTGATAACTCAAAAATAAAAAAGGAGCTAGTACATGCAAGAAGGGTTTTGACAATATTATTTTTGCAAAATAATATAAAGTTTTGCAAAATAATATGGATTTTTGAAATTAAAATTGAATTTTTGAGTTAAGTATGCAAGTAAAAATTTATAAGTTTATGGGAAAGTGTTTGATTTAATGTGACCTAGTAGATGTAACTAGGGTTTTGGGGAATTTTTTTTGAAATTACTATGAATTTTTGAAATTTCATGTGATTTTATGATTTTAATATGCAACTAAAAATTTAGAAAATGATTGGAAAATTATTGGGTGCTAGTTGATGCAACTAGGGTTTGAAATAAAATTAATTTTGAAATTACTATTAAATTTGAGAATTTAAATCAAATTTTTGATTTAGATATGCAATAAAAAAATTAGTTAATTATTGGTTTAATATTAGAAAATTACTGGGAGCTAGTTGATGCAACTAGAATTTGAAATAAAATTATTTTAAAATTTACTACTAAATTTTAAAATTTTGGATGAATTTATGCTTTAAATATTCAAGAAAAAATTTAGAAATTTATGGGAAGAATTAGCTAGATATTTACCTTAGGGTTTCTAGGGGTTTTATGCATAATTCAAAGTCAGGTTCACCAAATGATTTATTATTTTTAGAGAAATTAATGTTTAATTCCTAAATAATAAAAGGGTCTAAGTAAGAGAAAATTAGTAAATAATATTTGAAATTAAAGATATTGATTTGTGAAATTTAATTACAATTTCACCTTTTCTAAAAATAATAGTGAGAGAGAGAGAAAATTAAACTTATTTTATTCTATAATGATCTAACTAAGATATGGTCTAAAAATTTGTGTACAGGCCTGGGACACTATCAAAAAAAGGATCCTAAACTTCATTTATTGATTGGATAGGAGTGATAAAACTAGACACTTTGGGATCCGGTGCTATAGTCCTTCCCCAGTGCTATTGTCTTAAGGATATAAGATTTCTAGGTTTTGTTTGCCTAGTCAATGTGAGCCTATATTCCAAATTTTAGAGCTTATCTATCAATAAATCTCTTTGTAGATCTGATTTTATATGTGTCTATATTTTATGCACTTGAATTTAAAATTTTGAAAATAGGAAAAAGGGGTTAGTGTGTGTAAGATGTACTAAATGTGATTCATACCCTATGTGTGGGCATACTACCCACATACCAATACTCTGAGGAGGGATCAATCCATATATAGTTTTCCCTTTAAGAGTGCTTAGTGCAATAGTGAATGAAAATGTAAGAGATGCAAATATTGGGTATGCTTGAGATGACTAGGGGTTGGTGTAAGGACTTGAATTGGATTGAAAGTGTATAGGATATCTATATGTATAGAATAGGGAAGATTTATTGAGTGGTCTTGCTTATATTCTTCCTTTCTTGAGTGATATTTGCCAACCCTTTCCAAATTATATTTGAATGGGCTCTTATATGGATATATTGGTCATGGGTTAGATGAAACTAGACTAGGCTGACATAATGAACAAGAGGAATTAGGGAAAAATGGTAATCTAGGCTTAAATTATGATTGGATACAAGTGTTGTAAAGGGGATAGGACACCCTAGGGTCTAATGATATAGTCCAACTTTGTTGATATTATCCTAAGTAGATGGGACCTGGGGGGATGGAATAGTCATGAAGAGAGGGTATTGGCTTAGAAGGGATCAAGTATAGAAGGCTATGGATGATTAGGAATTAGTGAAAATAAGCTTGAGAGGGTTATGAGAGAAAGTAAAAGGGACCTAAGGATTGGGTGTCATTATCCATGCTCAAGTTGCTAATTTTTGTATTTTATATGACTAAACATTATTATACCTAGGCTTCAGCTTGAGACATATATGAGGTACACATACCATGAAAATATAATCTTAAATTTAAAAAAAAATCAACTTATAGATTTTAAATACTACTATAGACTATTATCATACCTAATATGGAATTTTATAGACTTTATTGAACCAATCTACTATAGTAGTTGGTTCACCTTTTGGTAGGGTTTAGGTGATTAAATCACTCAATATTACCAAGTTTATAAGTTATACTTGATTAAATCATCTAGTTTCACCAAATATATAGTGTGATTTGATTAGATCATTCACACTCACTAGGTTATAAGTATGATTGAATTTCATGATTATGATATGCTCAATGGTCATGTGGCAACTCACATTTTTGCCAAGGTTGGGGGCATGTGGTTATCTCTCTCTCTCTCTCTCTCTCACACACACACACACACACAGACACACACACACACACACACACACACACACACACAAACACACACACACACACACACACACACACACACACACACACACACACACACACACACACACACACACACACACACACACACACACACACACACACACACACACACACACACACACACACACATTCAATTGAATGCTTCCAAATTCTCCTAATCTTAGCTCCAAGGATTCACAATGAAGAATATATTTAAATAAAATTTACAAAATGTAATATGGTTTCATGTTACACAATTGTACTCCTAAACTCACTCTCTTTACTTTCAATCATTTCAAATTCTTTCAATTCTAGATTATGTGCATTGATTATATACTATAACATGTTTTTGGTTGTGGGTTAGTCACTACAAAAGCACTCAAGTTTGACTCATGCAAAGGCAAGGTGTGTTATACACCCAAGTATGCATTCCTTTTCCATTAAACTAGAAATTTAATTACTATATTAAAGGGGATAATGTAGACACTAAATATAAGTTATATAACACCTTCGGCTTGTATATTTGGAAAATACCTATCATGGTTGTACCCTTAAGTTCTAAGAGCTTCCCATTGTATAAAGTGCCAAATAACTTATCTATTAGTTTGACCATTATTATTCTAATGAACATGCATTATATACTATACAAAATGTTATAAACTTGATAATTATCATTCTCTACAAGTTTTTAACAAGTGCCTATTTTCTAGCTTCCTAGTGTTACATCTTGATTTCCTCACTAAATTTGATTAGCTCTTTAAATTGATATTAATGTGGTTAATTATGGTTAATTTACTACTATATAAATTTTATTTCATTTATGTTGATGTATGGGTAGTCATATAATGATTATTGCATGACTCATCACTTATTAGATACTTGTACGTGATTTTCATATGTATATTAATCATGTTTATTTAGTGCTATTGTGATTTAACAAAATTTTATTGGTTAGTGTTGATGTGGTATAAATGTTGCTTGTGTTTTTTGAGGTAGATGTAGGAGATAGCCTACCCTCTTGATTGATGTGGAGGGAGAGTATCATCAGAGAGGTTGTGGCATATGACTATGTTGGGGGTAGAGAGCTCTGACGAGGAACCTTGCACACACCACGTAGTATAGTTAAAATACATGTTTCTTATATTTTTATGGTTACATGTTTGATCTAATTTTAGTTTAATTTAGTTGTTTCATGCTTGATAATGCTAAATAATTTTGATCCATGATTAGATGCTACTATTAACATGCTTGTAGTTTTGAGTGTTCTTTATGACTATGATATTTTATGTTATTACAAAATACATGGAAATTTATAATTATAATTGTCTGTTAGATTTTTTATGTGGATTATTGACTTCATGATTGAATTTTCTATAAAAAACTCCTTAATCTATCAAGTACCTATAAATAATCAACAAAAGAAACTTTTTGTCAATAAAAGTTTTATGATTTGCAAGGATGTGGATTAATATTCATAATTTATTAAATGAAGTTAATTATTTAAACATTAAAAACCTAAATCATAATTGAATTGGGTTTAAGGGGTATTCTATGTGATATTATTTATAACACTAAAAAGGGGTTAAAATAAACCTTTGATTTGTTTAATAATTAGTGTGTTAATATGTTTCTAATTATTAATGAATTATTGCATTGTTTTGACATTTAGATGCCAACCCTAAATTTGGGGTAAGATATCATTATATTATTTTGATGAGTTGAACCATGAAAGTGGTGAACTAGGGTTTGATTGAGGAAATGTTGTCTTGGTTTCATGACTGACTATGTTTTTAATACTTCTTAGATGTTATCCATGCCAATAAATTATGGTGTTTATATCAAGTCTTTGTTGAGTTGAACATATTTTAATCATGGAGGAAGGATCATCATGAAAAGAGGGGTCTATAATGGATTAAAAATGATGTAGGAGATGATAAAATATGGATGGGTATTTGAGGGAAGAGGAGAGTCATCGATATGGAAGAATAAAAGAAAAGGGGAACAAATTTGGCAAAGATAGAGTGGATAATCTTCAACTGAAGTGTATTTTTGAGGTAGCATTTTATTCTTTGCCTAAACTACATAGCTATGTTAATGTTGGTTGAATGGTTAATGTTTAAGAATAATTATTAATTTTTTATATTATAATGTAATCAGGGATTCAAACCTATCAAAGGAGAAATCCATCCATAGGATTGAATTATTGATTTGAAGTTTATACAGTCATAAACATAGCTATTTTGGGTAATATTAATGAACATTGTTTTAGGTGCTATTTTAAATTACTCAGTTGTGATGGTTTATTTTTATAAGCCTTAGGCTATTGTCTTGGCTGTAGTAATTTAGTAAACTATTGAAGGTCTCCACTTTGACTTCAAAAAGTAAATGATAGTCTTAAAAACATGAACAAGGGTTTTAGTGTTAAATGTACCCTAATTTGTAAATGCATATGGGATATTTGAGTTACTAAGACTGTAGAACCATTCTTAACATTTTATAGATTCATGCCTTATCTCAACCATTTTATGATAGTTTCAATTAATTGTATATGGCTTACAATTCAAAACAATACAACATGGATGTATATTCATGAAGTTAGTGTCATGTTGGTGGACCAATTTTAACCTCAGATATACTTTTAATATGACTATATAAGTATTATGTTAGTAGTTTGTAGGTGTCGTAACACCATATTATCAAATAGATGTTTGATAAATTAAGTGTACCATATGGTACACTTCAAGGTATTCAAATTTTAGTGACTCTATGCCTTAATGTATTCTTTGTTTTAGTCACTTGATTAATTGGGAATAGAAGTGTATATGGTATATCTAGATGAGTATATAGATATTTGTCAAAATTGTTACTCTTCTAATAGTGTTGTTAGTCAACTGTAGCTTTTATAGGAAGTATTACTTTGGATCATAATCTTGGTAATGTCATTTTATTTTTAGCCTTCAAGAAAAATAACTATTGTGGGTAGATTCTTACATCAAATTAAATCTTCTATAATTATCATTTTGCATATATGAATTTATGATTGGTTTTAAATAATTTGTCTAAACATATAATTTATGTGGAAAGTAACCATGTGATTAATGGTTTTTAATACTTTATTAGGTATATAATTAAGGTACAACAATTTATTTTTATAGGTTAAGATGAGTAAGGTTTATATGAGTTAGTTGTTGAACATAAATCTTATTGTGGCTAAGACTAAAGTTAATATTGAATTATTTTGGAAATCTAAGTATGGACTTTGTACCCTATTTTGAATATATAGGAAGTTTCTAGCCTCTTAGGATAAGAACTCAGTTTGATTGATAAACCCAAAAATATAGTGTCTATGAAATACACATATATACATATATATGAAAGACCATTTACATGTAGCTTTCCACTAAGAACTAAGTAATTGTGAGATTTTATATATATATATATATATATATATATATATATATATATATATAGGTGGTATATATGTGTATATACATGTAAACCCTATACAAGTAATGGGATAGACCAATAGTGTTTAATTAGTCTAGGTTTTATTCATTTGTTCATATAATCATAGTATTTAGGGTGGAAAGAAGCTCCTCGTATGAACATTGGTGATGTGTAAGGAAAATAAATAAATTCATATATGATATGTGGTGTAGTTAATTTAAATTAAATGTGGTTATTACAATCATAAATATTGAATGGAAAATAGATGATGTTGATTATATATTAGTTATGCAAGTGGAATCTATATAAAACCTAGAATGGTGTGTGAATTATTGATTTTTCTTACTTCTATTGTAATTCATAAAATGGGATTTATACATGAGATTTTTAGAATTTTTCATTATCTTGAAATATTACTTGATGAGTAGATTTATAATAGTATAGTATTATTATGTTAAGGGATATCATGTTGTCATTAATACTTATGGAATATGAACAGTGGGCTATTATTATTTATTTATTGCGAAAGAAATGATGGATTGTATGTGTGATTTAATCATATTTATATGCTATGGTATTTATATGGAAACCTATGTTATAACCCATGGATTATTGAATTTAATTTGGATAATAAATTGTAGTATTAATGACACTAGGAAAATAAAATAGGTGAGATATACTTTACATATTTACTTAGTGTAAATAATACACAAATTGAATGTAAGCCTATTGAGTTTTGTGTGTGAATATGATTGATTTGAGTGATATTAAAACTATATGAAAACTTTGGCCAAAGTAATGTTTATAGATAAAAATTATAATTTCACCTATTTGATTTAGTTTTCATGTATGCATGATATCATTTTAAAACAAATTTCTTTATGATATGGTGCATATGATAATTACCTTACAACACACAGGTTGTAGTTGACTTCTCAAAATTTTCACCATTATCATCTGATCATCTATGAATGGATGGCCATTACTTAGTTAATATATTATGTGGGGGATCTATGGTTAATGATTGGTGAGGAAAATCACTTTGATGATGCTCTCCCTCCCCTCCAGTAGTCAATCAATAGAGACTTTTATTCATGATTACTTATTGGATATTGGTGAGTTTGTGGATACTCATATGTTCTATGGAACATTGTATAATTTTAAATTAATATATAGATGTATAACATTGTATAATTGTATCTTTATTATATTTTATCATTTAATAATTGGTTGGTCTTATTTTATAAATTTTGATGTAAAATTTTAGCGATTGGCTAAGTAGCATTCTACAAATTAATGATATGTAATGATTTAGTTACAAAAATAAAATTTACATTATTAATTGATCATTAGCTAAATGAATTTAATTATATGTATGATTTATATAGATTCATTTAGTTAAATATCGAGTATCTTAACTTTATTTAAGAATAATTTATTTTGAGTTAGTAAATTTAAATTAAAAAAAATTACATAATTCTGGTTAAACCCAATGGGATTCTAACATTTTGGTATCATAAACAAGGCTCAAGATCTAGGACTTAATGATTCCACTAACGTATTATTATAATTTTTTATATAAAAAGAAGAATAGTGTGGGAGACCAACTGGTAAGGATACTTCAAATACTAACCCTCTAGTTGATTCAAATTAGTTTACCACATAACAAGCTATAAAGTTATATAAGATCCTCACAACTATATATGAAAATAGGGAACAAATCATGGCAGTAGAGTAGCAAGTTCATGGAAATGTTGAGGAAGTTAATAAGGAAAAAATTAAAGATCACCCTATTGATCAAGAATCTCAACAAGAGTATAGGAATGAAGAGGTGTCATAAGATGAAAGGACTCATGTAGTTGTAGAGATCACATGAGACATGTATAAAGTTAATCCTCCTAAGTTTTATGGAACTATATTGGTGGATGGCATGGAAGCCTAGTTGATAGAGATCAAGAAATACTTTGAGATCCATAATTAATACTAAGTTACCAAGGCAATTTTGGGAGCATATAATCTTGATAGAAAATTAGGAACATGGTTGGAAACTAAAAAGCTTGAGATGAACCTCAAATCCACTACCACCACTTGGGATCAATTCATGGTTTTATTTAGATCATGATAGTTACCCCATATATATTTTCACTAGAAGCTAACATATTTTAAAAATTTGAGATAAGGAGATATTTTAGTCAATGAATAATGGGAATAGTTCACTAAGCTTCTAAAATATGTTTCTCATTATTAGGTAGATGAAAGGTTTTGCATCCAAAAATTCAATATGGGATTAAAGCCCCAAACATGATGTGATGTAGATGTGCATGGGCCATCTACAATAGATCAGGTATTTGAAAAGGTAGTAAAGCAAGAACTAAAGTTGAAGTCTCTTGCTCAAGTTAGAGAGAATTTCAAGAATAAGTTTGGAGGTTACAAACCGACCCTTAAAAATAAGAATTGGAAAAGGAATAATAATTCCAAAAATTAGTTCAAAAATCATAATTCTAATTTTCATAACTCCTTAGGTAGTAAGAAAGTGTAAGGTGGTTTCAAGGATAGTTTCAAGTGAACCCATAATTATGAAACAAAAGAACCACTTGGATGATGTTTCATCTATGGGGGTGATCACTATGCTAAAGAATGTACTTAAGGAAAGATAGAAAGTAAATCTAAGAGTTCTAAATATAAAATGAACTTTTAGAGAGAATACATGCAATCCATTAACAATCATCATGTTTATTTTCAAGTCTCTCTTATCGAGGTTTCAGGCAATCTTTTTGGTCATCCCATTTACATTTTGATTGACACTAGAGTTACAATTTTTTTAATTTCTGCTTTAATACTAAGTTGTCTATAAAATATGGTATAATGGCAAAAACATGGTTAGTGAAATATGGGAATGAGTCAAAGGTCAAAGTTGATAAGTGTTTAGTAGAAGCTAACATTGAATTACCTAAACTCACTTTGATATTAGATATTTATGTAACACCACTAGGATCATATGATTTTATCCTAGGGATAAATTGGCTAGCTCATCATAATGTAAAGGTATATTTATACCTAAATAAAGTAAAATGTCATGATGATTTTGGAAATCAAACTTAGATTCAAGGTGAGAAAAGGGAGTTAAATCTTAGACAAATTTATGTGATTCAAATCAAGAAGGCTCAGAGGAAGGGATGCAAAAAATTTACTATTAAAAAGAATGAGATGGAGGAATCTAAGAAATATTCCATAGAGGATTATCATTTCCTTAGGAACTTATAAGATGTATTCAAAAATTAATTATTAATATTACTTCCTAATTAAGAATTTGATTTCTTGCTAGACATCATACCTAGTTCATAACCACAGTCCAAGGCACCCTATAAGATTATTAATATAGAATTGGTTGAGTTGAAGGATCAATTATAAGAGTTGTTATATAAAGGGTTGATTTGGAAAAGTGTTTCACCATGGGGTGTACCAATGGTGTTTGTTAATAATAAGGATGACACCCTTTGCCTGGGTATTTATTATAGGATGTTGAGTAAGGTGACAATCAATAACATGTATCTGTTGCCTCACATTGATGATATTTTTGATCAAATGCATGGAGAAACATTTTTATCTAAGATATATCTATGAGTGGGGTATCACTGATTGAGAATCTGAGAAAAAGATATTCCCAAAATGACATTTAGAACGTGGTATAAAAACTATGAATTTATAGTGCTTCTTTTGGGTTAATGAAATATCCAACAAAATTCATGAATCTCACGAACAATGTGTTTATGTATTATCTAGACCATTTTGTGTTAGTTTTTATTTATGATATCCTAATTTATTCCAAAAGTAAGGAAGTACATCTAAAACATCTAGAGTTAGTTTTGTAGCATTTATGGAAGCATAAATTATATGGTAAGTTATCAAAGTGTGCATTATTTTAGAGGAAGTTATAATACTTAGGGCACATTATATATATAAATGGAGTTTCAATTGATATGACAAAGATAAGAGCCATAATGGAGTGGCCATCACCTAAAATGTGCAAGAAGTGAGGAGTTTCATGGGGTTGGTAGGTTATTATAGGAAATTTGTTTTAAAATTTCAAAAAATGGCTAACCCAATTACCTATCTTCAGTAAAAGAATTAGAGTTTTGTCTGGTTAGATAAGTGCAAAGAAGCCTTTTAGGACTCAAAAAGGAGGCTTACTTAGGCACCTATACTTAGAGTTCTTAATCCTAATGGCCAATTCTTAGTGATTATAGATGTAGCTAAGGATGGTCTTGGAGGAGTTATTATGAAAGATGGTTTAGTTTTAGTATATGAGTCTAGGAAGTTGAATCCATATGAGACAAATTATGCCCCACATGATCTGGAACTTATTACATTAGTGCATGCCATAAGAGTTTGGAGGTATTATCTACTAGGAAATCCATTTGAGCTCAAGACTGACAACTTAGGGCTCACATATATCTTCACCCAACCAAACTTGAATGCTCATTAGAGACAATGGCTAGAGTTCTTATCTGACTATGATTTTGATATTAGCTACATTAAAGGAAATGAAAATAGAGTTTTAGATGACCTTAGTCATAGAAGGTACATAACATCTTTGGATACTATTTGAATTACAATTCTAAAATAATTTCATAATGCCCCTTATTCAGGTCACCATGGAGTGACTAAGCTCATGGCTAAGTTAAGACCTCTCTATTTATGGAAGGGAATTAAAAAAGATGTAACAAATTTTATGTCTCAGTGATTAGAGTGTTATCATATTAAGGATGAATAAATTCCTCTAGTAAGATTATTGTATCCTCAAGATATACTATAATGGAAGTGGTAGGTAATTAGTATGAACTTTGTCCAAGGTTAGTCATTATCACAAAAATGACATGACATGATCTTGTTAGTTGTTGACAAACTAAATAGGGTAGCTCGCTTTATACCAAGTAATCTAACAAATTATGCACCTATGATTATGAAGAGATTAATGAAATAGGTGTATCAATTGCATGGGTTTTCAGAGAATATCATTTATGATTGAGACCCAAATATGACTTCTAGGTTTTGGTTGACTCTAAGTTCAGCCCTAGGTACACAATTGAATTTAACTATTAGATATCATCTAGAAATAGATGGGTAAATAGAGATGGTGTACCAAGTTATATAAAATATTATTTTAATATATTTCATGGATCAACAACATAAATGAGAGGAGTACCATCCACTAGTAGAGTTTGATTATAAAAACTCTTACCAATCAACATTGAAGATGGCCCCATTTGAAGCTTTGTATGGAATGATGTGTCAACCACCAATCAATTTAGACAAGATTTAGTATAGGGTAGTCTTTGGTCCTAAAATTCTTGTGGAAATAGAAGAGAAAGTCAAACAAATAAGACAAATGTTGGATGAGGCTAGTGATAAAAAAAAAATCTATGCTAATCTAAAAAGGATAATAAGATAGTTTTCTATTGGCAATAAAGTGTTTCTATTGGTCAAGCCTCAAAAAAGCTCGATTAAATTTGGTAAATAAAAAAATTTATCACCAATATATGTGAAACCCTTTGAGGTCTTATAAGTGATAAACACTATAGCATATAGGCTTGGTTTTCCACCAGCCCTAGCTCTTTGGCATAATGTCTTCCATGTGTCCTATCTTAAAAAGTATGTTCTTGATCCTTCTCATGTATTAGATTGGAATACTTTATAGGTTATAGATCTTGAGGTGGTCATAGTAGAACCGATCATATTGATTGACACTTGTAAACTTAGTTTTTGTAATAGAAAGGTTTCATATTTCAAGGTCTAATGGGACCAATATTTTAATGATAGTCCCACTTGGGAAGACTATGATGAGTTCTATAGGTTTTTTCCACATTTATTTATTTTAAATTTTGTGATAATTATATAATTTTCTATTATATAATTTTTAATTTCATAACTATTGTTTGAAATAAATTTCATTAGGATGATGACTATTGTTACATCTTGATTTCCTCACTAAACTTGATTATATTTTTAAAGTGATATTAACGTGGTTAATGATGGTCAATTTACTTATGTATAAAATTGATTTCATTTATGATGATGTATGGAAAGTCATATAATGATTATTTCATGACTCATTGCTTATTGGATAGTTATAAATATGTTTCATATGTATATTGATCATGATTATTTAATGATATTATGTTTTTAAAACATTTTATTGGCTACTGTTGATGCGAGATAACTACAATTTATGTTTTTTGATGTGGATGCAAGAGATAGTACACCCTCTAGATTGATGTGGAGGGAGAGTATCATTAGAGAGGGTGCAACAAATGATTATGTTGGGGTTAGAGAGATCTGACAAGGAACCCTACACACATGATGTAGTATAGTTAAAATGCATGTTGCTTATGTGTTTATGGTTACATGTTTATTCTAATTTCAATTGTATTTAGTTATTTCATTCTTGATAATGTTGATTGGTTTTGATCCATGATTAGATGTTAATATTAATATGATTTTAGTTGTGAGTGTTCTTTATTACTATAATATTTTATGATGTTTTAAAATATAGGGAAATTTATATTTATAATCATATATTAGATGAATTTTATATGTGGCTTATTGATTGCATGATTAAATTTTCCATAAGAAACTCCTTACTTTATCAAGTACCTATAAACAATAAATAAAAAACTTGTCAATAAAAGGTTTCTGATTTACAAGGATGTAGATTACTATTCATAATTTATTAAATGAAGTTAATTATTTAAACATTGAAAACATAAATTATAAGTGAATTGGGTTTAAGGGGTATCCTATTTGACATTGTTTTAGACACTGAAAAGGGGTTAAAATAAACCTTTAATTTGTTTAATAAACATTGTGTTAATATGTTTCTAATTACTAATGAATTATTACATTGTTTTAACATTGGGATTTAAACCCTAAATTGAGGGTAAGTTATCATTATGTTATTTTTATGAGTCAAACCATGCAAGTGGAGAACTAGGGTTTGACTAAGAAAATTTTATTGTGGTTACATGACTGACTATGTTTTTAAGACTTCTTAAATGTCAACCATGTTAGGAAATTCTAGTGTTTAAGGAAAGTCTTTATTGAATTGAATAGAATTAAATCATAGATGAAGGCTCACCATGAAAGGAAGGGTTTTTAGTGGAATAAAAATGGTAGATGAGATGATAAAATATGGATGGGTATTTGAGGGAAGAGGAGAGTCATCGATAGGGAAGAATAGAAGAAAAGGTGAATTTTTTTGGCAAAGATAGAGTGGATAGTCTTCACTTGAAGTGTATTTTAAAGGTAGGGTTGATTTATTTGATTACCCTACATAGATATGTTAATGTTGGTTTAATGTTAAAATGTTTAATAAAATTTATAAAATTATTTATATTATAATATAATCATGGATGCAACCTTGTGGAAGGATAAATCCATCCATAGGGTTGAATCATTGATTCAAAATTTATAAAAGCATACACATAACTATTTTGGGTAATAGCAATGAACATTGTTATAGTTGTTTTTTTAAATTACTCAACTACATTGGTTTATTTTTTTAATCATTAGGTTAATGGCTTGGTATTATAACTTTAGTAAACTATTGAATGTCTCCACTTCAACTTCAAAAAGTATAAGATAGTCTTAAAAAAATGAACAAGGGTTTCAGTGATAAACTTACCCTAATTTGTAAATGCATATTGACTATTAGGGTTACTAAGATCATAAGACTATTCTTAACATTATGTAGATTCATTCCTTGTCTTAGGCATTTTATGATAGTTTCAATTAATTGTCTATGGCTTAAAATTCAAAACAATACATGGATGCATATACATGAAGTTAATTTCATGTTGGTGAACCAATTTTAACCTCAGGTATACTTTTAATATGATTTTATAAATATTATGTTAGTATGTTGTGATGTTTTAACACCATAGTGCCAAATATATATTTGATAACTTAAGTGTACCATATGGTACAATTTAAGATAGTTGCATCTGAGTGACTCTATGCCTTAATGTATTCTTTGGTTTGTTCACTCGATTCATTATGAATAAAAGTGTATATGGTATATAAAATTGAGTATATAAATATTTTTAAAAAGTATTACTCTTCTAATAGATTTTTTAGTCATGCATAAGAAGTGTTGCTTTAGAGAATAATCCTAGTAATGTCATTTTGTTTTTAGCCTACTAGAAAAATAACTAATGTGTGCATATTCTTACACCAAATTAAATATTCTATAGTCATAATTTTGCATATATGAATTTATGTTTGGTTATAAATAATTTGGTTATACATATAATTTATGTGGAGATTAACCATGTGATTAATGGTTTTTAATACTCTCTTAGGCATATAATTAAGGTAAAATAGTTTATTATTGTAGGTTGAGATGAGTAAGGTTTATATGAGTTAGTTATTGAGAATAAATCTTTTTTTGGATAATAACAAAGTTAATATTGTATTATTTTTCAAATATGATTATGGACTTTGTACCCTTTTTTGAATATATATGAATTTTATATCCTCTTAGGATAAAAACTCAGTTTGAATGATAAAACTGAATAATATAGTGTCTATGAAATACACATATAGACATATATACGTATGACCATTTATATGTAGCTTACCACCAAGAATAAAGTGGTTGTGAGCTTTATTATCTATATATAAATGGACATATGTGGTAAATATGTGTATATAAATGTAAAGCCAGTGTGGGTGTTGGAATAGAACATAAGTGTTTAATTACTCTAGGTTTTATTTATTTTTTCATATGATCATAGTATTTAGGGTGCTTAGGATATCCTAATATGAACATTGATGATGTGTAAGGAAATGAAATGCATTCATATATGATGTATGGTATATTTCATTGAAATGAAATGTGGTTATTATAGTAATAATTGTTGAATGAAAAGTAGATGATATTGAGTATATATTAGTTGTGTAAATGGAATATGTATAAAACCTAGAATAGTGTGTGAATTTATAATTTTGCTTACTACCATTGTAATTCATGAAATGGGATTTATACATGAACTTTGTAGCATCTTTGATTATTTTAAAATATTACTTGATGAGTAGATTTCTAAGAGTAGAGCCTTATTATGTTAAGGGATATTATGTTGTCATTAAAACTTATGGAATATGAATAGTGGCCTATTATTTTATATTTATTATGAAACATATGATGGATTTTATGTGTGATTTACTCATATTTATATGATGTGGTATTTGTATGGAAACCTATATTGGAATATATGGATTCTAGAATTTAATTTGGATAATAAATTATGGTATTAATGACACTAAGAAAATAAAATAGGTGAGATAGACTTCACATATTTACTTAGTGTCATAAATACACATATTGAATGTAATCCAATTGAGTTATGTTTGTGAATATGATTGATATGAGTGATATTAAAACTATATGAAAACTTTGGCCAAAGTAGTGTTTATAGTTAAATGTTGTCATTTCACCTATTTGATTTAGTTTGCATGTATGCATTATATCATGTTAGAATAAGTTTATTTATGATATGCTACATGTGATGGTTACCTTATAACATGCAGGTTATATTTGACTTATCGATACTTTCACTATTATCATCTACTCATCCATGAAGGGAGGGATGTTACCTAGTTGGGAGATTATGTGGGGAATCTATGGTCTTTGGTTGGTGTTGAAAATAATTTTGATGATGCTCTCCCTCACCTCTAGTAGTCAACTGATAGAGACTTTTATTCATTATTACTTATTAGATATTGGCAATTTCATGGATACTCATATTTTCAATGGAATATTATATTAGTGTAAATTAATATCTAGACCTATAATATTATATAATTATACTTTTATTTCATTTTATCATTCAATAGTTGGATAGTCTTATTGTGTAACTTATGATGTAAACTTTTAGTAGTTGGTTGAGTAGCATTCTATAGATTAATGATATGTAATGATTTAGTTATAGAATCCAGATTTATGTTATTAATTAATCATTAACTAAATTAATCAAATTATATATATGACTTATGTAGATGTATTTAGTAAAAGATCAAGTATCTTAAATTTAGTTAAGAATATATTTTTTAGTTAGTGAAGTTAAATTAAAAATATTTACCTAATTCTGGTTAAACCCATTGGGGTTCTAACATTATGGATTAGATTTGAGGCTCAAACTTTAGGAAATAATGAGTCCACTAATATATTGTTATTATTCTATTAAATATAAAGGATAATAGTTCATGATAGGCCAACTAGTGAGGGTAATTCAAATATTAACCCTCTAGTTGATCCAAATCAATTTTTTGTAGAGCAATATACAAAGTTAGATCATATCCTCATAACCATGCACAAAATTAGGGACCAAACCATAACCTTAGATTAGGAATTGCATGTACATGTTGAGGAAGTTAATCAAGAAAAACCTTAGGATCACCCTATTTAGAAAGAATATAAGTAATATCATAGGCATGAAGAGGTACCAAAATATGTGAGGGATCATGTAGCTACATAGCTCACGTGAAACATGAATAACATTAATCCTCCAAAGTTTAATGGAATTATTTGTGGGAAAATGCTAAAGCTTGGTCGATAGATATGGATAAATAATCTAAGATCTACAATTATTTTGAATCCACCAAGTTAGTTTGGGGAACATATCATCTTGTTAGAGAAGCAAAAACATGGTGGACAAATAAGAAGCTCAAGATAAACCTTGACTCAACTACCACCACTTGGGAGTAATTCATAGTTTCGTTTAGATCATGATCATTTCCCCAGTTATATTTTGACCAAAAGATGACGTATTTTTAGAATATTATATAGGGATATATTTTTAGTGAATAAATATAAGAAAAATTCACTATGATCTTGAAATATGTTCCTTAGTATCAAGTATATGAAAGGTTTCACATCTAGAAGTTTATTATGGGATTAAAACCCCAAATAGGATGTGAGGTAGATGTGCATGGGACATATATGATAGATCAAGTCTTCAAGAAGGAAATAAAGTAGGAACTAAATTTGAATCCTCTTGCTCAAGTCATAGGTAAGTTTAGGGAGTTTGGAGTTTCCAAACCTACCCTCAAAAATAAGAACTAGAAAAGGAAAGGGAATTCTAAAACTAGTTAAAAGATTATAATGCTAAATTTAGTAAGTTATCAGGTAAAAAGAAAGTAGAAGGTGGTTTCAAGGTATCCTAATAGTTTGAAATAAAAGTAATGCCTTTAATATGTTTCATTTGTGTGGGTAATCACTATGCCAGGGAATGTACTCAAGGAAAGGAAAAAGGTAAAGCTAAGGGTTATCTGCAACAAAGGGACCTTTTAGAAGAGAATCCATGCATTCATTAACAATTATTCAAATGATTTTTTAAAGGTACAATCATTGAGATGAGGGGGTGAATTAGTGATATAAGTAAATCAACTTCAATTCCAATCCTTGAAACTCTTAACCATTCAACATAATCATTCATGAAGCATATAAACCATTCATTAAAATGAATAAAGAAAACCATGCAAGATCAAAACACATAACACATGATCTATGTGGGAAACCCTCATGGGGAATAAAACCCACACTCAAACTTGAAAACACATGGATTATAGTCCTATAAGTGATCATAAACAAGAGACTTTAGTGAAGCACCCACTTTACAAGGAGCACCAACCCCTAAGCATGGACAAACACCCACTTGCCATAGATGTTGATCACCCAAATAACACCTTATGATATCAACAATTCAAAAAATCTAATTGCCTTTAAAATTTATTGAGAAATAGTGAATAACTATTCTCTTCAACCCTTCACACTTTCTGAAGCCTTCACACAAAACTAATGCATCTAAAATAACCTTTTGGATCACTCTACACCTTTTCACTCATCCTCAATCATCAAACCTAAAAAATACTATTAAAAAATCAAAAACATTATCAATAGGTCAAACACATACCCATCACACTACTCTACTCTTCAATCCATCTACCAAGTTTACTCACACTTCTCTTTTCTTTGCACATGTTCTCTCTAGAAACCTTCATCTTTGATTTTGTTTTTTATAGAGTCTACATGATCACCACCTTCTTGGTCACCCACAAGAAATTACTTAACCCTTAAGGCTTATATCCCACTTAAAAAAAGATCAACACTAGCTTCATAGGTCAACAATAGATTTTATAGATCACCCTTAAGCAATAACACCTTTTAACTAGGCCTAAGTAGCCTTTTAGGTCCACAAAGACCTATTCATCCTTTTAACACTTCATCAAGAAAATAAATAAATAAAAGACCACTTAAAATCACATATATCCACACCACATGACCCCTAAGACATCCTTAGGTGATTAAATTCATCACTACACACCTTTGCATATGCAAAACATATCAATCATTTGCCTTGTACATGAAAACATCATGAACAAATAAATAATCAACTTTCAAGTAATGGTTCATACTGAATATGGATTGGTCAAACCTCCAAAATCCATAAAAATGATAATAAAAGAGCATAAAACATAAAATAATAGATAATTTACTATAAAACATACAAACCCCATCAATAAAAACTCAAACATCCTTTTTAGGTAACTTGCAAAAAAAAGTCAAACCCTTATTCAACTTTGAACTACAATAAATGCAATTATACAACCAACCAAACATCTAAATCAATTTTTTTGGATTGCCATTAAATTAATCTACCACTTTTATTTTTACTCCATCATCAAATATATACATCATCAAAATTTATAGGCAAAACATTGTAGACTAGTTTTCCTTTGTAAATTTAAATATTTGAATTCTAACGGTCACTAAAAATGCAAATTTGACAATGGAAAATGATGAAATCAGCCTAGAGAGAAATTTTGCACTATCATAAATTTTGATATACATCATTTCAAGGTCTAAAATTTGAAACACATATTCTAGGCACAAAATTGAATAGACCCATGTGACCACTTTCTTTTGACACCATCACATGTGTGAATGCTAAATTCATCAATCTACTTAGGAGACTCTACCAAGATGACTAGGATAATTATTATGTAGACTTATTACCTATTTAATATCATATTATTGAGTTTGATTAACATTAATTTTCAACCCAAGATATATAGGCTTTTCAAGGATGTCAACACTATCTTTGCATTATTGATCCATAGATTATCTTGATTACTAGTTTTCATACAATTAAATTATATTGAATTCATCAGATAGTTATACTATGAAATTATTATAACAAAAATACACAAATACAAAAATAATTCACACTTATTAATCACACTTTCATCACACTTTATATAATCAAACTAGTACTAAAATCAACTTACACAACACACTTAAACTAAAGGGGGTTAGGATCTTCACTGTAATTCCTTCCAAGGGGGTCCTTCCTCGTTCAAAGTTGAGTTCCAATATTTCTCTGAGAGAATTACAAAATATTCTTATAGAATTAACCTTTTCATTACTTAGATATGTAACAATTAAATATTTCTACAAAATATTACAATATTTAAAATGCAATGACTTCTATAATTCTACTACTCTGTTATTATCTATTCAACACTTAATCTAATCTAGGTTCTATCATTAAATACATAAGGTAGTTTTATTACTTTAACCAAAAACACTAAACTAAAAAAGGTACAAATACTTTTTGAACTTCCCCAGTCAACCTTCATGTGGTTAGTAACTGAAGTTACTTATTTTAGGCCTGATTGGGTTAAGGACAATATATACTATTTTACTTCTTTTTATCTCTTTTCCATTGTCCTTATCTTACTCATATTTGGTAGCACATCCAAGACTATTTTCATGCGATGAGTCCATACAACAACTATATAGGATCCTCTTCAATCATCCACCAATAGTTATTATAAAAAACCTATAGGTGGAAACTAGTAGTTTCTATGGGCACCCTATAGCTAGAAGCCAATAGTTGCTACAAGTAACCTATATGTGAAATCCAATAGTTTCTATGGGTAACCTATAGGTGGAAGCCCCTTTTGTTGCAGGCTTCTAATTAATTATTGTACCCAAACAAGATTCCTACAATATTATGTTACCTTTCAAATGTTTGTTAAATAATGTTACACAAGTATAATTAAATTAAAAAAGCATAATTAATTCATAACATAACATATGTATATATATATATAAATGCACACATATAATCATAAATTCATTTAGTCATTCATTAATTTTAATGAGTCATGGATGGTTAATGGGATTTACATAAAAAAAGATATATACGAGGTATGAATGAGGCTATAAAATAAAGAAATTGGTGGCCTCATCACACCCCTCTACTTAACCTCTTAATCAACCTTGAACAAACCTTAGATGCATTTTGAAACCACAATTGGTTTTGAAATCTAGGGGCTCAGTGTAGCTTGACCCTTCAAAGATATAAAAACCTTTAACATTATCAATGTTCTTCCATATTTTCTTCTCTATCTCTCTATCAGTTAGGACCTCTCCCTCCCAGTCAAGAATTGGGAACTAAAACATAGGTGGTTGAAACATCAACCCCAATCATTTATCCCTCTCCTTATAATAAGCTCAATATACATGTATAGATTTTGTAAGGCCTCCATAAGGTTTGAGGGGAATAAGGTTCCTTTATTTTCAAAGCATTAAAGAATTTTGCCCATTTGTGAGAACAAGAAATAAAAATTTCCTTTCCATCTCCTTCCATAAAACTCAAGTAGTGATTCAAAACCTCCACTAGTTTCCTTATGACCCATACTTGTGGAGTATCTAAGTTCATAAACGAGACCCATTCTTCTATTAAAACTTTTATATTACCAGATTCACTCCTAATCATTAGGGTAGCTCCTTTTTCCTTTTTTGATACTCCACCTATTTATTTCTTCCTATTTCATTAAGAACATATGAAGTAAAAGCATTTAGTTGGACATCCCCCAAGTATATATTTGGATTTCAATTTATATCACTAGGTACAACATATTGGTGTATGTAAAACTCACTTAAATATGCTTGGAGATCAAGGTCATCATGTATATAGACTTCAAAGAAAGATTTATGGTCAAAAACCATGTAGGAGTGATCATTAGAGATCCTATCATATTTGAATTTAAGCCATCTTTATTCTAAGTAGACAACATACACCCTAGAAGGTGATCTACACTCCATTAACAATTCAATGGTTTCATGAATTTTAGTACTCTTTTCTTTCAAATAATTGATCCTAGTTTTAGCCTTTTCTAGGCTTTCTTTTAAGTCATCTTGCTGCTCTCTTGTTTCAATATATACCTTAAATATTTGTACCAAATCCTTATGGTAAGTTTCATCATCACTAAATTTTTCTTTAAGAAAATTTAGGAAGTCATCAGTTTCTATTAGCATAACAGATGAAAGATCCACATCAATTACTTCTTCTACTACAAGTATTTTTGAATGGGTCAATAGAGGAGAAAATCTATTATAGAAAGGTACCAAATATAGAGTATTATCTTTTGTAGGTACCTCTGAGGGTACACTAATGCTATCTATGGGAAAGGTAGATGAAGTTGATGGAAGTTCCTCCAAGGAAGTTGCTACCATTCCTATAATAACCTTTCTTTTCCATAGATGTAACTATAATTTCTCCTACCCATAGAAGTGTTTCCAAGACTCTCTTACCTTTCAAATCTATTATCTCATTCCTTAGCCTCTATATTATTTCATTGCTTGTTCTAAGCTTTGGAAATCTTGGTCATGAGGAACTACCTCTTTTTCTACTTCTTCCATAGTCTTTTTTTCAATCAATTCTTCTTCCTCTATAGGCTGATCTATCATTATTAGCTCTTCTTCTATGTACCCAATGTGTCTGAGGAGATCCATGTCTTCCTCAGTAAATTTGGGTGGAATAGGTGACTATACTTCTTCTTCCTTGGTAGATTCTTCTTTGGTAGACCATTCTGTAATTTTGAACTCATCAGAGGTCTTTCAAATCCTACGCTCTTTCTTTTCCTTTTCATCCTCACTAATGTCTATGGGTGAGGAGGCTAAAATTGTATTATATTTCTTAATTATTTGAGATATCCTAGGAGGAGGTATCCTTCTTATTGATACATGGTGTTTCTTTTCTTTAGTTTTCTTCTTCTTTTTAGGAGTGGTGGTTGTTGGAACCTGTTCTTCTTGTGTAGCAGTTGATGGAAGAATTTTATCTTCCCCTGAAGGAACCATGGTGGAAGAATCAATCCTTGGTGAGGAGATAGTTGGAATAGTGGGAGAAGGAATATTATGCCTAATTTGTGTGGGTAAATTTTCTTCTTCTATGTCAGATAGAGGTAGGACTAGTTTCCTTATCTTTCTACCCATAACAGTTTTAGATGAACCTTTAGTAGCTATGGGATGTATAGTAGCACTAATACCTATAATAATTTATTGTGTATTCTATTGGGCTTGTTCTTCAGGAGATTCCTCATTATTTCCATCTTCTTAATGAGGTTCACCAGTCTATAGGGTTAGAAATTATTCCAAAATAAGGGTTCTAAGAGTATTTATTTCATGCTTATTTATCAACCATATCAAGTAATGATGAGATAGAGCTTTATCAACCCCCTTCTAGTATTCTTTGGACATATTTTTTAGAATATTCCATAGGTTGTTTATAACATTAATGGTCCTCTCATGCCTTAAGTGATTCAAAAATTTAAACCAGAGAGTATAAATTAGAGTGTACCTTCCTTTACAGGTCATATATTTGATGATATATGAGGCTACTTCCCTCCAAGATGTAGGTAGGTTGAGTCTCTCCACACCACCTTTCTTTATCACTAGCCTTTCGTCTCCCTAATAGAACTACTATCTAACTTTTTGACCATTGGGTTTATCCTCCCATTTTTATCCTATACTTGGTAGCCTAGTTCCCTGGCTTACTAGTTATTTATTGAATGGAAATATAATGTCATATATAGTAGCTTTCTCTCCTATGAAGTACCATACAAATTCCATAGCAAGGGGTTTTTATAAATGCTAAAATTTCTTGAAATAAGTGGTCCATCCAACTCTATTGAAGACATCCCAACTGGTTGGGTCTCCTTAGAGTTTCCTATGATCTGTGGGTTCTCATCTCATAATTGATCCTACCATTCTAGTTAGTTTTAAATTTTTGATAACCCTTTCAACCATTAATTATCAACATAGTTTAGTTTCTAGAGTTTTTCCTGTAGCATAGTAGGTTTTTTCAATAATGGTAGTTTATGGTTGTAGGTTGTAGGTAATGTCATGCTTTAGTTTTGTTTGAATTAGTTATACTTATAAGTGAAAATAATAAAAATGATTGTTTTCCATATTGATTATATAGTGTCATCATGTAAATTCAACTCATATGTATGGACTATCTCAGAGTGCATGAAATTGATTGCCAACAACATTCTCCCCCTTCCACATTAAGTGACATGGAATGAGTAAGATGGAAAGAAAGAGGACATGGTCATGATGAGGCTATGAGTGTGAGTGAAGATAAGACTTAATTGATGACTTGATAATGATGGAATATGTTTTTTAATATAATATATACTATATTAAGAATAAAAAATGATTTTTTATGACCAAAAGATATGTCATACCTTTTAAATAATTTTCCTAGGGTTGCATAGAGAAAAGTGACATGTGAGTGTTTTACAGAATGCAATGATTATCATGGTAGTTATAAATTTACTAAAGTGGTCCCATTTATTAATCATGAGATCACAATATGTTAGACTTCCATGATTCCCTCAACAACTTGTATTCAATGATGACATCCTGCATGAAATTGGAGCAGGGGTCTTGAAGTGGAATGATAGATTATTGCCCTCCTACCATAAGGTGGTTACTATATATCTTTATGTTATCAAATTAAAGTGATGTATGAACATGGAAGAGGGTAGATGAGGGTTTTTTTTATTTGTGATCTTTTTTTGCATGAGCTTTTGATGATTTGTCTTTTTGCTATCTTAATCCCTATGGATTTTGTGCCTAGTGAACTTTTCTTTTAACAACTAGCATATTTTTCAAACTTGGGATATGTGCTCCAAAAATTCCTATATCTCACTATTTTACACTATTTGACATAGTGAAATCATCTCAATGAAATGACTAAAAGTTGAAAGTGGTTCACATGAGTCCCTATAGCCATACATTCTAGTTTGTAACATTCCAAATAGAGATTATAAGTGTATGCCTTTGTTGTGGCTCTTACCTTGATATTCAATGGTATTCCTTAGAAATATATTGACTTTTATACTTTTATCCTCATTCAATTCTCCTCTATCTTGTCTGGTGTCTTCCATGTATTGCTCAAAATCCCATATCCAAAGCCGTAGCTTAGAGTTTGTGAAGAACTAAGTCCAAGAATAGTTTTACATGAAATAGTATGAAAGAATGCTTAGAGTAAAACTATTCTTGGACTTTTATACTATTTCATGTTTTCAATCTTGGTCAAAATATTTTTCAAATCCCTGTTGGTGACATATACCTATCCATTAGATTATGGATGATATGGAATTGATTTTTTATGCCTAATATCATATTCTTGGACCAAGGTAGTAATTAAACTAACAGTGAATTGGAGTCCTTGATCAATGACTATTTCTCATGGCACACCATATCTTGTGAATATTTTTTCATAGAGTAAAGATACCACCTTCTCATCCCTGGCATGTGTAATAGACTTTAATTTCACCCATTTAGTGACATAGTCAATACATACAAGGATGTACTCTTTATTATTGGATTTTAAATTAAAAGGTCCTACAAAGTCTAGGCCCCATTTTAAAAATGTTTTAAGCACCATTTGAGGCTGTAAAGGCATCTCATCTGAACATGTGGGTCTCCCTATACACTGACATATATCATAATGAGAAATATACCTTATTGCATCTTTATGGAGTGAGGGCCAATAATATCATGTATTAAGGATTTTTACCATTTTATGCTTGGCTGAAAAGTGCCCTCCATAGGGTTCATCATGGTAGTCTTTGAGGATATCTAGAACTTTGTCTTCTTTGAGACATTTTATGATGATGAAGTCAGGTCCAATATAGAAAAGGAATCTAGACAACCATGAATGCCTACCACTTTTTTAATCAAATATCTTTTTTATTTAGAGAGGAAGTGCTATGGAAGTAACCCTATTACAAGGTAGTTAACAATATCAACATACCAAGGTGTGGTAAGGGTGAGGGAGAACAGGTGCTCATTTGGAAATGAGTCATCCACTATGGTATCTTTTTGAGGGGATTGTAGTTATGATAAGAATTCAGCCATGACATTATCCTTACCAAGATTATCTACAATAGTTAGATCAAATTCTTGTAATAAGAGTAGCCATCTTATCACTCTATGTTAGACAACTGGTTTGTTCATAAGGTACTTAATGTTTGCATGTTTTTTATGAAAAAATACTTGATACCTTGTTATGTAGTGATGAAACTTGTTGATAGCATAAGCTACTACCAATAATTATTTTTTAGTGATCATGGAATTTAATTTTATTACTTGTAGGTTCTTGCTTATAAAATATATAGCATAATTGAGTGCTTCCTATTTTTGGCCTAGCATAATTCCTAGAGTAGTATGTAAAGCATCTATGTGAATATGGAAGGGAAGCTTCCAATTAGGACCACATAACAAAGGGGTGGTGGTTAATAATTCCTTTAATTTTTTGAAGGTTGTATCACAAGCAGGAGTCCATATGAATTCAACATTTTTAGTCAGGAGAGTGAAAAATGGTGCTGATACATTATTGAAATTGTTGATAAATATCTTGTATTAAATAAAATGTCCTAAAACACTTTTGATATGTTTTTATTTTTGAGGAATAGGCAAGTTTTTTGTGATGTTTATTTTTGCAAGGTCAACATTAATTCCTTCAACAGATATATGGTGGCCTAAAACAATGCCTTATATCATAAGCATGTAGAATTTATTGTGATTTAAAGATAAATGGTGCTCCTAAGATCATTGTAGCACTTTCTCCAAGTTATTTAGGCACTCATCAAATGTTTTTACAAAAATAGTGAAGTCATCCATATAGATTTCTACACATTCATTGGCCATATCTGCAAAGATACTCAGGACAACCCTCTGGAATGTTGTAGGAGTGTTACACAACCCAAAAAGTAATAAAACATAAGTATAAGTACCCTAGAGACAAGTGAATGTGGTATTCTCCTCATCTTCAGGAGCAATTCTAATCTAGTTGTGACCACTTAAGCCATCCAGAAAGGCAAAATATTTTTTCTTACTAGTGTGTCCTATACCTGATCAATGAAGGGTAAAGGAAAGTGATCATTTATAATTGTTGTATTAAGTTTACTATAATCTATGAATACATGCCATTCTCCATTTTTATTTTGTATAATTACTAATGGTAAAAACTATTCACTGTCTGAGATAGGATATATAAATCTAGTGGTCAGGAGTTTATGCAATTCCACTTTGACTATTTATTTAAGAGATGGATTCATCCTACATTATGGTTGTCTGATTCGTTGGAACTCTTATTTGATATAGATATGATGTGTGCATGTTTATAGGTCGATTCTTTGCATATCCTCATAATCCCATGTAAAATCATGTTGGTTTGTATGCAACATGTTAACTAGGTGCTTTTCCTCATTTGACTCTAACTTGTTATTAATAAGCAATATTTTTCTTGGAGAGATTTCAATTTGTCATGAGAGTGATTTCATCATTTATACATTGATAATGGATCTAGTTTTGCTATAGCTATGAGGTAGTATTTAGTGGAATATTTATTCTATAGATGCATCATAATTATCTTCTTCCCAGAGGTTGGAAAATGGGCACTCAACACATTGTAGGTGGTTGAGATCTATAAAATGAGTTTGGTAATTATTTTAGAGAAAACTAGAGAGAATTATATCTTCCTCTTGATCAATAAAGGTGTATTTAGGGTCTATGGTGAATACAATAATCAAGGGAAATTGGTCTATCTCATCTTCTTCAACCCATAATATATGCTCTAGTGCTAAGGCTGAATGTGCTGGAGGATAGAGAACTAACTTCTTAGTGTCATTGCTATTGGATATCAACATGCTACCTGATCTGTAGATGATGAAGGTATCATTCATGGCAAGCCAAGGTCATCCTAATACAAAAGGGTATCCATCCAAATTGGACTTTGGTTACAACATAATGAAATATGCAAGATACTCCCAATAATCTATAGTAATGACAAGATCTTCAATGATTCCTTCTAGTTAGACTGTAGACCTATTAGCCATCTGAAGAATTATAGATGTGGGATGAATATTATTCAACTCTAGGTTATTCATGGTTTTATTTTTCATTACATTTATTACAGCCCCTAGGTTTATCAATGTATTAGATAACTATTGGTCATGGATTAGGACTATTATTATTGGGCATCCTAGATCTAAATATTTCTTTGGTAGGGTATTTATTAGCATAATGTCTACCAACTATCCAATCACATGCACTATATTAGGATCCTTCTTCTTCCTTCTACATTTATGTAAACACAAGTCTCTAATAACTTTAGAATATATGGGCACATCCTTGATGGGCTAGAAGAGAAAAATTTCAACACAAAGATTTTTGAGTTATCTTATGAAATCAAATTCAGGCTCAATTACATGGTGCTGAAGGCTAAGACATTCTAGAAATAGTGGGGTTGTTTCATCAACAACTTTATTTGCTAGTTTAGAGAGTTCTTGTGATGGCAAAGGTGGGTTAGCATGATATTATAAAGTTTCTTAATTTGAATCCATTATTATGGGTGTGGCTCAAGGTGGTATAACTTTCCCTGAATGTAGGTGAACTTCATGGATGTTCACCATGTATGTTGGGTACTGAATAGGTTCAGTACTAGATTTTAGTTGCATCAACTTATTTATAAGATTATACATGGGTTGGGTAGGGAGATGATTAGGTTTAGGTGTATCTTGTGTATTAGGCATAAGAGTAGGAGGTTGTTTCTATTATGGAGGGAATCCTCCTTCATGGTTTCCCTAGGGCTGATTGGGTCTCCAGGGCTGTTGCCACTGGTTTGTGAAGGGTGGGCCTTGGGGTGGTTGCCAAGCTTGTATCCAAGGTGGGGATATATTTTATGGAGGATATTAAGAGGTGGTGGGATAACTTGTCTAAGGTGGCTTCCATCTAGAATTAAGAAGTGGGATGTTCATCTATGGACTAGTATAATTAGGAGTAGTATTTGCAAATTGTGAATTAAAAGAGGTAGAATTTGTAAAAGGTGGATTTTGTTCCATACCTAGATAAGATGGTCATTAAACCCATAAATTTATTTATGCAACATAAAAAACCTAGTCCCCATCTCCTCTTACAGTGTGTAGCTATACTATTACTGGTTCTTTAGTTATGATGTTAGCTACTTTAACCTAAACCTTGTGACACTTACAATCTATCTTCTTCTTACAATCTAGACAATAGATGGTTAAAGCTTGATTTAAGGCTGATTGCTTTTGCCTTGAGTATAGGTTATATAGTTAAGTGGCTAAGTGACTAATGATATCCTATTTCATGTATTATAATAGGTTACTAACTTCAAATTTTGATAGGTCACTTGTAGCTGTCAGTGGAAGCTTACTACCCCTGACTTTATTTATAGTAGACCTAAAATAATTCTTGCTCAACTCCTTAATGTTTGTGACTGGTAGGTGGGAGATATCTCCCCCACTCATTAGGTACAAGTATTCTAGAAAATATTCTCTAACTCCTTTTAGGAAGATGAGTTTTAGAGGCTCTTCTCCTAGTGCACTTTGCTTAAATTTTTGTATACTGAACATGAACCATTCAACATAGTATTCCAAAGTTTTGTCCCCTTTTTGAGTTATCTTAAAGATGTTATTTATTCTATAATTTATTCTCATCTATATCCTTGATAATTAAATATAAATTTATTTATCATGTCCTCCCAAGTATGGATTGAATTACTACCCAGTCCTATGAACTAGCGAAGTGTTGAGTCTTTGAGGGTGGCTAGAAAAAGTTTCAATTTTTGTGCATCCTACCTGTAGTCATAGATTTTATAGAGGATATAAAATTCAAAAAAAAATGTGTTTGGGTATTTTGATAATGTACCTTTAAAATTGGGCAAGGTTAAGGGTGGGATATTTTTCATTTGTGTTATGACTGATGCATACGGAATAGGAAATTCAAAAGTAACTATGTTTGGAGTCCTATTGTAATTTATAAAGTCTCCTTATCCATTCATGATGGATTTTATTGTGATATGGATACCAAAGGTACTTAGGATTATGTCTTCAAATTTTTTATCAGTCTCTTTATCAGCATGATAGTAAATATTTATCTATTGATCTGTAGTCTTTTTATTAGATGAAAATTCTAAAGACTCTCCTGAGCTTTCTTTGATTTGCTAAAGAAAACCTTGTTAGAATGTTGATTTGATGTTATTTTTTTGAATGTTTGGTTCATGATGTTTTTATCCTTAATTTATATTTAATAACTTAGCGAATGCTTCTTCCACTTCTATTTATTTTTTCAAATCCAATAGTAATTCTTCTACAAGCTGCCTCCTTCAGTTTGTAGTGTTTCTTTTTTTAAGAGCCCTCTAACTTATGTCATATTTTTTAATAGGATTCTTAGTTATTAAAAGTATTTATGGTTCTTTCCCAATAGTAATTTGTGGCTTGTTTGGTAGGAATCTCTCTCAAGAATCTATTTCTCTTTGCATAAATGTTGTGCCACTCCTTCAGCTATCTTGTCCCTTCTTGCACAAGGCTAGTATGTTTTTCATGTGTTCTAAGGGGTTATTCAAAATAAGAAAAAATAAAAAATAAAATGTAGAGAAATAAAGGAGTGTAGATATAAAATTTATTGGAATTGAAATTTTACTTCTAGAAAGCAGTAAAGTTATCTAGTAAAAGTGGGAAAATTAATCTAGAAAGCAGGAAAATTACTCTAGAAAGTAGGAAATGAAAGCAAAAAAATTAATCTAGAAATTAGGAAATGAAAGGAAAACTTTGTGTAAATTAAATCACTTTGTAGGAAATTAAATTATAAAAAAAACATTAAATAAGTAAATCACAAGATTTTAAAGAGGCATTCAAAGTTGTGCACCATCAACATCTAGGAACTTAGCATCTAACATAAAACACCATAATGCCCTCACTCGACTTGCCCAACTGGGTAGGATAGTGGATTAAAAATGTTGTGCACCATAAACATATAAGAACTTAGAAATATTTCATAAGACACCATAGTTCCCTCACTTGACTTGTCCGATTGGGTAGGATAGTGCATTAATCAATATTGAAAAGCAATAATTGATCTAAAAAGCAATATTGACACCTTCCCTAGAAATGGCACCAAAATGTTATACAAAATTATTACCTAATTAATACCAGATTAGTGAGTGTGATTAAAATTAATTTTCAACCTAGGATATGTTGGCTTTTCAAGGATTCCAACACTATATATGCATTATTGATCCATAGATTGTCTTACTTAGTAGTTGTAGTACAATGAACTTATACTGAATTCACCATATAGTTATATTATTAAATTAATATAATAGAAATATAGAAATAATTCACACTTATGAATCACACATGCATCACACTTTATATAATCAAACTAGTAATGAAATCAACTTATACAACACACTTAAACTAAAGAGGTCCAAGATCTTCACTACAAATCCTTTTAAGGGGCCCTTCCTCATTCAGAATTGAGTTCCAAATCTTCTTTGAAAGGCTTACAAAAGCTTCTTATAGAATCAACCTTCTCATTACATAGATTTATAGTAATTAAAGATTTCTACAAAGGATTATAATATTTATAATGCAATGAATTATATAATTCTACTACTTTGTTATTATCTATTTAACACTTAATCTAATCTAGGTTATACCATTAAATACATAAGGTAGTTTGATTAGCTTTAACTAAAAAAACTAAATTAGAAAAGGTATAAATACTTTGAGAATTCCACAGTCAACCTTTAGGTTGTTAATAACTAAAGTTATTTTAGGCATGATTGGGTTAAGGACAATATATATTATATTGATGTTTTACTTCTTTTTTTGTCTCCTTTCCATTGTCCTTGTCTTACTCATCTTTGACATCACATCTAATATTATTTGCATGTGAGGATTCTTAGAATAGATATGGAGGATCCTTTTAAATCATCCACTTAATTCCTAAGATAGTTGGATGTGTCCTTAAAAACTAATCACTTCTAATCACAATAATAGTTTTGCTCTATGTAGTGGTTGTAGGCTCTTGTAGGTGAAAACATGTAGTTATTGCAAGCAGTCTATAGGTGGAAACCATCGATTGATATGGGTAACTTGTAAGTGTAAACCAATAGTTTATATGGGTACCCTATAGGTGGAAGATAATAGTTGCTATAGGCAACCTATAGGTAGAAGATAGTAGTTACTATGAGTAACATGTAGGTGGAAGCCCCTTTTGCTAGGGGTTTCTCTATAAGTGTTGTGCCCAAAAAAGATTCCTGTAGTCTTATGTTACCTTTCAAATGTTTGTTAAATAAGGTTACACAAGTATAATTTAATCAAATAAAAATCATCATTAATTCATAACTCAACATACACACACACACACACACACACACACACACACACACACACACACACACACACACACACACACACACACATCAATGCGCACATAGAATCATAAATTTATTCATTCATTTGAATGAGTCATGGATGGCTATGGGGATTTACATAGAAAAAGATATATACTAGGTATGGATGAGGCTATAAAATAAAGTAATTGGTGGCCTTATCAATAACCTAGACCTTCAAAAAAATAATTAGATAGATTAATTTTACTTCCATAAGTACACCAACCACTCCTTACACCCCATATGACCCCTCAAATATGGTCAAAACATCATCAACATCCATCATCTTGCCTAACCAAAAAAACACTACAAAGTCCATGCATGATCACTAAGGCACACTTTATCATTGACCTATTAGTATACTTGACACCTCATGAACAATTTTGGCCACTTTTAAGACATCATTGACAATACGTCAATAATCTCTCCCTTTTTAATTGATGTCAACACTTGTAAACACTAATGCAAAGCTTATTCACATACTCTTTCTCCCTCTACTAACATTTTATCCCCCTTTGACACAATGACAAAGTGGGATTACCTACTGATCATGAGGACCGATAATTTTTTTCAAATCCAACATAAATAAGGGACCTCATATTAGAGATGATATCAAATTCCCCTATCACTATGCATACCATTTTTTTTATCATAACTACCTCAAATATACTCAATGGTAACACTCTTCTCTGACCAAGCACTATTATATGAAGAATTAATGAATAACATCAATAAAATGGGAGTGATCACACCTTATTAAAATTGTGATTAACTTACCCTAAGTCATTTGAACTTAGGTATCCCTTGAGCACCTTCAGACCATCTCTAACCATAATGAAACTTCATAGTTGCCTTCAAATTTTCTCTCACAAGCTAACTCCATGATCACCAACAGATGTACAAGCCATTCTTAAAATATTAAATATGATCAAAATAGACTAAAAAAATATATGAGAATAATAATACCTTAGTATTTTGGATAAAATGACCAAAAAGTTCATTTGAATCACCTAGCCTTGTGTAGAGGCCTAGAAGCCGTATGTGAACCTTACAAAGATCATAATTTTTTTTTGTAGAGACATTTATGAATTTAAATTCCATATATGATGCACACTAATATTCCACCTAATTCATTCTAATTTTCATCATCCAACTCTTCTTCTACACTATAACTCCTTCACAATCTGACTTGCCAATTAACCCTCCATTTACATAAATGCTCAACCATAAAATAAACCATACATTTTTAGATGAATATAAAGTAATTTTTAATCACCCATTTGTAAATTTCAATAGATTAAGCACCATTAGATCTCAAATCCTTTGGGAAGGTTATTAACCCATATGGGCTAAAATACTAGGGCATCAAATAAAAATGTGGTCAACTTACCATCTTCTAGTTAACACCAACTTCTAAAACTTATTACACACTTATAGGTCATAAATAAAAACCACTAGACAAATTATTGATGTTTGAATCCTTGGGGAACCCATAGAAAAATGGATGTAGTTTTTGTCCTACTAGCCCTTAAGTAGAGACTATCATACTCGAGAGCCATCAAAATTCTTCAACTTGCCCTCAAGAGACCTTCAAAGCCTAAAAACACATGGATCACAATTTTATGAGGTGAACACACATTTATATGCCAAAAAGTCACCTTGAACACTCACAATCTTCCTTTGATACTTGGAAAGCTCACGACTATGCCTGTAGACCCTATATATACCTTATCACTATGCCAAAACACCTTCAACTAATCATGTGGTCAATATCACACATTTAAGAAATTTTTGCATTTGGATACCAAAAATCCAACTGGCCTCAATCCTTGGTTAGATTTATAGAAATCAAAAACACCAATCTTGCATGATGAGCTCTCCCTAGGCAATGAACACTGAACAAAATAATCAAACTAAATAAATGGTCATGAATGGTTATTTTGACCAAATTAGCACATCTAAACCCATGGAATACACTTAGACAAGTCATATCCACACTTTAAATCAATATTACCTTCATTCTTCATGATTTGACTAACTAAACCACACATCAAAGATTGACTAAAACTTGCCTTTAGGACCAATGTCCCTAAATAGATTTCTTGAAGCTTTTCATCACTAACCACTAAATCAAGCTCATGAAATTTTTGATACCCCTTAATAAATGACCTTATATTGATTTATATAAAATGATATTACTCCCATGCTTTGTTTTATATATTCAAATGTTGCTTTTATCAATGGTTTAGTCATAATATCTACAAGTTGTTCTTTTGTAGGCACATACTCCAACTTAACACTTTGATTACTCACTTGTTCTCTCAAGAAATGATATATAATAGGAATGTGCTTAGTATTTTAGTGCATAACATGATTCTTTGAGATACTAATTTAAATAGTATCATCATAATAGATAGGACAAGGTCCATTTTTTCTTACCTTATATTCTTCCAAGGTTTACTTCATCCATATTAATTGAGTGAAATAAGAAGAAACATCTATATACTCAACTTATATAATTGATAGGGATATAGAGACTTGTTTCTTTCTTATCCAAGACACCAACCAGTCACCCATGAAGAAAACACCACCACTGGTACTCCTCCTATCAGCTACACACCTTACCCAATTTGCATCAATGTATTTCCTTAGAGTGAACTCTTTACTCCTGAAGTACCATAAACCATAATATATGGTGCCCTTGAGATACCTCAAAATTATTTTAACTAATTTCAAGTGAGATTCTCTAGGATCATCTTGAAACCTACTTATAAGGCCCACTACTTACATGATATCAGGCCTAGAATTAGTAGATTATAAAATAATTCAAATCATGGATCTATACAAGGTTTTATCAACATTTAGTGAGTCATCTTATTTAATTAACTTGCATCTTGTGATCATTGGAGTACTCATTGGCTTAAAATCCATCATGTCAAACTTCTTTAGCATATCCTTGATGTATTTTTCTTATGAAATGAATATCTCTACATCAAGTTGGTTTATCTATAGTCCTAAAAAGAAATAAAGTTCTCTGAACATTGACATTTCAAACTCAATCATCATAGCGTCTAAAAACTCTCTACTCATGTTGTCATTATCATATCCAAAAAATATTTCATCAACATAGACTACCAATAGTAATTAATGAGTGCACTCTATCTTAATGTACAAATTATTGTCAACTACCCCTATTTTTAAGCCTTGAATCAATAGATACTTGTCTAACCTATCATACCAAGATTTAAGAGTTTATTTAAGACCATATAAAGCCTTCTTTAGTTTACAAACATAGTCCTAATTACTTGTCATGGAAAAACCTTTAGGTAGCTCAATATAGACTTCTTCATCTAAGTTTCCATTCAAAAATGTAGATTTCACATCCATTTGGTAAAATTTAAAACCTTTGAATCTTGCATATGACAAGAAGAGTCTAATTTCTTCCATTCTTGCCATAGGAGAAAATATCTCATCTAATTCTATCCCTTCAACTTGAGCATATCCTTTATGCACCAGTCTATCCTTATTTATTGTGACTTTTCCTTTCTCATTTTTGTCTTTTGGTCTAGGTACCAAATCCCGTGTTTCATTCTTTACTATTTGATCAAGTTCCTCATCCATTGCACATGTATAATTTTCATCTTTGATAGATTCCAAGAATGTTTTGGGTTCAACCTTAGATAAAAGAGTTATGTCTTGTTTATTCTAATTGATTAACATTCTCCTTATAGTATGTAAACTTATATTTACATCTCCAATTACTAGGGAAACTAGATGATCCTTCTATATTTTCATAGATGGAGTTTAGTGTCATTTTTAACCTCTCCCTCTTCATCATCTAATTGATCATATATCCCTTCATTATTTGAATTAGAGTTATCTATAGTTCTATTTATCTGCAAGTTAGGATTTTGGATTTCACCTACCTCTCCAACTCTTACATTTAAACTTTCAATAACCTTGTGAAGTATCTTATTAAAGCATCTGTAAGCAAAAATTATAGAGGAATAACCCAAGAAGATACCCTCATCATACCTTGAATAATACTTTCCAACATTTTCTTCTTCCTTCTTGATAACACTTGATACCAAACACTTGAAAATGTTTGACATTATATACCCTATTTTTCATAGCTAATATGGAGTCTTATCACCATTCACTCTAATTTGGCATCTATATAAGATTTATACTAATGTATTAGTAGACTCTTCCCAAAAACCATCTGATAGTTTGGAATTTTTATGCATGGTTATAATAATCTCTTAGATAGTTCTATTTTTCCTTTTAACTACCCCATTCTATTAAGGTGTCCTAGCATCAGAGTACTATCTTCTAATACCTTTTTCTTCACAAAAGGTATAAAACTCATAAGACCAAAATTCATCTTCTATGTGTAATCTCACACACTTTATTTTTGATCCATTTTCATTTTCAATAAGAGCTTTGAATGCTTTAAAATTTTCTAAGTCTTTTGATTTTTATTTAAGGAAATATATCCAAGTCATCCTAATAAATTCATAAATTAATATCATGAAGTAGCTATTATATTAAATACCTTGAGTTCTTGTAGGTCCACATAAGTCAGTGTGGATCAACTCTAATGGTACTATGGTGGAAATCTCCTTATATTTGTAGCTTCTTTTGGTTTGCTTCCCATGAAGGCATGCATTTCAAAGAGTATGAGGAATCTTAGTGTTTTTAGGCATATGCCTCACTAATATTTTTGAGCTAATCCTCACCAAGTTTTAAAAATTTAGATGTCCAAGTTTTCTATGCCAAAGCCAACTTTCCTCTAATTGATTCATGAAACACTCTTCCATTTTGGATTCATGTAACATATACAAGTTATTGGCTGCCTTATGCATATTTTCAACTAATTTTCCATACTTGGCTCTTCTCACTTCACACCCTTTATCATGAAATTTCAGAACATTTCCTTACTTAAACATTTATATAACACTTAGAGTAGTATTTTTAAACCTTATACATATAAAACATTTATAGTCTTAGTATGACCATTATCCATACTTACAGAACCTTTGCCAACTATGTTAGTAGAATTGTTATCACTAAATCTCAATGAACTTGAATTATGTTTTTTGATAGAGATAAACTTGCTCTTATCTCCTATCATATGAATTGAGCATCTAGTGTCTATGTACCATTTCATGTTTTCATCCTCTTGAGTATGTAAGGCAATTTGGAAAAAAAATGACTTTTCCTTTGGTTTGCTATTTGAATTTTGCTTCTTTTCTTCAATCTTGGATTTGTCTTCCTTGAACCATTTGATGGTGTCAATGACTTGTATGTCCTTTTTTCAATAGTCCCTCTTATAGTACTTGGCTATATGTACCTGTTGGTTGTAGTTGTATCATAGAACCTCACTCTTATTATTTAAATAGAAAGTATAGTCCCTATATCTATTATCACATTGATTACAAGTGTAATAGTTCCCATTGAAGACATAACTATAGTTAATCATGGTAGACATTCCTTTTCCTTGATCATCAATGACCCAAGAAGTTTCATATTTAAATTCTTTGGTAGATCTAGGACTCTATTTGTTTGTAGACAAATTCATGTCTATATATGTCATAGCTTTATCTTCTAAATGATCCATTATTTGATTCAACCCTTTATCCATCATTTACTAAAAATTCTTGACTATTATTTCTAGTTTATCTATTTGTGTCTTCGCACCTTCAATGCTTACAATAATCTCATAACATATTGAGGATATCAGATCTAAATTTTTAGTTCCTTGTTCTTGAATATTTCATTCTCTTCTTCTAGACATTTGATGTCTAATAAAGAACATAGTAGCTCACCTTGAAGATATGTCTCAACCTCTTTGTCATCCATTACACCTTTGATCACCTTCAAGTGGTTAAACTTGTAAAGAAGGTATGGCTCTGATACCAATTGCTAGAGGTATAATCACTGAGAGGAGGGGTGAATTAGTGATGCAAGAAAATCAAATTCAATTCCAATCCTTAAAACTCTTAACTATTCAACATAAACATTCATGAAGCATATAAACCATTTATTGTAATGAACAAAGAAAACCATGCAAGATCAAAACACATAACACATGAATTATGTGGGAAACCCTCATGGGGAATAAAACCCACTCTCAATCCTAAAAACACATGGACTATAGTCTTGTAATATATCAAAAACAAGAGACTTTAGTAAATCACCCACTTCATAAAGTACACCAACCCCTAAGCATAGACAAGCACCCACTTGCCCTAGATGTTGAGAACCCACACAACACTTTATGATATCAACACCTCCATAACTCTGATTTCTTTATAATCTAATGGAAAAATAGTGAATAATAACTCTCTTCAACCCTTAACACTTTCTCAAGAATTCACATAGAAGCAATGAATCTAAAACAACATTTTGGATCACTCTACACCTTTTCTCTCATCCTCAATCATCAACCCTACAAAACAATATTACAACATCAAGAACACTAGGTCACACGCATATCCCTTACACTAATATTCTGTTAAATCCATCCACCAAGCTTACTCACACTTCTCTTTTCTTCACACATGTACTCTCTAGAAACCTTCATCTTTGATTTTGTTCTTTATAGAGTTTACATGATAACCACCTTCTTCGTCAGCCACAAGATATTCCTTAACCCTTAAGATTTATATCCAAATTAGAAAAATATCAACACCACCTTCATATGTCAACCATAGCTTTTATAGATAAACCTTAAGCGATAACACCTTTCAATTAGGCATAATAGCTCTTTTAGATCCATAGAGACCTATTCATACTTTTAACACTTCATTGAGCAAAAAAAGAAATGAAAGACAACTTCAAAGCACATATATCCACTCCACATGAACAATAAGACATAATAAAGTAATTAAATTCATAAATACACACATATACATATTCTAAACCTATCAATCATTTGCCTTATACATGAGAACATCACGAACGAACAAAGACTCAACTTCTAAGGAATGGTTCATATTAAATATGGATTGGTCAAACCTCCAAAATCCATATAAATGATCCTTAGGGAGTATAAAATATTATACAATAGATAATATACTATGAAACATATAGACGCCATCAAGAAAAACTCAAACATGTTTTTTAGGTCACTTGTAGAAGAAAGTCAAACCCTCAATCAACTTTAAACCATAATAAATTCAATTATATGACCATTCAAACCTCCAAATCAATTTTACTAGATTTAACTTGAAGTTATTTAACACTTTGATTTTTAATCAATAATCAAAATTTAAAGGCAAAAAATTATAGTCTAGTTTTCCTTTGTAAATTCAAATATTTGAATTCCAATGGTCACTAAAAAATTCAAATTTGACTATGGAAAATGATGAAATCAGCTTGGGAGAGCAACTTTGCACTATCATAACTTTTGATATAAATCATGTCAAGGTCTAACATTTGAAACACATTTTACAGGCACAAAAATAAATAGACATATATTACCACTTTATTTTGATACCTTCACATGTGTGAATGCTGACATCATCAATTTGATTACTTAGGAAACTCTACCAAGATGACTAGGATAACCTAGACCTTCACAAGACTACTTAGATTGATTCCTTTCACTTACAAAAGTATACCAAGCACTCCTTACACCATATGTTACACATAAAACATGGTTAACACATCATCAAAATCCATCATATTGACTAACTAATAAAACAATATAAAGTCCATGCATGATCACTAAGGCACACTTTGTCACTGACTTACGAGCATAATTGACACCTCATGAACACTTTTGGCCACCTTGAAGACATAATTGAAAATACTTCAACATGATTCTAAAGTATCTCTTATTGAGGTTGTAGGTAATATTTTTGGTCATCCCATTTCCATTTTAATTGACACCAGAGCCACAAATTTTTTTCTCCTTGAATCCTAAATGAGTTGTCTATAAAATATGGTATAATGGAAAATGCATTATTAGTACAATATGGGAATAAGTCCAAGGTCAAAGTTTATAGGTGAGTAGTAGAATATAATATTAAATTTCCTAAACTCACTTCTATAGTAGATCTTTATGAAGCACCATTGGGATCATATGATGTGATACTAGGGGTAAATGGATAACTCATTATAAAGCAAAGGTAGATTACTACCTCAAGAAGGTATAATGTTAGGATGATTTTAGGAATAAAACTTAGATTCAAGGTGAGAAAAGCGATTAGAAACTTAGGAAAATTTTTGTGATTCAACTCAAAAAGGCTTAGAGAAAGGGATGTTAAGAATTTATCATTAAAATAAATGAGATTGAAGAATATAATAAATATTCCATAGAGGATTATCCTTTCCTTAAGAACTTCCAGGATGTATTTCTAGAGGAATTTTTGGGATTACCACCCAAGAAAGAGTTTGATTTCTAGATAAACATCATATGTAGTTTAGAATTATAATCCAAGACAACTTATAAGATGATGAATATAGAATTGGTTAATCTAAAGGCTCAATTATAAGAATTATTATCTAAAGGGTTGATTTAGTAGAGTGTTTCACCATGGGGTGTACTCATGGTGTTTATAAAGAATAAGGATGGTACCCTTCACTTGTGTATTAATTTCAGGATGTTGAACAAGGTGACAATCAACAATAGGTATCTATTGCCTTGTATTGATGATATTTTAAATAAAATGCATGGGGAAATTTTTTTATCTAAGATATATCTTTGAGTAGGGTATGACCAGTTAAGAATCCAAGAAAAATATATTTTCAAAACAAAGTTTATAACTTGTTATGGACACTATGAATTTATAGTGCTTCCTTTCAAGTTAATGAATGTTCTAACAACATTCATGGATATCGTGAATAGTTTGTTTAGGGATTATATAGATCATTTTATGTTATTATTTATGGATGATATCTTCATTTATTATAAGAACTAGTAAGAACATCTATAACGTTTGGAATTGGTTTTGTAGCATTTGTGAAAGCACAAATTATTTGGTAAGTTATCTAAATTTGCATTATTTCATAGGAAGGTATAATAATTAGGGAAAATTGTATATAAAAATGGAATTTTAGTTGATTTAGTTAAAATAAGATCCATAATGGAGTGGCCATCATCTAAAAATGTGCATGAAATGAGGAGTTTCATGGGGTTGGTAGGTTATTATAGGAAATTTGTTTCAAATTTGTCAAAAATAACTAACCTAATTACCTTTCTTTAGTGTAAGAATCAAAATTTTGTCTGGTCAAACAAGTGTGAAGAAGTCTTTCAAGTGTTAAAAAAGAGGCTTACATCAATACTTGTGCTAAGATTTCCCAATCCTAATGGCCAATTCTTAGTGATTGCAAATTCATTTGAAGATAGTCTTGGAAGAGTTGTTATGAAAGATGGTTTAGTTGTAACATGTGTCTAGGATGTTGAAGCCATATGAGGCAAATTATGCCCCACATGATCTATAACTTGCTAAAATAGTGTATGCATTTTAATTTTAGAGGCATTATCTTTTGGGAAATATGTTTGAGCTCAAGACTAACAACTTGGGGATCAAATATATCTTCACCCAACTGAACCTAAATGCTCATCATAGATAACAGATAGAGTTATTATCTACCTATGGTTTTGATATTAGTTACATTAATGGCAAGGAAAATAGACTTGTTGATGCCCTTATTCATATAAGTTTTGTAGCATCTTTGGCTACTATTTGAAGTAATTTATATGATCAAGTAATTAAATTATACCATGGAGATGAATTCTATGAGTAGGTTTATAAAGGATTATTAAAGGATGCTTAGAATCCTAAGCTTAGAGGGTTAAATTTGGAAAATGATGGTCTTTTTAGGTACAATAGTAGAATTTATGTGCTTGATAAATAAAATTTGAGGAACATAGTGCTAAAGGAATTATATAGTACCCCTTATTTAGGTTACCCTAGAGTGACTAAGATCATGGTAGAGCTAAGATCTATCTATTTCTAAAAGGGAAATAAAAAGATGCAATAGATTTTATGCCTTAGTGTTTAGAGTGTCAATGTGTTAAGGATGAATATTTTCACCCAACATGATTATTACATCCTCATGATATACTGAATGGAAGTGGCACGTAACTAGTATGTACTTTGTCCAAGGTTTGTCATTATCATATAATTGGCATGACATGATATTGGTAGTTATTGACAAACTAACCAAGGTAACTCATTTCATACTATGTAATCTAATGAATGATGCACCTATTCTTACGAATATACTCATAAAAGAGGTGTATCGATTACATGGGTTTCTAGAGAAAATCATTTATGATTGAGACCCAAGAATGACTTCTAGGTTTTAGTTGACTATAAATTTAGATTTGGGCAGATATTTGAATTTTAGTACTACATAATATCAAGAAATAGATGGATAAATAGAGAGGGTGAACCAAGTTATAGAATTTTTTTTGAATGTATTGAATGGATCAAAAATACAAGTGGGAGGAGTACCTTCCAATAGTAGAGTTTGTTTATAACAAATATTACCAATTAACATTAAATATGGTTCCATTTTAATCTTTATATGGAAGGATGTGTCAAACACCAATAAGTTAGGACAAGATTGAAGACAAGGCAGTCTTTGGTCCTAAAATGCTTGTAGAAATAAAAGAGTGAGTTAAATCAATAAGGCAAAGGTTGGATCAGGCAAATGATAGATATAAAAGTTATGATGATCTGAAAAGGACAATAATATAATTTTCTATTAGTGATAAAGTGTTTTTGTGGGTTAAGCCTCAAAAAAGCTTGATTAAGTTTGGTAAATTAGTGAAGTTATCATTGAGATATGTGGGACCCTTTGAGGTCTTAAAATTGATCAATCCTATAGCATATAGGCTTGATTTACCACCAAATCTAGATCTCTTTCATAATGTTTTCCATGTGTCTTATCTTAAAAAGTCTTTTTTATGATCCTTCTCATGTATTGGATTAGAATGATTTTCTGATCGAGACCCAAGAATGACTTCTAGGTTTTGATTGAATCTAAATTTAGATCTAGGCACATAATTGAATTTTGATGTTATTTTATTTTTTATTATATATTTTTTAATTTCAAAACTATTATTTTAAATAAGTGTCATTAGGATGATGACCATTTTTAGGGGGGAAGATTGTTACATCCTGATTTCCTCACTAAAATTTATTAGCTCTTTAAAATGATATTAATGTGGTTAATGATGATTAATTTACTATTGAAATGAATTGATTTAATATATTTTGATGTATGGATAGTTATATAATGATTATTGCATGACTCATCACTAATTGGATAGTTATTCATGAGTTTCATATGTATATTAATCATGCTTATTTAGTGATATTGTGATTTAAAAACATTTTATTAGTTATTTTTGATGTGGGATAAATACCATTTGTTTTTTTTAGGTGGATATAAGGGATATTCAACCTTCCAAACTGATGTGGATGGAGAGTATCATTACAGAGGGTGTGGTAGATGACTAGGCTGGGGGTAGAGAGATTTGATGAGGAACCCTGCATACACCATGTAGTATAGTTAAAATGCATGTTACTTATGTTTTTATGGTTACATGTTTGCTCTAATTTCAATTTCATTTAGTTTTTTCATGCTTGATAATGCTGACTAGTTTTGATCCATGATTTGATGCTAATATTAACATTCTTATAGTTTTGAGTATTCTTTATGACTGTGATATTTTATTTTGTTGTAGAATACATGGAAATTTATAATTATAATTTTATCCTAGATTACTTTGCTATGTGTATTATTGACTTCAAGATTGACTTTTGCATATAAAACTCCTTAATCTATCAAGTACCTATAAATAATCAATAAAAAAAATGTTGTCAATAAAAGGTTTATGATTTGTAAAGATATGGATTATTATTCATAATTTATTAAATGAAGTTAATTATTTAAAAATTAAAAACCTAAATCATAAGTGAATTGGGTTTAAGGGGTATCCTAGGTGTCATTATTTAAAAAACCAAAAGGGGTTAAAATAAACCTTTAATTTGTTTGATAATCAATGTGTTAATATGTTTGTTATTATTAATGAATCATTGCATTGTTTTGACATTTAAATATCAACCCTAAATTGGGGGTAAGATATCATTATGCTATTTTAATGAGTCAAACCATGAAAGTGGAGAACTAGGGTTCAAATAAGGAAATTTTTTGGTTACATGACTGATTGTGTTTTTAAGACTTATTATATGTTGTCCATGCCAATTTTTTTTGGTGTTTATGGTGAGTCATTCTTGATTTGAGTAGAAATGAATCATTGAGGAATGTCTTTAATGAAAATAGGGGTTGTAAGTGGCATGAAATTAAAGGAGGAGATTATAAAATATGTATGGGTATTCAAGGTAAGAGGAGAGTCATCAAGAGGGAAGAATAGAAGAAAAGGGGAATGGATTCAACAAAGATAGAGTGTATAGTCTTCACCTAGAGTGTATTTTTGAGGTAGGTTTTTATTCTTTGTTTACCAGCTATGAATTTAGATATGTTAATGTTGGTTGAATGTTTAGTGTTTAATAATGCTTATTAAATTATTTATATTATAATGTAAGCATGGATTGGACCTTATGGAAGGAAAAATCCATCCATAGGATGGAATCATTAATTTAAAGTTTATAAAAGAATAAAGATATATATTTTAGGTAATAGTAAAGAAAATTTTGTAGGTGATATTCTAAATTTATTAGTTGTGCTTGTTTATTTTTGTAAGCCTAAGATTAGTGGCTTGGACATAGAACTTTAGTAAACTATTGAAGGTCTCCACTTAGACATCAAAAAGTTTACAATAGTCTTAAAAAAAATGAACAATGGTTTCATTGTTAAACTTAACCTAGCTTGTAAATGCATATTGGCTATTGGGGTTACTAATATTATATAACCATTCTTGACATTATGTATATTCATGCCTTGTCTCAGCTAGTTTACAATAGTTTCAATTAATTGTCTATGGCTTAAAATTCAAAACAATACACCATGTATGTATATCCATGAAGTCAATTTCATGTTGGTGGACCAATTTTAACCTTGGGCATACTTTTATTATGATTATATACATATTACATTGGTGGGATATGGGTGTTGTAACACCATAGTGCTGAATAGATATTAGAAAAATTAAGTGTACATATGGTGCACTTCAGGGTAGTTGCACTTGAGTGATTTTATGCCTTAATGTATTCTTTATTTTGGTCAATCAATTCATTATGAATAGAAGTGTATATGATATATCCAACTAAGTATATAGCTATTTTTAAAAATTTTTACTCTTCCAATAGAGTTGTTAGTCAGTTATAGATTTTATAGGAAGTGTTACTTTGGAGCATACTCTTGGTAATGTCATTTTTTTAGCCTGTTGGAAAAAATAATTATTGTGGGCAAATTATTACATCAAATTAAATCTTATATAGTTATCATTTTACATATATGAATTTATTCTTGGTTATAAATAATTTGGTTGTACACATAATTTAGGTGGAGAATAACCATGTGATTAATGTTTTTAATATTATCTTAGGCATACAATTAAGGTACAATAATTTATTTTTATAGGTTGAGATGAGTAAGGTTTATATGAGTTAGTTGTTGAGCATAACTCATGTTGTGGATAAGACCAAAGTTAATATTGAATTATTTTCCAAATCTAAATATGGAATTTGTACCCTATTTTGAATATATATGAAGTTATCACCCTCTTAGGATAAGAACTTAGTTTGAATGATAAACATAGAAAATATAGTTTCTATGAAATACATGTATAGACACACACACACACACACAAACACACACACACACACACACACACACACACACACACACACACACACACACACACACACACACACACACACACACACACACACACACACACACACACACACACGCACACACACACACACACACACACACACACATTTATAACCCTTTATATGTAGCTTTCCACTAAGAATTAAGTGGATGTGAGATTTATTATCTATATATAAATGGACATATATGGTATATATTTGTATATGCATGTAAACTAGGTATGGGTAATGTGATATAAAAATAGTTTATAATTACTCTAGGTTTTACTCATTTATTCATATGATCATATAGTATTTAGGGTGGCTAGGAGATCCTAGTATGCTTGTTGATAATGTGTAAGGAAAAAAAATGCATTCATATATGATGTGTGGTGTGTTTTGTTGAAATGAAATGTAGTTATTACAATCATAACTATTGAATGGAAAATAGATGATGTTGAGTATATATTCATTATGTAAATGTAATCTATATAAAAATTGGAATAGTGTGTGAAATTATGATTTTGCTTACTTCCATTATATATCATGAAATGGGATTTATACCTGAACTTTACAACATCTCTGATTATATTAAAATATTAATTAGTGAGTATATTTCTAACTATAGACACTTATTATGTTAAGGGATATTATGTTTTTATTAAAACTTATGGAATATGAATAGTGGGCTATTATTCTATATTTATTATGAAACATATGATGGATTGTATGTGTGATTTCCTCATATTTATATGTTTTTTTTATTTATATGAAAACCTATATTGGAATGTATGTATTATTGAATTTAATTTTCATTATAAATTCTATTCCTATTGATATCAAGAAAATAAAATAGGTGAGATGGACTTCATGTATTTACTTAGTGTAACAAATACATAGATTGAATGTAATATAATTTAGTTGTATGTGTGAATATGATTGATCTAAGTAATATTAAAACTATATTAAAATTTTGGCCAAATTAATTTTTATAGTTAAACATTATCATTTCACTTGTTTGATTTAGGTTTCATGTATGCATGATATTATGTTATAACATAATTATTTATGGTATGTTGCATGTGATGGTTGACTTCTTAATACTTACACCATTATCATATTATCATCCATCAAGGGAAGGCCATTCCCTAGTTGGGATATTGGTGGGGGAAACTATGGTCTATGGTTTCTATGTAAAATAATTTTGATGATGCTCTCCCTCCCCTCCAGTAGCCAACCGATGATACTTTGATTCATGATTACTTATGGTATATTGGTGAGTTCATGGATTTTCATATGTTCTATTGCATATTGTATAAATGTAAATTGATATCTAGATGTATATCATTGTATAATCTTACTTTCATTATAGTTTATCATTTAACAGTTGGTTGGTCTTATTGTATAAATTCTAATGTAAAATTTTAGTACTTGGTTGAGTAGCATTCTACAAACTAATAATATGTAATGATTTGGTTACAAAATCCAAATTTATGTTATTAATTGATCAATAACCAAGTAAATCAAATTATATGTATGATTTATACAAATACATTTAGTTAAAGATTATGTATCTTAACTTTAGTTAATAATAATCTATTTTGAGTTAGTGAAGTTAAATTTAAAAATTTACCTAATTCTGGTTAAACCCAGTGGGTTTTATCACCTAGATACTTATGTCTCAAATAGATGCTTATGTTTATTTTAGTGCCCCTTTTAAAACTATGTACAGTGCCCAAAAGTCACCAAATTTTAAAATGAAATGTATCCTAAAAGTTAGCCTATGTGATTTAGTGTGAGATATTTTAAAAAGAGACTGATATATATATATATATATATATATATATATCTTTTAAAAATATCTCACACTAAATCACATAGGCTAACTTTTAGGATACATTTCATTTTAAAATTTGGTGACTTTTGGGCACTGTACATAGTTTTAAAAGGGGCACTAAAATAAACATAAGCATCTAGTTTACATATATATATATATATATATATATATATATATATATATATATATATATATCAGTCCTCATTCATTCCCCACCTAAAAATCACTTACAACTCAAAAGGAAATTTACCAAAAACACTCATTTAAGCATTAAAGTGAGTAAACTTACCCTACTAATCCTTATTTACATATAAATCATAGGAACAATATTTATATAGCTCTAATGTATTAAATTATTTTCCCATGATCCACATTTTATAGGTTACAAGATAGGTCACTCTGTATATTTATGTATCACACATTACATCTTTATCCACATAAAATACAAAATTTAGGGGAGAACTACATAAGTCTTAGGCCCTCTTTAGACTATTGGTTATGTAGTCAACACCTATTGATAGACGGGTTCTTGGGATAGCTTGACACTATGTGCCCACTAACCCATTTTCCCATAGTTACTCTAAGGGTGAAAAAATAGGTTTTTGATCATTTGACAAAGATAAATATCCTATGCACATTATCTATATGCATTATAAGAAAGACAACACAAAAATTATAAGGATATAGGTGATCACATATAGATCTTATCACTATTATGTATTAAACACCTATGTCTAACTTAGACACTAGTGTTGACACAACCTTATGGATCCAATGCAAGCATCCATGACCACAAAGTGCAAATTTATATAATCTGATGATTATTCCAAAATATTGATATAGTCCACTTATATCTTGTTTCTACCCACATTTACATATGCATAGTAAACCAACTACGTACTCTCATTTTCAATTTATTTTAATATTAATCAATAGTTTTACTTTATTTTTTTTAACATATATCAGTATTATAAATTTATAGTATTGTTTAACTGAGTTTCAAAATTAATTGGATTATTATAAATCTATTTATCACCATTGTGCTTATTCATTTCTATTTTCTTAACCATGTAGTTTACTTTTGTAAAAAATATTCAATTTATGATTAAAAATATATTTGATGTGTAAGGTATAATAAACAAGATGTGTGTATGATATAAAATAATAAATAATAGGAATATAAGATAGGCCTTGTCTTATTGGTAAAATGGATGTGTAGTATGACTATAACCCACATGTATACCTTATATGAAGCAAAAATATATTAATATCTTAACCCTCATTTTAAGGATGGAAGAGGTTGGTTTCCCTCACACTACAATGTTTTTGTGGCTAAAATATCTTAATCTAAATTTTAACAAGGCTTTATAGATGGTCTTTTATATACCTCATGATACATGGGGCTCAAAATTCCATGAAAGAAGAACACATTATGAGTAATTCATGGGAGGGTATAGCCCCTTTGTATCCAATTTATCTATGAGATATTAATGAAGTGATACCAAAAATTTAATTTCAAGGGTGATGTTTAATAGGTTAGCATCAAATATAAACCCTTTTCTTTCACAAATTTTGCTTAAAACACACATATACTTAGCTCTTATGACACATGCCCTCAATTTATATCCTCCATTGGAAATTGGGGTGGGTTCATATGTTGGGGATGAAATACTAGTTTTCATACCATTAACACTCATGGATGGTGTTGAAACACACATTGTGCCACCAAAATAAAATGGAAGGTTCACTATTTTAGATCCTTGAGATCCCACAAGTGGGTAAGATGAGAGCATACTCTAGTTTCACTTAAGGAAAATGAAATAGTAAATTATGTGATTTTAATCTCCCAAGGTCCCACAAGTGGGAAAGGGGAGAGCATATGCATGCTAAGCCACCAACAAACAAAAAAAAAACACAAACACTTGATCATTTAAAATATAAGTATGTTTTATAACACTAAATTTAAATGTTGATTTTTTTTATGCACAAAAATAAAACTTATATCTAAAATATGTTTTTTTTTTAGAAAACCACTTCTTATACAATCAAAACCTATGGAAAATAGATTAGTGATTAGATTTTTTGTCTTTTACAAGTAAGATGAAGTCAGAATGTTGATTTTTTAGGTCTCATAAAACTATCACAAAGTGATACCACCATTTAGTGGGGGGAATCCACCTATTTCATAGTCAATACTATTAATATACAAATAGTAAACATAGAAAATTAATAACTAATGATTCCACTAATTAATAATATGATATCATTTTTTAATAAGGTGATTCCATCTATTATTAGTGTGATACCACTATTAAATAATGTTATTTATTTGATTTAAGAAAAAACATAGGTAGAATGAAAATATAAATTATTTCACTATTTATACTATTAATTTTTTATTTATAATTATGATATCGCTGATATAAAATAAAAATAGATAAAAGGTTATTTACATGTTTTATATGATATGTAGGTCAATCTCATTTATTTGTAGGTCTATTCCACTATTTTAAATTATGATTACATTGTTTTTGTAAATCCACATTTTGAGTGGGAGTTGAGAGCTCTACCATTCTACAATGTGTTTAACCCTAAAATAACTTTTTCTAGGTTGAGGTTACATAGATACTAATTAAAGGGGTATATAGAAATGAATAAGTAAAAGGTTGATAATCAGATTTACAATGGGCCAATTAGGTTCTAAGATCATACATAAACATACACTAAATTTATTATACTAAGTTATGCTAAAGATAATAATTACAACTTTGCTAGATATTGAAATGACAAAGAAGTAACATAATTAGCTTATTTTGATGATAATGTAGTTATGGATCTAGAAAATATAGGAATCAAACTAGAAGATAGTTCTAGAATAGTCATTAGATTCTAATTTGGATGCTTCTAGAGCCATAACACCCTAGGATGGTTATGTTGATGCTACTATCTAAACTCAATGTAAGTGTCATGTACATAATACCTAATAAAAAAGGATGTGACCACTTGTATGATTTTTGGTTTGTATTTTATTTCACTCTAGTGCATACAAATCTAGGCCATGAAATGCAACTCCTCATTGATTTTAAAAAACCTAATTCTTTATCTTCATAGTGACCTTGGAGGAAAATGGGTTAATGGTCACACAGTGTCAAGTTGACCCCAAAGACCCCTTTATCAGTGAGTGTTGCATACATAGACAACACTTTGAAGAGGTCCTTATATTGATTTATTTCTCCCTTACATATTGAATTGTGTGTGAATCATGCAATATGTGATCAATAAGTACAACATTGACCTAGCTTTTAAATTGGAAAATATATCCCTTTGGCTACTCCTTTGGAAATTTAGACCTATAGATGTGTTTCCCCATGATTAATATAGAAATATGAGAAAATAGGGAAGCTTTGCTCAATTGAATGCCTAATAGAATGCCTTTTGTAAGTTGCCTAGTGAGTAGGTAATAAGTTTACAGGTGTTGAATGAATGAGGGTTAATATTGTATTTATATCAATCCCTTTTGATAAATAACTCACATTAAATCACCTAGGCCAACCATTAGGATATGTTTCATTTGAAAATTGGATTATTTTAGGACATTTAACACTTGCATCAGGTTAAGACACTAGCATCAATGTAGGTGTATATCCTATACATTTATTTCTAAGGAGTAAGAAAGTAGGTATAGACTTATAACTTGAAAATGAGGAAGATAAGCAAGTTTTAAGTATTCTAGGAAAGACAGAAGACCTAGGTCATCAACATAAGACTAGTTGGAATAAACAATAGGCCAATGGGAACAAGATAGATCAAATTCAAGACTTTGAAAAGTGGTAAATGTGTAAACACAATATTTTTAAACCTTATCAATTATTGATGTTTTTTATCTTGTAAGAGCCCATTGATTCTCAATCTCTCTAAGTGCACATCTTAAAGGTTATACTGGGAAAGGGCTAGGAAGACCATTGGTGCTTCACAAGATTGGTGTTACCTATACCACCACTTTAAACCAACACTCTTATACACTTCCCTAAGCTTTGAAACCTCTCTTACACAATCCTATAAGCAATACACCACCTCAAACAATCCCTACCTAAGCCAAAACCTATTTTTGTCATTTACCAAATAAAGATGACATGGGTTGACCCTTTTATTAAAAATAAGAACATTATGGGATTAGGTCATCCAAAAACAACCTAGTATAGGCCCTAACTAATTTATTTATTAAATAATAGGGATGATTGGGTTGAATCTTTCAGCTAAAAATTTAAAAGGGTTTAAGGATAAATTTGACTATATAAACACATCCTTTTCACCATTTTCATTAGGGAGAAAGATAGAGATAATAATTTATTTGTGCATATGCTTATCCACCATTATACTTGAGGATATATTTATTAGGGTTTCATATTACACTAGAGAGAACCTTGACCTAGGGTAGAATTCTTTTGGATGCATAGGAGAAGTCATGTAGCCTTGAGCTTACCTATCTTTGTTATCCTTACAAACCATAACAACCTCTTTCAAATCACCATTGGCCAAGGGAAATATTAAGGCTCGATGGGTTTATATTCAAGGTAAGTATTCTTAATTCTTTCTTCTCTTTATTAATTAAATATATTTACATGTGTTAGCTTATGAATATTTTTCTCTCTCTATGCATTAAGATTACCTCTATGCATTAAGATTAACTCTACATTGACTTGAGTAGAATTATTATTTGCATGTTTAATTTTATGTTTATTAATCCCATTTTGTGCCACATGATTTGGTGATCACTATATTATATTTAATTTAATTTTTCATTTACTTTAATAATAAAAGATAAGACCCAATTAGGATTATTATGTGGTATTACTTGACTTGAGGATTGAGAACCCTTTATAGTGATATTATGTGTTAAGAGACCCCTTAATTAGGTCTAGTGGATCCATATTCGTCAAGACCCTAATTGTCTAAATTTACCATCAAGTGGAATGGATAGTGTGATTTATCTTTTTTGAGCTAAGATTGATTTGTAGATCATCTTCAAATTCCATTTTATACATTCTAGTGAACCTAACATGAAACTAAACCTTGTAAGTTTTCTTTCATGACTTCATTTATTATAATTTATACATAATTAAATCAAATATAATAACTTATTCTAACATTCTATGTGTAGTTTTAACACACAATCACTCTGATTGACTCTATATTCTTTTATTCAGGTATTCTTCAACCATAAGTAACTAGATCGATCAGCTTGACTCAATTCAGTGTTTTACATACAAATTTTAAAACTTATTCAACCTAATTGAATTTATTAGTAGGTTAAAAATATTCATCTGGATGGCCCAATATAAAAACAACAATTTTAGCATATTTAGAGTCATCAAGTTTATTCTCACCATTTTAGTCATTTCTTTTCTATATTACAGTCCTATTTTTCATAGTTTCTAGTCTATAAATATATAACTCTATAGTGAACTAAGTTTAATAGATCAAAATAGTTTTTTAGCTTATTTTATTACCTAGGAGACTCGATCAACTTATTTAACTATGTTTTTCAATATCTTACTTCAATAGATAGAATCAACCCAATCAATTTTATCTATACTATTTGCATAGTTGGTCATCTAAACTAACCATTTACTCTTCAAGCAAAGGATTTAACTCATACTATTAGTAATTAATTCAAATTTTAATTTTGTTGCTTGCTTGATTAGAGTAACACATATAGAATAAATAGGAAGTTTTAATTTATCAATTAAGTCACACTATTTTTATTTTATTCACACAATTCTAAACCACATAATATTAAAAATCATTAAACAAATTCTACCCAAGGTTTACTTTTATTTCATCACCAAGAGGGAAAATGAATCAATTTTTTGGCTGAGTATAAATACGTGATTGATGGTATATATTGTCAAAGCACCTGACATCCTTATCACCATGGGATTCTGAAGTGAGGGGATAAGACCTAATATCAAGCCAATACCATCACCAAAATAGATCCATTTTAGCCTTAACTACCTAAAACCATACTTAGATTGCCTTTTTAGTTCCTTTTTATATCCAACTCTCTATCACATTTATTTCTAAACTTTTAATTTAAGTCATTCAGGAATGACCACATTGATTAGCATTTCTATTTTTATTGCTCTCTAATAATTATATGTTGTATTACAAAACTTATATCATCTAGTGTTGGTATAAGGTTTAGGTTGTGCACTACAACTAGATCAACTATTTCAACCCAATTTCCTATATTTATTTCAAATATTTTGAAAAATAACACTATATCATCTAGAGTCAGATCTATCAAAACCTGTCTTCATCCTCATAACATAATCAACCTACTCAACTATGTATCATATAATTTTTATCTTTTATATAAAAAAGTCATTCTATTTGATCTAGTCTCTCGTAGGCTGGTCTCTATTGCTTCCCCACAAAGCACAGTTGATTGATTTGACTACCTTTTCCTAAATTTCTATTTTGACCTTCCCTCCAAAATCTATCGACTCTGTCAACTTTGTACCTATTGGATTATACTATTATATATCTATACAACTTTGATCATACTTTTCACCTTTGATCTCTAATCTTAGGTTATTATTCCAAACATCATGAAATACCCTATCAAAATATTTTTTGATAACCTTAATCTATTTAAATGAGATATATGATGTTCTTCCCTTTTTACCCTTGCTAGCCAATATGATTCTCACTATTGGTAAACTTTATCTCACCCCTCATCTTTAGACTATAATATGGTTGAAATTACCCTAATTGATGAAACTAATGGATTAAATCCATTTCACACTTCTCAATAAAATTTTATCTAATGCACCTTATTACACTGTAGGGGAAATTGACATAATACTAACCAATAACCCCATATGAAATATTTTAAACACCAACAACTCATCCCCTACCAATCATATATCCACTAGGCCATCCCCTAATCCCATAATCTTAACCAATAAACCCATATGAAATATTTTAAACACCAAAAACTCATCCCCTACCAATGTTCCACCCAAAAACCCATCCCCTAATAGTAATTATGGGAATGTTCCTCTTGCCAATCATAATAATCCACCTTTAAACACTAATAACCCCAATCCACCAATTTACACTACTAAAATTATTGTACAAATAGTGAAACAAATGAATATTATACAAACATATAATACTTATCAAATGATGCAAATGAAACATCATTTATTAAACATGGCTAGTCAACTTCTTATTCTACTACCCCAAAATAACCAAAATTTTATTCCTTTACCTCTTAGAGATGCCATAGGAAATATCATTCCCTAAACCATTATGCATAACAAGATGCTCCAAAATAGTTAAAATAAACCTGTAACCAAATTCATTATTTCTATTTATATTGGAAATATCTATCCAACTATTAAATATGATGGGACTAAATACCATGCGTATTTACTTAAATAATTTGGTAATCTTTATAAAAAAATGGATCCAAACTAATACCTTCACCACTACCAAAATTTTAGTTAAAACATTCATAGGATAAGTATTTGAATGATATAATGAAATCCCTCAACATTTTAAATGAAAACTTGAGGATTTAGTCGATCCTTTAGTTAATGAATTTAAACATTATGTTCTTACTAACAATTGGCTTAGCCATTTCATCAATGTTAAAAAATCCCCTTCTAAATCAGCTCATGATTTCATTAAATGATGAATATCTTTGGCTCATAAAGCTGATCATAACATGACTGATGATAAGTTATTTAAACTATTCATAATTGCTTTAGCACCTTCCTTTCAATATAAGGTTTGGAAATTTTCTCCTCAAACTCTCAATGATGTCACTGATCAAGACAAAATATAAGATTTTCTTATGAAATAGTTTGAGCCTAATATTAAAACTATCAAGGAATCTTTCCAAATTTCCACTAATGTAATCAATGAATATCTTCCTCAAATAAAACTAGGAGTAGCCAAAGTGGACAACCCCCAAGATTCCCATACAACCCTAACTATTCAACAAATGAAGTAATTATTATCACCTTATAAACCTTTCACTTACACCAATAATCAACCTACATGGTTTGATCCTAAATTTTTTTGTTGGTTTTATGATGATGTGGGTCATTCCCATGAAACATGTCATGGGCTTACCAAATTTGATGATGATGATGATATATATATATATATAATTGACACTGATGATGATAAATATTATACCAATTCTCAATATGTGAATAAATCTAAAGTTAATTATCGATGTAAACTACCCATAAAGATCTTGTCACTAAGCCAAAAAACCATCACTTGAACAAATTATCAAATAAACCACTACCATACCTTCTGACACAAATGAGGAAACACTTCCACAACTAAAACCTCAAACTAACTCTCTTCTTACTAGAAATATTTTACCCTCTAAGCCTCATGTTTGTTCTTCCTATTCTAAATCTCATTATAATTTCTTAGAAGAGCTCAATTCCATGACTTTTAAAATACCACTCATGAAGTTGGTTTGTACTTATCCATATCAACACAAATTATTAATGTAATAATTATAAGACATTTAAGAATGACTTTCCCTAAAATTGGATCAACCTCTTCAAGATCCTTCACTGATAAAAGCATATATGATTGAAACTATTTGTACTTATCCTAAACCTTCCATAGAATTCCTTGAATAAAATATGATTAATGATGAAATTATTTTTCAAGCTTAAGATCCACCCCCCTTCATTAAAATCATAATTAATACAACCCTTATTAGGAATGTCTTAGTTGATTAAGGGTCAGTAATTAATATTACCTCCCTTTAGTTAATTCAACAACTTGGGTATACCAAATATCACCTTAAGAAAACTCATAACACATGTCAAGGATTTGATATTACAAATCAAACACTACTTTTTTATATTTATATCTTGCTCACTATTGGACCCAAGATCATATGTACCAAGCACATGGTCCCTAATTTACCACTATCTTAAAATATACTCCTAGGTCATCTATAGACACATCATATGAGGGATATTACATCCTTAGGTAGTTAATGTATCAAATTCATTCATAATGGAAAATTTTATAAACATGAAGTTGATCATAATCTATAGAGTATTAAACAACCCAACCCCAAATCTCAGTATTAAATTCTAACCATTCCATGAATTAACGATGCACACATACCTAAATTTGTTAACAAAATCCTTATTTATAGGTCACTCTTGATGATTTTAATGATGATGAACCAAATGAATTATAAATAAATTGAAATACTACTAAGTTGCCTCATTATATTTAGTATTGGATTCATCCTTCTTTGTTACCACATGATTGTACCATCCCTTTAATTGATGATATCATCCAACTTCTTCCTACATGTAATGTACACAAATATTCTTACATAAAAAATGACTTCACATGTAATGAATATGGAGTGGACATATTATTTTAGGATTCTTTAACAACACCACCCTAAAAATTTAGTGATCTAGGTGTATCTACTTTTGATGATCCTTTAGAGACAAATGCATGTACTATTTCCCTTACTTATGATGATAATTATATCATAGATCAAGCTCAATCATAGGACTTAGATGAAAAAAATATAAACAAAAATTAGCCAAAATACATGCCTTCAACTATGATGTCAATGTCATTCATTTATCGATTAATAGTGAATCATAAACTGAAGGTCATGTATCTCCTATTAATCCTCCACTTCTTGATACCCCATAGGTTATTGAACAAATCTTACCTCTAATGTTTTTGGAAATTTTAGAACCATAAATACTTTCTATATTACCAACAAATCTACCTACTCTCATTCCTTCCCATGATCCTATAAATACCACTAAGTATTATCACCTCATTTAAACTTAACCACCATCTAAAACACAACCTAATAGAGATACTACCAATTTGATTGAGTCAAATTAACCTCAACCAATAATTCCACTTATACCTAAAATTATGTTTGATGATAAATCCATAGATGTATGACAAATACATGTTGAACATGATGAACATGGTAATAAAATCATTGATCTTGAAGTATACATGGAATATTATGGACCCTTACCCACACTCCCTAATGATGAAGCCATACTCGAGTTACTCCATGCTAGAGACCCTCAACTTCCATGAAAAAAACATAAACTTGGAAAATTTAAATGAAAAGATCCTCATTTTAATAACTTAATTGGTAGTGTGGACCCTAAAACAAATCCTATTTCTTCCCTTCCTAATACTCCATATCATATCTATGATGAAAATTATATGCTCATTAAAAAACAACAAGAATGGAATATGGTACACCATCATGTCCTAGACCCATCATTGTCTCTAAATAACTAATGCTAATACAACATGCCAAATTTATCTTATTCTTCAGTAAATACCATCAAACCTTTGCTTGGTCATATGAGGATATGTTAGGTATCGACCTTAGTATCATTGAACATAACATTATCACTTACCTAGATGAAAAACTTGTCAAGAAAAAAGGGAAATTTACACCTTATGTCATAAAAAAATTATTAAAAATTTGGATGCCAAATTTATTAAATACGTTGAATATTATAAATAAGTATCAAATATTGTTCCCATTTGTAAAAAAATCACCATGGTCATTCGTATATGCATTTATTTTCATAATATTAACATTATATGTCTAAAATATAATTTCCCATTACCTTCAATAGATGTCATCATAGATTCAACTATTAGATATGATATATTATCACTTATGGACAATTTTTCATGATATAATCAAAATCGCATAGACCTTGAAGACCAACACAAAAAAATATTTACTATGGAATAGGGAACCTATTGTTACATCAAAATTCCTTTTGGCCTTAAAAATGCCAAAGCCACTTATCAATGTGCCATGAATCACATTTTCCATGATCTTATAGACAATATTGTGGAAACCTATGTTGATGACCTCATTTTAAAATCTAAGAGCCACAAAACACACCTCATTGATATAACTATCATTTTTAATTGATTACTCAAATAAAAAATTAGACTTAACCCAGAAAATGTGTCTTTGGCATCACATCTGGTAAATTTTTAGGGTTTCTATCTCTCTTCATGGCATTAACATTGATCCCATAAAAATCAATGATATATTCAACATTCCCATTATTAGTTCCATTCTTGACATTCACACTTACCTTGGAAAGGTTGGGTCAAACTGACGGTTCATCTAAAAAATGGCTTAACATATCTACTCTATTAATTCCCCTATAAAAAATGTAGTGCTTTAAAATTAATATATTCATGCCAAAATTTTTTTTGATAACATGTAAGAATATTTGCTCCATCTTCCCACCCTTTGACCACATTCCAATGAATATCCTTTAATCTTATACACATCTTTTACTCACATTTTTTTTGGGGTAATGCTTTCTCAACAAGATGATACTAGTAGAGAATACACTATTTACTACATTATTCAAGGCCTCATTGACTAAAAAAAATATTATACTAAATTAGAACGTGATTGCCTTGCTATCTAATTTGTAGCTAAAAATATTTGTCACTATATGCTTTTTCAAACCACTTACATCATTATCCACATAGATCCACTTCATCATTTTTATCCAAAGCATTCATATCTGGAAATAGAATTGGCAAATAAATGGTATTTTTTATGGAATTTGTCCTTCAAATTGTTACACAAAAATATGTCAATGGGAAAGTTATTGCTGACCAACTTGTAGTGGAATCTATACCAGCTACAAATCACCTTCAAGATAATCTCCATGATGAAAACATTATTTATATTGAAGGTATTCACAAGGATATCTCCCTTAAATATTATTTCCATAATTTCACCACTAATTTAAAGGTAAATAATCAATAAAATACCAATATCATTCCCAATACTACTAAATCTAAATTATTTATAAAACATCTCCCTAAAGTTACCATTGATTTACATAAAGACACCTAAACATCCACTTTGATGGTGCCAAATGACTAAAAGGAGATGGGCCAAGTTGTATCATAACAAAATGACATGGTAAGATCATCCCTCTAGCTTTTAGGTTAACTTTTGATGTTACTAATAACATGACCAAATATGAAGCTCTCAACGTAGGTATGAAAGTATCACTTGACTTGGATATCCCATATCTACACACTTTAGGTGACTCATAACTTATTTAGAATCAGATTAATGTTGATTATTAGTGTAAAAGTGAAAATCTAGTTGTTTATCATCAAATGGAAACCACACTTGCCAAAGAGTTTACTTATTTTACCATTGAGCCAATTTTAAGAGATCAAAATTCCATAGCTGATTCTCTTGATTCATTAGCATCTCTATTTCAACCTCATCAAATACTTAATGATTACCAATTTATTATACAAATAATAAAATCACCCTCTCCTATCCAACTAGATTATTCACTCATTTAACATATTAAAGTTGCCACTATTTGACAAAGCCCATGGTATAAAAACATCATCCAATTCCTTTAACATCAAACAATCCTCTAGACATAAATTCTCATGAAGAGATAAAAATACTTAAATAATAATTTAAATATGTCTTCTAATAAGATACCATTTATTTCCTTAATGCATGAGGTACCCTACTCCATTATGTGATGAAAGAAGAGGTTCCTTCTCTCCTCTAATAAGAACATAAAGGCATTTTTGGTGGTCGTTGTAGAAAACATGTTACAAAACTCAAATGATTACATATGGGATACTTATGGCCTACTTTAGATAAGGATGCTATTGATTTTTCCAAAAAGTGTGATCCTTTCCAACTTCATGATGATTTAATCCATTCATCGCTAGTTGAGTTCTAAACTATGAGTCTCCTTGGCCATTCTCCATGTGGGGATTATATCTCATTGGTAAATTACCTCAGTCATAAGATTGTCATGTTTTTATCATTATAACTAATTAATATTTTACTAAATGGGTAGAAGCCATGCCTTTTTTAAATGTCATGGGAACCACTATTTCTAAATTTATCCTTAACAAAATCATTTGTCATTTTGAAATTCCCCATACTATCATTTTTGATAATAGTGGCAATTTCAAAAATAAATACATGAAATAGTTATGTGTTAAATTTAAAATTATCATAAATTTTATACACCTTACTATCCATAATGCACAAGACAAATTGAATCCACTAAAAAAATTATCAATAAAATATTACAACAAACCATTTAAGAAACCTACAATGATTGACATCTTCACTTATACCTTGTACTTTGGGCCTACCCTACTAGCATATGTACTACTCTTGGGGAAACACCATTATCACTTGTATATGGTTTTGAATCCATCTTACTAAATTAGAAGTTAAACTCACACATTTATGTATATATTTTCATGGTATCATTCTTGATGAAGAATTACATGAAGATTGCCTTCATTCCCTAGACCTTCTTGATGAACACTGTATAGCCACTCTTGAACATAACTACCAATACAAGGATTGCATCATCAAGTAAAAAAATAAAATGATCAAAGTCCACATTTTTGATTTTGGTAATATAGTCATAAAATTATATTACAGTGATGATAAAAAAGGAAAATAAGCCCAAAATGGTGGGGGCATATTTTAGTGAAAAACACTCTTGGTCTTAACACTTATTGTCTATAAACCAATGAAGGTCATGATTTCAAAGAACCCACAAATGCAAAATTTTTGAAGATTTTTTTTCTTAAATATTTAAATTATTTTCATACTTATATACATTGTCTTACTAACACTTATTGCAAGACTTATCCAATGATATCACCTTTTGTAGACATCTAACTTATACACAAACCTTATTTCCTTCCTTTGGTCCTCTAATTTATTTAGATTTGTGAGTTTCATTATAATACTATGGATAGGACCCAATTTTCCTCATGAATACCTCTTTCTTTCATACATCAAATTTTCAAACATTTTCTCTTTTAATCACAAGATTTTTATTTCACAAATCATTTTACACCCACTTGGGTTTTTATTTTCTGAGTTACAGTGTAAGACCATGGATAGGACCACAGTCTCCTCAAAAATACCATTTTAAATTTTTTTCACCCACTTGAGTTTTTATTTTATGATTTGTAGTGTAAAACCATGGATAGGACTAGGATCTTTTCATAAAATCTACATATTATTTCAAACATTTCTACCAAATCGAGTGTTGTTTTTATAGAATTTTCATAAATGGTTATAATTTTTTGATCCCATATTCTTAAACTCATTTTTTGTTTCTTTTGTAGATAAAACTTGCACAATAAACTATGTTAGCATGTTTCTATACACTTTCATATATTCTTATGATAAGGAATCATACTTATTTATCATTGTATCCCTTTCACATTGTCACATTTCCATATAATTTGAATTAATTTAAATTGTTTCATGTTCATCTCCCCTTGATTTTCATTCCTTTCATTATGATTTAGATAAAACAAGGTTGAATTCAAGATATCACTTTTATTTCACATGAATAAACAATATTTTTAGATACCATTATCTCTAAGTCCTCCTTCTTAGATACCAAGTCCAAAGTTTTCAAATGATAGTCATATTTAGCACCCATGTTTGGTTCTTCAAATTCATATGGAGGAGAAAAATAAAAATACATAAAAGTTTAAAATCCAAATCATTTAAATCAAAAGTCAATGATTTTAAGGAAATATAAAAATCAACAAGTCAACATCACACCAAAAAACATGATTTATATCACATATCCTATTCCTAATTAAAGTTAAAACTCTATAGTTGGCCTCATAATAAACTAAGGTCCATCAAGGTGCCATAAGTGAATAGATTAGAATAGGAGAATTAAAAATCTATAGTGATAACTAATTTCTCAAATAAGTATCTAATCTTTGTAGTAGATCAATGGTTCTATAAGGGGTCATAATGAATAGGGAACATGTTGTGAGAAGGTAGATCCATTTTAATTTTCATGCATATAACCTTCATGTGATGATATTCATACTTCATTTGATGAACCAATATTTATGTGGTTAGAAGAAATTATTAAAAGTCCTTAATGTAAGAAGTTCTCTTGTTTTGACAAACCTAATTTTAGTGTCTTGACTTCTATAAAGAGTTTATCTAATTTTATTTTTCCTTCATTTACCCTACCACCTATTTCATTCTCCCCTTGATAGGAAATTTTGATTCTAAATATGTTTTCTCACTCCTATATTCCCTCTTCTCCACATATTAAAACATGATAACACTAAGTTGTTTTGGTTTTATCTATTTTATTAACACCATTGATTTACATTTCTAGAATTTCCTTTGTTTTATTTGAAATTTTTTTATTATCATTACTTTTTTTGAACAACTACATTTTTTTATATATTTAAGTAATGTTGCATTTGTTGAGTGAATTCATATTGTTACTTCTCACTCACCAATGTTGTTTTCCTTTTCATGCACATTTTCAATTGATGATTGAGTAAGGATTATTACTTCTCACTCATCAATGTTGTTTTACCATTTCCTTCCCATATTTGTTTAAGTAAGTATTTTTATTACTTTCAAATTGATGTTATATTTTTATTTTATCCTTGGTTTTATTTGGTTTGTTACATTTATTATTTAAGGTATACTTATTGGATTTTTTCGGTCATTAGTAGCCTTGGCTTTTTGGTTACCCAATTTACTATATATTTTGGATTGGTCAGTTGGTCGTAACTTATCATTTATCATCGTAGCTTACCAAATTTATAAGTATGTCATGCCTAGATATTTTAGTTATCTTAACTTTATTGTGTTTGTTTTTTTATGCTCTTTAAATTTTGTATCCTTATGGTTTGTCCAAAATAGTCTCTATGCCCTCCATGATAAAAAATAAAAACATAGTAGACAACCATCCAATGATAAAAGTAAGACAAGATACACATATATTACTTTTTAATTTTAGTTATTTCATTTCAACCATTTAATTTTAGTTATTTTATACTTTAAAATTTTATGCTTTAAAATATTGCAATTTACTTAGCTCAATGTTGTGTGTTACTATGTTCTTTTCCTAAAGTACCATCCTGTGTTACAACTATGCGATATGTTATGAGCTTCAAGTGGGGCATATTTATACACACACTTATTTAACCTTATCAATTATTGATGATTTATCTTTTGTAAGAACTGGTCGAGTCTCAATCTATTTGAGTGCATGCCTTAAAGGGTGTACCAAGAAAGGGGTGGGTATACCATTAGTGTTTTGAAATATTTTTTTTCTATATACCACCACTTGAAACTAGAAAAAACCTATCCTATACAGTTAGCTAAGATTTGAAACATCCCTTACACATTTATCTAAGAAATTCATCACCTCAAACAACCCCTACCTAAGCCAAAACCTCTTTTTATCATTTACCAAATAAAGTCATCCTAGGTTGACCTTGTTCTTAAAAATAAACATGTTACAAGATTAGGTTGGCCCTAGTCGACCTAGTCCATGACTTAACTAAATTATTTATTATATAATAGGGTTGATTGGGTTGAATATATCACTAAAAATTTGGAAGGCTTTAGGGTTAAATCTGATTATATAGACAGATCCTTTTCACTATTTTTATTAGAGATAAAGATAGAGATAATCATTTATTTGTGCATTTGTTTATCCACCATTATAATGGAGGATCCATTGCTTAAGATTTCATAATACACTTGGAGAGAAGACTCTTTTATTATTGGAGAAGTCTTATGAATAAGAGAAGTCATGTATCCTAGATCTGGCCTATCTTTTTTAACCTTATAAACCATAAAAACCTATTTCAAAGCACCATTGGTCAAGGGAGAGATTGAGGCTTGATAGGTTCATCTTCAAGGTTAGTATTCCTAACTCTTAATCATTTTTATTAAGTAGATAGATTTTCATGTGTGGGATTATCAATATTTATCTCTCTCCATGAATTAGGATTACCTCTATATTAACTTGAGTATATTTATTATTTGCATGTTTCATTTTATGTTTATCATCCCCCTTTTATGCCACTTTATTTGGTGAGAGCTAGAGTAGATTTATTTTACTTTGATAAGAAAACATAGGACTTAGCCAGGGTTTTTGTATAGTATTTCTTGACAAGAGGCTTTGGAACCTTATCTAGTGATATTATGTGGTAAGAGAACCATAGTTAGGTCTAATGGATCAATCATTGTCATGAACCCAATTGTCTAAATGTACCAACAAATAAAAGGGCTAAAGTGATTTATCATCTTCGCGATAGGATTTATATGTAGATCAACTTCACTTTCCCTTATATATAGGAAAAGTCAGGAACTAAGAGTGAAAACCAATGTCTAATTTTTACAAGTGTACAAGATTAAGATGATATATAATTTATAAATATTGTATGCATTTTGCCCCTTTAATCTAGTAATGAAATTACTAGTTTAAAGGAAAGGAATACATACTTAGGTGTTTATAATACATCAGGTATTTGTGTAATCCCAACTTGAGTGATTTTTTGGTGAATGAACTAAAACCAAGATAATGTTATAGTGTATAATTAGTGCATATAATTTGGAATTGAAATGATTGAAAGATTGAAATTAAAAGAGCAAATTTTATGAGTACGCCTCTGTGTCGATGTAACTAACTTGCCTATGGGAAAGTTTATTTTGAAAATATGTATGATTGTAAAGTTATGAATATGATATTAGAATAAATATATATAAATCTAGAAAGTGAATATATCTAATGAGATAGAGATAAATATATATATTCAAAGGCACATGCCCCCAACCTTGGTGAAAAGGTGAGTTGTCACTCAGAAGTTGAGATTCACTCAATTGTGAAACCTAATGATAATTATATCTTGGTAGGGATGAAAGATACAATCAATTCCAACCTAAAAAATGAAAATATTTAGTGATTTAATCACATCAACCATACCAAAAAAAACTAAAGATTACAATTGATTGGTTCAATATAGTCTATAAATGTCCACCCTGGGTATAATTACATTAAATTTCATGATACGGTAATAATCCATATAAGAGTTTTGAACTATAAAATTTATTTATAATTTTAGAAATTAGGCACAAATTTCATATCATATGCACCATAGATATGTCTCATCATGACATTATGTATAACAATGGTACCAATGTATAGAATTCTATCACAACTATGAATTTAAATTTAAATAATCATGTAATTTGGCCAATTTAGAAATTTTGTAGTGTGGATAACATGATTCTAAAGAATTCCCCCACTATATTTAGATAAATATAAAAATTTAAATAAGTACCAATGTGGATAACATGTTTCTAAAACATGCCTCCATTATAATTTTGAGATGTTGAATACTGGATAAGTGTAGAGAACATGCTTTCAAAGCATTCCCCCACTATATCTAAAAATTATTAATGTGTGGAATCCATGCCTATATGATATTCCTCCACTAAATATGAAACTTATATTAGTACCAAATATTGAATAAGTGTGGATAACATGTTTCTAAATCAAGCCCCCATTAAATTTAAAAATATGCCAAATATGAATAACATGTTTCTCTGACATGCCCCCATTGATATGCTCCCCTCTCTCCCCCCCAAACCTTTGAGGTGAGGGAAGAATATAAATTGGTATTTAACTCACCTCAAAATAATAAGACTATTGTATAATCTATGAATTTAACCATGTAACATATATAAGGAACATGTCTAAGTAAATGTATCATTGAATCACATAGAATAATGTGGTCACATGAAGGCCTAAGATGAATGATAAGGATCATGGAAATATCTAGATAGTAATAGTACAAGATTAATAAACAAATCAATCACACACATAATATCACTCATAATTAATTCAAAATGAAATGGTCTACAGACAAGGGGCATGTTTGAATGTTATACAATTAAAGGGACATGACTTAGTAAAATATCCATAAATTCAAGAATGACATATTAGAATGTCCATACAATAATCAATGACATATTAAAATGTTAGATAAAGTACAAAGGCACAAGGGCCACAAATAAAGGAGTATATTAAAATTATTGAATAATTAAAATAATAGCAAGTAAAGGCACTCAAATAAGTGTATCGAGGAAAACATAAGAAACCAACACAAACATTTAATAGTAGATCATGGATAAAATTAAAAAAAAAATAACATCAAGTACATGGAATATAAAGTACCCTATCATTTACTTTATCAAGGCCAAGGTCATATGGCTGAACCTTTTTTTTATTTTATCATTTACATGATTTTGATAGACATGTAAAGCATCATGTGTATGTTTGGCACTCAATTTTTCTAAATGATGAAATATCTTTTCATAGTATTCATTATCTTTGAGAATATTTTTAAAATAAACATGAAATGATGGGATCTCTAGTTTAATTGATAAAATGGACTCTATACTATAGACTAAAGAATAAGTGTAGTCTAAGTAGGTGTGTCAAAACTAGTTTGATATGCCCATAAAACATATACCATATGTTTGTGCCAATCATTGATGTATCATTTTTTGATGTTGGAGGAGTAGCTTCGAGCTCCCACTTCCAACCCAAAATCTTGGACTTTTGGTGGAGGCTAACAGGGAGATTGAAGTGATGTGTCTCTTTACCAACATGGAGATTGAAGAGATGTGTCTCTTTCCTCTCACTTGTATATATAATGATTCCTCATTGTTCAAGATAAAGATATATTCATCATAAGTATAATTTATAAGACAAAGCATAATTCTAAAGAGCAAATTAGATTTATCTTGTTGTGTTCATTATTCATTGTGTTACAATTTCTTATTGTTTTAATTCTGATCATAAATCTAACATGGTATCAGAGTGGGTTTGAAGAAGATCGTGATCAGACTTGTCATTGCAGCAATAGTCTCTATTATTCTTTATATCTCTTGTCTATCCCTATTTTAGTCAAGATGGTGAACAATCTTAAAATTGAGGATAGTCTTGAAGGAACATCCAACTTCACATCATGGAGGTTTAGATTCATGCTCACCTTGGAAGAAAATGACTTGGCTGAGTTTGTGGAAACCAAAGTTCCCAAACCATTAGAGGAAGAAGAGAAGTTGTAGTGGAAAAAAGAAAGATATCAAGGCAAAGAACATATTGGTTGACTTCATTAAATATCATATTATTATGATTGTCTCCAAGTTGAAGATGGTAAGGGACATGTTTAAAACCTTGGAGGAGATGTAAAAAATCAACAACACCAGCTGGGCTCTTACACTGAAGCAACAACTACATCATGTGAAAATGGAAAAAGGAGAAATAGTTATTGCTTACTTTATGAAGATTTCAAAATTAAGAAATCAGCTCCCTACAATTGGTCATGAAGTTGATGGTAAAGACTTGACCATGCTTGCTCTTAATGGCCTTCCTTCATCATGGGAATCCTACATTCAAGGAATCAGTGCAAGATAAAAACTTCCCAAGTTTGATCAATTGAGGGTAGATTGCATTTAAGAAGAGTATAGATTGGTCACTAGAGGAATTGGTCAAAGTTCTACCTATGAAGACATTCATGTCCTTGCCTCTCAATCATTTAAGAAGAAAAGAAAGAATGAGAAGAAAGGATTCTTCAAGAGGAACAGATATAATGGAACTAATGGTGCTCCCACTTTCAAGAAGAAGAGGGACCTCTCAAAAATCCAATGCTTTAGGTATGACAAGTATGGTCAAATTGCCAAAAATTGTCCCTTTAGGCCTAAACAACAAGCCACCATTGCAGATGTTGATGATGCCTCTCCTTAGAAGGAAACATGTGAATATTTGTTCTATTTAGCATTATCAAGCAATGTACCTACCGACACCAACACTTGGATGATTGATAGTGGTACATCTCAACACATCACTAGTTTTAAGAAGCATTTATCAAACTTTATGGAGAGAAATTATAGTGACCAAGTTATCATTGGAGATGATGCTAGTTATTTAGTGAAAGGGATTAGAATCTCTAGTCTCCACTTAAAATCTGGCATTACTCTAAGGTTAAGTGATGTTCTCTATGTTCCAGGCATCAAATGAAATCTGGTTTCCATTTCAGCCTTGGAAGACAAGGGTTATCAAGTTTCCTTCTCTGAAGGCAAATTTCTTGTGTGGATGAAGAATTCCAACTTCAAAACTAATCAAATAATTAGAGTTAGACATGAGAGCCTCTATAGGCTAATCACTTGTCCACTTTAGGCATTAGTACATGATTCTTCAAGCTTGTGTGATCTTTGGCATAGAAGATTGGCTCACCTACACTTTCAAGCTCTACCTATCATGGAGAAGATGGTCACGGGTCTTTCAAAATTCAACCAGGAGCATGAAGGTAACTACAAAGGTTGTGCCATGGGGATTAAGAGGGAGTTATGTGTTCCTTACAACCCTCAATAGAATGGTGTTGTAGAAAGAAAGAATAGATCTATTGTAGAAGCTGCCAAAGCTATGATTCATGACCAAGATCTGCAAATCTTCCTTTAGGCTGAAGCATCTAAGATAATTGTTTATGTTCAGAATAGAATTCCTCACCACATTTTAGAGAACATGACTCCCAAAGAAGATTTTACAGGGGTTAAGCTAGAAGTAAGTAAATCAAGGATCTTTGGTTGTCCAGTATATTTTCACATACCAAAAGATAAAAGGACTAAGTTGAATCCTACTAGCAAGAAGGGAATATTTGTAGGCTATAGTGAAACTTCAAAAGCCTATAGAATTTACATTCCAAGTCAGAAGTTGATTGAGATCAGTAGGGATGTTACATTTGAAGAGGATGTTGCATTCAAAATATCTAAAAACATTCATATGGAGATAGATAATGAAGACCAAGAGTCTCCTTAGGATATGGAAGTTGATCATACTCCTGAGATTTAGAGGGAGGTTTTTGATTCAAAAGAAGATGATGTTCCAATTAAGCCTTTGGAACCAAATGATGGACCTAGTGACATTGTTATAGTATAAAAAGGCCTTAGTGGACTCAAGAAAACATGCAAGAGGTAGGAAAATATATATCTCCCTGAAGATCTCTTAGAAAAAGCAAGAGACCTCATAAGTTCTCAGATTATGTGTTATTAATGAGTCAAATTATTGAGTTTTAGCCTTCTAGTGTTAATGAAGCTACTAGTCAACAAGTATGGAGAGATGCTATGGCTGAAGAGTATCAATCCATCCTCAAGAATGATGTTTGGTATATTGTACCTAGACCTAAAGGAAAATCTATTATTTCTTCTAAGTGGCTCTTCAAGATCAAGCACGTAGCTGATGAAAGCATTGAGAAGTACAAGGTTAGGTTTGTGGCTAGAGGATTCTATCAAAAAGAGGGAGTAGATTATGAGGAAACCTTTGCTCTAGTTGCTCATTATACATCTGTCAAAACCATCATTGCTATTATAGCATTTAAAGGATGGAAATTACACCAAATGGATGTGGAGATAACATTTCTAAATGGTGTAATCAAGGAAGAAGTATATATTGAGCAACCTAATGCTTTTTAGGTTCATGGGAAGGATTCTCATGTTTGCAAGCTGAAGAAGGCTTTGTACGGCCTTAATCAGGCTTCTCATGCTTGGTACAAAATAATTGATCTATACTTGATGAGCTTGGATTTCTCCAAGAATGATGTTGATTCAAATTTATACTTCAAGATAATTGATGGCAAAGCATTAATCTTGGTTCTCTATGTTGATGATCTTCTTATTACCAGAGAAGATCACCTCATTTTCAAATGTAAGAAGGAGTTAGCTTCAGAATTTGAAATGAAGGATCTTGATCTCTTACATTACTTCCTTGGTTTAGAAGTATGGAAAAAACTAGATGAGATCATTATAAGTCAAGAGAAGTATTCTATTGACATATTGAAGAGATTTGGTATGATAAATTGTAAATCGATGCCTACACTGATGGAGTCAAATTTTTTGAAGTTAAAAGAGGTTGCAGCTAGTTTAGATCTGGGGGATCCTAACATGTACAAATAAATTATTGGTTCATTGATGTATCTAGTTAATACTAGACCAGGTATTTTCTATGTAGTGAGTGCACTTAGTCAGTTCATGTATGAACCAAGACAAATACATCTAGTTATAGTGAAGCATATCCTAAGATACTTGCATGGCATAGTTGGATATGGCTTGAGATATTCTTCTAGTCTAGACTTGAAACTTTATGGATATACTGATTATGATTGGGTAGGATGTGTCTCTGATCAGAAGAGCACCTCTAGATGTTGCTTCAATTTGGGATTTGCTATGATTTCCTAGTGTAGTAGGAAATAATCATTTATAACATTGAGTACATCAGAGGCAGAGTATATTGTAGCTTGTATGGTAGCTTGGGAAGTAGTATGGCTTTGTAAGCTCCTTGAAGGATTGTTTGAACAATCAATGGAGCCTACAATCATTCATTGTGATAACTAGAGCTATGTGAATATTTTTGTCAATCTAGTGTTTCATGATAGAACCAAGCATGTTGAGATCAAATACCATTATATCAGAGATATGGTATTGAGGAAAGCTATTGAGTTGAGGTATATCAGCACTGATGAGCAGATGGCAGACATTCTCACCAAGCCTCTCTCCAAGTTAAAGTTTGTGTACTTGTGAGATAAGCTTGGTATAGTGGAAAATACAACCTTAACTAAGAAAGAGTCTTAGTATTAGTGATCCCTTGATAATGAGTTCTTCTCTATGAGAGAAGTTTGAGGTGAAATCCCCTGATAACAAGTTCTTCTCTATGAGAGAAGTTTGATGTGAAATCCCTTGATAACGAGTTCTTCTCTATGAGAAAAGTTTGAGGTGAAATCCCTTGATAATGATTTCTTATCTATGAGAGAAGTTCAAAGTGAAATCCCTTGATAACGAGTTCTTCTATGTGAGAGAAATTTGAGGTGAAATCCCTTGATAATGAATTCTTCTCTATGAGAGAAGTTTGAGGTGAAATAAATTGATTCCACACTCTAAGAGAGCCATGATGGATGCCATCCATTATGGTTGACATCATGATGAGGTGATATGTATTATGTAGCTAGAAGTATCCTCCCTAGCTGAGAGGGAGTGTTGATGTTAGAGAAGTGGCTTCCGGCTCCCACTTCCAGCCCAATGTCTTGGACTTTTGGTGGAGGCTGACAAGGAGATTGAAGTGATGTGTCTCTTTGCCAATAGGGAGATTGAAGAGATGTGTCTCTTTCCTCTCACTTGTATATATAATGATTCCTCATTGCTCAAGATAAAGATATATTCATCACAAGTATAATTTATAATACAAAGTAGACTTCTAAAGAGTAAATCAGATTTATCTTGTTGTGTTCATTATTCATTGTGTTGCAATTTCTGATTGTTTCAATTCTAATCATAAATATAACATCATTCAACTATTTTTTCAAGTATTTTGACAATTATATTATTAATTGCCTTTGCCTATCCATTGACCTATGGTTAATAAGGTGTATAAAATGTATGCTTAATTTTTTATTTACTATAAAAGTTTTTTACCATCTTGTTTATAAATTATGATCCATTATAAAAAAAAGATAGTTAAATGTATGATAAAATTGGAAATAATATAATATTTATCATCATAAATCTACATATGTCATCCCTTGTGGTAAATTTAAGTGGAATTGCTTCCACCCATTTTGTAAAATATTTTGTAATTAAAATGGTAGATTTGTGTCCACTAAAGGATACTAGATTTATCTTTCCAATTAAGTCAAAACCCCATAATGAAAAAGACCATGGTAAAATAATTGGTTATAACTCATGTGATGGCACATGATTCAAATTAATATATTTTTAGAATTGTAAACATATTTTTGCATGTTTGATACATTATTATTCCATGGTAGGCCAATAATATCCTTGGTGTTATAATTTTTGGGTCATAGCACGTTTGTTGAAATGCATACCACACTTGATGTCATACATTTTCATGAGTGAAACACAGGCCTCATGGTTATTTAAACATAGAACTAATTATCCATCAAAACCTCATTTGAATAAATCATTTTGAATAATTTCATAATGAAATGTCTCATGTTATGATTTACATTTATCATTTCATGAAAAATGATCTAGTATGTAGGCTCGATAGAGAAAATTATAAATATCACTATACCATTCTATGTTTATAGTATTATGAAAAATAGTAAGAATGGCCAAGGTATTCATCTTATCAGAATAAATTGAAGGATCTCATAACTATCATATGATAAAGTCTATATGATCATCATTAATATCAAAAACCATCATGAATTTTGTACTTACCATGGGATCTACATGGTGGTTATATTTACATGGAATACTATCAATAGAAAATTTATCAAATGTCTCTATGATTTTATCTACCATTTTTTTATGGCCAAAGATACTCATATTTGGTTTAGTAATGATTTTTAACTTGATTAACAACCAATTTCGAACCACCAAAAATTTGGATGACTTTTATATGAATATTATATGCTATTAATGATCAAGGATTCATATTCATATATATTGATGGTGCAAGAAAAAGTTAATATGTTAGAGAAAGACATGTATTCGCTCTTGGGGTTATAAAATACAATACCAACACCCACCCCTAATCTACATTTTGATCCATAAAATAAAATTATCCATGGATTAAATATATATTATATACTTTAAACTCATCACAAAAACCTTTGGTGAGCAGAAAATAAGATAGTACAGGAGTCACAACCAATTGGTAAACTATGACTTAACCTTTTGTTGACTTTTGGGCTACAAATTTGAGATCAAATTTTATAAGCTACATCACCCATTTTGTGATATGACCATTTAAGTGTGTTTTATTCATAAGAAACCTCAATGGATCTTGTTTAATTATAATATTAACCTCATTATTGAGTAAATAATGTTGTAGCTTTCAAGTATAAAAAACTAAGGCTAAACATAGTTTTTCCATTGTTTTATATTTTAATTCATAATAAAGCAGTTGGTGACTGATATAATAGATTACACACTCTTTTTTATTATCATCAAATTATGATAAGATGGCCCCAAAAACCTCATGGGTGGTTGATATGTAAATAATTAGTGGTCTATTTAGAATAGGAGGCATAAGTATTGGTGGATTTGATAAATATTCTTTGAATTTATCAGAACTTTGTTAACACACATCATCACAAATTAATTTTGTGTCATTTTTTAGAAAACACATGAAAATAATTGTTTTATCAGCCAATTGAGCAATGAAACACCAAATAGCTTAAATTCGACCTTACAAACATCATAACTATTTTAGACTGGTTGGTGGTGGAATTTATATAATGCATTTTAGATTTTTTATATCAAACTAAATTCCATTATAAAAAGTAATGTATCGTAAGAGATTTATAGAAGATACCTTAAAGACACATCTTTTTGGATTTAATTAAACATTGAACTTTCACAAGTGCTCAAATATTTTTACCAAATTGGTAACATGGTCTTGTTAATGTTTGGATTGAGTGACAAAATCATAAACATAATCCTCAATAGTTTTGTGTATAAAATCATGAAATATATGATTCATGGCTCTTTTATATGTGGCTTCTAGATTTTTAATCCATAAGGTATGATTATATAACAAAACATACCCCAAGGAATAGTAAATGTGATATTTTATTGATATAAAAGGTTTATTTTGATTTGATTATATCCCATGAATCTATTCATAAACAAAAATGTCTCATATATAGTTGTATAATCTACAATCATATATTAGGTAATGGAAAATCATCTTTAATGCAAGCTTTATTTAAATCATGATAATTAGCATTGAATAGAACATCAACAAGATCATTCTAAGACAAATATCTAAATCATTAACAATAAAATAATCATAATAGTATTTATAATAGATATAAATATGATATATAAATACAAAGGTAACATCATATAATCTTTAAAAAATAACCTGTTTACTACAAAAGAGAGACCTTGCATAAATAGGCAAGGAAAAACAATAAACAAGATAAAGTAACCAATGTGGGATAAATCCACAAAAGGACAAACTAGGAAAAAGATAAAAATTAGATATAAAACCTAAAAAACATGATAACCAAATCTAACACCCCCCATTAAGTGAATTTAGGGGTGAAAAATAGCTAAAAAAATAAAGTGACATATCCATAGTATGAGCCCTAGAAACAAGGCCTAATCATATACTCATGTAAAATATATATCCATGAAATTAAGAGGAAATATATACTAATAAACACCCACAAGGACAAATTTTGAAACCCCAAGCATGCCACACAACTCAATGAAAAGAGGTGATGCAAAAGGCTTCATAAATATGTCAGAAACCTACTACTAAGTTATAATGTACACCAAGCAAATAACTCCATATTGAATATGTTAATGAATGAAGTGCATGTGTATCTAAATTTTCTTGGTCCATTAGTGTTCAATTGGTTTGTGATACATGTATATTACACTCTTGTCATCACAACAAATTATAGTAAGTGAATCCTGAATGAAGCCAACCTCTATCAATAATTGAAAAAGCTAAAAAATCTACTAACTTAATATAAATTATGCCCTATACTCAACTCCTATGTATGAAATTACAATAGCCTACTACTTATTAATTCCAAAACAACTAGAGAAAAACCAAGATAAAATATGTATCCATAATTATAATGATTATCATCAAGAGACCCTACCTAATATGAATCAATATACCCAGCTAACTGAGTAAAAAATATAGTGTAGTGTAAACCAAAGTGGCAAGTGCCCTATAGATATCTTAAAATCCTCTTGGTAGCTTGCCAATTACTATCATGAGGAGCATGTGAAAATTGAGATACAAGCCCAAACTCAAATGAAATATCAAGGTGAGTATAGGTCAAATACATAATACTCCCAATCATCTACCTATACAATGTGGGATCACAAAGAGAATTATTACATGTGGAAGTGAGAGTGACTTTAGATTAGAAAAAAGAGCGACTTGGATTGAAATCATCCATGCTAAAATGAGGAAGAAGATCATGGGTGTACTTTTTATGACTCAAATGAATCCTTGAATCTATCTGAGAAATATGTTAACAAAGGAAAAAAAGTAAAATACCAAGATCTATAATATCAAATTATGTTTAAAGAGCCTACTAAATAGCCTAAATCTAAGAATAAAAATTGCCTATAAGAAGTAGATAATCAATACACAAGACTAGTATAACAATATCCTCTCCAACATGTTAGATATATATTATAGGATCTAAGTGGTAGTGAACAAAGATAGTAGAGAGAAGAAAAGAATCCATATTATCATACCAAGACCAAGGGGCATATTTGAGACCATAGAGACACCTATGAAGTCAATAAACAAGATAAAAATCATGAACAAACCTAGTAGGTTTCTCCATGTATATTTATTCCTACAAATATCCATGTAAAAAATCACTCTTAATATCCATCTAGTATATTGTCCAACCCTATGATGCATCAAGAGAAAGTACAAGGTGCATTGAATCCATCTTATAAATGAATGAAAAAGTATCAAAGTAATGAACACTTTTTTCTTGCAAGAAACCCTTTATAATAAGATGTGCCTTATACTTGTCAATGGACCCATCATCTACATACTTGGTGTGGTATATCCATTTACACCTAACCAAATTTATTATATTAGGAAGAGTGACCAAATCCTAAGTATGATTCTTCATCAAATAAGAATACTCCTCTATCATCACATCATCCCACATAGGTATCCTATGAGCTTATGAAAAAGAGTGTGGATTCCTAAAAAATTCTAGACACAAAATTCTAGAACTTGTAAAATGTGCATGATGATATCTAGTGGGTGGAAGATCCTATATAAAATATGTTGCCTTAGAAATTTTGGTATGATCCCACATAGGCATAATGAAAGCATCAGTGGGAATAGTATCCCCAAAATCCATTACCTTCTTAGGGGCGTTCTGAACTAGCTCCTCAAGGAAGGAATCCTCAAGATGAAGTGATAAATCATCAAAGAAAGAAGAAGAAAGCATGGAATAATATAAATAATCATGAGAAGTGAAACACTCATCAAATTGAACATGTGTTCAACACTGAACATCATGAGTATTAGGATCTAAAAGGTGATAAGATTTCATGTCATCATAGTACCCTAAAAAGATAAAGCGTTTGATCTTCTTATCCAAGGATTTACTTTTCTTATTTGGTATAAAATCCAAAGCATGGCTCCTAAATATTTTTAAAAATGAGACATAAAGGTTGGTTCTAAACCAATCCTCCTCTAGAGTAAAATGCTTAAGTGATCTATGAGATATGTGATTCTGAATGTATTTCACACAATTAATTGCTTCTACCTAATAGATGAGAGGTAAATCTTGTGAATGCATCATATAATTAGCCATCTCCTTCAAAGTTTAGTTCTTCCTTTCTGCTATGCCATTCTATTGTGGACTATGTGGAATATAATGTTGGTGAACAATACCATGAGCTACCAAAAAATTAGAGAACTCCCTACTATAGTACTCCCATTATCAGTAGAAAGCTTCTTTATGTAACTATAAGATTGTTTCTATACCAAATCCTTAAATAATTTAAAGTGTGATAAAACATCACTCTTGTGATTGAGAAAATAAATCCAAGTACACATTAAGAAATTATCAATAAAAGTAATTGCATACTTAGCTCCAATGAAAGGAGTAGTAAATACTATCAAATCACTATGCACAAGCATAAGTGGTGAAGAAGATCTCTCAAACATACCCTTAGGAAATAGATCTTGGTGTTGTTTACCTAATGCATAACCAAGGCAAAATCCATCAAGACATGAAACTTTAGGGATATCATCGACCATACCATGAGTGATAAACTCAATCAAATATTTATAATTAGGATGTAAAAATCTCTCATGCTAAAGCTTAATCTCTGAATCTACATGAGAAACCAAACATGTCCCTATAGGAGAAGTGTCATCAAAACCATAAAAGTAATAGAGTCAATAACTATGATCAACAATAACCTAAGCAATAAGTGTATGAGTCTCTAAAAATTATTAAACTTCAGCCCCTTGTGGGGTGAAATTCATTGTCTTGCCCTAACTAGAATGACAAATCTAATATACAAAAACAAAATTTGTAGTAATGCCATGAACATATAGTACATCATTGATGAATCCAAAATCAAGTTATATGTCACCATTTACCTTAAGATAAATAAATTAAAAATATCCAACCTCAATGTTGGAAGTATAGCTCAAACCAAAAGATACAAAAGACTCCTTAGAATAAGTCAAGTGGTGAGAAGTAATAAAATCTATAACCCAACTATCTAAAATAGGTGACTATGATCTCCCAACAACATTAAGTGTTTTTCCATGTTCATTGGAAGGAGGTGGAGTAGAGATATAAATATTGTGTTTTTTTATTGCATACTCCAAGGCTTGCATTATTTTAAAACACTTATATTCTTCATGATCATTCCCCTCACAAAAGGAGCATGAGCGGTTAGACTTAATTTTGGATTTGAAGATTTTTTGGGTTTATAATTATTGGTTTTAGGGTCACTTTATGATGGAGGATGAGTGTTATTTTATTTAATCTTTGATTTTCCCTTTCCTTTAGGATTATATGATATTAATTATTTTTGAGAGGTGGAAGACTCAAGGGTAGATAATTTGGATTCTTCCCTAGTAAGTCTTTCACAAAATAACTCTAAGTTAGGCATTTGAAATGCGACACCTAAGGTATCCATGCTAGAGAAAAACATAAAAAAAAGATTTTGAATGGCCCTTTTAACTTGGATAAAATCAATTAAACACATTCTTCATCTTTCTTATCTCTTTCACTCCCCTTCAATTGTGTCAACAAGTTCTTGAACTTAGTAAAATAATCTACAATATATGGGAAATCTTTAGGATTGAGAGAAGTAATCTTGACTTCAAGCTGCATGGGTCTCATGTGATCTTATTCCAAAATAAAACCTTTAGTTTATCTCATATTTTTAAAGTATATTCACATCCATCCAAATGGAACAAAATCATATCACCTACATAAGTCCCTATCAAACCCATACACTCATCAAATTTGCATTAGTGCTGAATTTTTTCATATTCTCTAGTAAATTATGGTTTAAATTCAGTCATTAGGGCCCAATATCCTTTGTGTTTAATGATTGTTTCCATTAAATGTATCTATGTATGGTAATTATGTTTAGTTAAATTATCTCAATTATCTAAACCAAAATAAGAAACCATGCTATTAAATCAACAAAAATCAAAAGAATACAAAAGGGTGCATACATCAGCACTGAGATAACCCCCCAAAAGATTTGTATTGATCCACCTCAATTTTTATCTTTATAATATTAGAGTGTTTTTTGAAAAAATGACAAAAATTCATGTATAATTTTTTTTTAGTGGGGTTTTATCCTAATAACTCCCATTAAAAATGGTCCACCAAAAAAATTCATTTACCACTCACCAAATTCTTAGCTTTAAGAAGACTCTTTGCAAGATCTATAAACATTGGTTGACTAGGTCTTATTATAACATACCAAAAGGTGGTATGTCATAATTCACAATGGTAATTATTATTATATTATTTAAATATAACTAAAATACTATCCTCTCAAATAATAAAATCTCAAATTTTAGATTGTATGGCCTCACACCGGAAGAAAACCGACCAACTATCCAAAAGATGAAGACAAACTACTACAATAATTTTTAAGATGCTAAAAGAGTTGTACAACTTGATCAAAAATTAATATATTTAGGGTGAGAGCAAATATGTGATTTTTATCTAACTATACCAGGTTTTAGATATGAAAAATAATATCTACACCATGTGTGGTGAGAGAAAACTACATAGGTGGTAGGTATATGCCAATAGACCAATGAGCACATTTTTGAGTATAAGGGCTATATTTACTAATATTTTTAGGTTATAATAAACTAAATATGACATAAAACTCATATTTATATACCCCTATTACTTAATATTTGTATTTTTATGCATGTAAGGCCTAAAATGATTAAAGACATGCACAAATTGTCTTAAAAACTTCCAAAAGAAAGTTAAACATGGGTCTAGAAAATAAGTACCTAATGGTACAACCTAGGATTCATATGGCTTGGTCAATGGAAAAATAAAAATAGATCTTAGATCCATACAAAAATATCCACTAGACCAAGAATAAATTTTGAAAAATGGGCAAACCCTTACATCAATAAACTTGCAAATAGATGGCTGTATAACTCTCATACCATGAAAGGAACATTGAAAAGATCATTCCAAGACAAATATCTAAATCTTTAACAAAAAAATCATTAAAATAATATTTTTAATAGATGCAAAGATGATATTCAAAGATAAAGGCAATATCATATAATATCAAAAAAATAACTTGGTTATAACAAAGGAGAGGCCTTGCATAAATAGGAAAGGAAAGACAATAAGCGAGACAAACTAACCAATGTTGGATAAATCCACTAAAGGAAAAATAAAAAAAATTATCTATAAAACCTAACAAACATGAGAACTAACTCTAACAAGTGCAATAAGGAATTTTACCATTAGGTTTGGTAACGAGGAAATTTTTTGACACTTAGTAATAATGTGCAATGGCTCTTATAAAGTCAGTGTCTAAGATATTTTAAATTTAATATTTTACCAATAATTATACTTTAGTATTTATTTTTTGGACTTTTTTAATGTTTTTTCATCTAGGTATAATAATATGTTATGCATTGTGACCAATGGATCAATCCTTATCATGTCTGAATAAGCTCAAGAAAAGAGTACGATAAAATCATGAAGGACCTATCAATAGGTTTTCCCTTCATCATGCTACAAGTAAAACTAATCGAGGGTCCTTATCTATTCCAAATTTATATTTGATTATTTATTCATTTAAAAAATTATATCTCTCTATGATAAATGTTGTATCATTAGAATGCAAATTTCTCAATATTTTCACTAAGTTGTAAAACACAAGCAAAAAAATCATAAATATGAAATATACATCTAAGACCTTGTGAGCAAAAAAAAAAAAAAGAGACAAAATGCTAAATATATAAAAAATATGATGCAAATCTTCATTGGAACTCATATTTGTTAGGTTTTATCTTGGATGTAGATTTAGATTTTATTTATTAATGTCAATTACATGAGGACATCTCTATAAAATCTATGTACATTGTTGAATTAATGAGAAAAAGAAGGTTTATGAACAAGTTAGCTCATAAAAATGATATGTATTCACTATATCACTTGAACATTTTGAATTACAATTGAAAAGGGACTATTTATAAAAAATTGGGATCAGTGAGGACCCTTAATCTTGAGATCAAGATGAACATTTGAAAATGAGTCCTCAAATGTGCACATGGATCAACACCTGATGTGAACCCTTCATCTTAATCAAGATGAAGAGTGGAAGATGATTTTTGAAAATATCAAATGAGAATTAATACAATCCCTTCATATTTTTTACAAGATGAAGGGTGGAATATTCTTCATATAAAAGGTGGAGAATCATTCTCAAGAAAGCACAAAGATAACCAATGTGGGACCTTCATCTTCTTTCCATGATGAAGGGTTGAGAATACTCCCTAAAATATATCATAAGATTCACTATGGGCCCTTCATCTTGTCTCCAAGATGAAGGGTGGATATTTATCTTGTACATTAATTCACTTACCTATTTAATTAGCTCACAAAAGAATATTCCACAAGATTTAAAGATCCTTTATTTGCATGAAAATGCCCACTTGAAGGTAAAAAGAGTAATTAATTAATTTCAAGATAATTATAATTATATTTTCAATATAAATATAATTAGAAAAAATGATTTAGAGAATGGGAATTGATAGAGTTAGTTTATCAGAGAAGAAGGAATTATTGAATTGACCAGAATAGAGAATTTGATCAGAGAATGATAATTAAATAGATAAATTAACTAGAGAATGATAATTAAATAGATCTAATGCAGTGAATTGGATCACCTAGAGATGACCTAAGGTGAATTTGAACACATATATTAGATCAAAAAATAATTTTGAATCAGATTATGTGTAATTATGAGAAGTCATTCCATTTTGAAATTTAACAAGGAAGTGATAGAATTAGAGTGTCTACATTTCCCCTGCTTGATAAGGTGTTTTGAGATGTAGCTAAAGTAATGGATTTTCAAAGAATAAAAATTTGTAAAAATTATCATAGTGTAAATTTTGATGAATGTTAGTTTTGAGAAATGTTTCTAAAAATACTAGTAAATGGATTCAAATATGCCCCAAAATAATGCTTGGTAAGCCATGTCTACCCCCTTGAGGGGAGATTTGACAAAATTTTGGCTAAGTGAACCCTAAAAATGATGAAATAATAGAGGGTTACATATAATATTGGGAACAAGTATGAAAAATGCATCTAAGATTAGGAACTCGTATGAAAATGCATCTAAGATTAAAAACATGTATGAAAATGCATGTAAGATTAGGAATAGGTATGAAAATGCATGTAAGAGTAGGAAAAAGTTGAATAGATTAAACATATCATTAGGAATAGATTGATTATATAGATAGAGATGTATGTGATTGATGGCATTGACATGGTAATCATTTTGAAATTTGATTTTTTATATTACACATGATATTATGCATTATAATCTAGGAAGAATCATGATAACATTCATCTATATAATGCGTTAAAAATTTAATTTAAAATGAAAATGTATACCAATTAAAACAATATATGGAAAATAAATCTTTAAATGTACAACATAATTCACTTAAATCAGTTCTAATTCAGATACAATTGTTCACAACTCAAAATCATGATATGAATAATCAAGACTTAAGTGGAAATTGTAATGTGTATACACACAATATTTTTAAATTTATCAATTATTGGTGTTTTCTCTCTTGTAGGAACCCATAAAGCTTAAATATCTCTGAGTGCACACCTTAAACGGTGAAATGTGAAATTTTTGGGAAAACCAATGGTGTTTCACAAGATTGTTGTCATCTATATCACCACTTTCAACCTATATAAACCTCTCCATACATTTCCATAAGAATTGACACCTCCCTTACACACTCCTCCAAGTAACTCACTACCTCAAATATCCCTCACCTAACCCAATATATATTTTTGTCATTTACAAAACACAGTCACATGGGTTGACACTATTCTTAAAAATGAGCGCATTACAAGACTAGTCCAACCTAAGCAACCTAATCTAGGATATAAATGCTTTATTTATTAAAAAACTAGGTTGATTATGTCAGCTAAAAATTTGAAAAGGTTTAGGGTTATATCCAACTATACAAACACATAATTTTGACCATTTTCATGGGAGAGAGATAGAGATAATCATTCATTTACACTTCTTTACAATCCTCTCTTTCACCATTCTACTTGAGGGGTCATTTCTTAGGGTTTATACTTGGAGAGAAGAATATTATCTTGTGGAAAAGTCTCAGATTCATAGGATAAATCATATAAACTAGATTTGGCATATCTTTGTGATCCTTACAAATCAAAACAACCTCTATCAAAGCACCATTATCCAAGGGAGATATTTAGCATTGATGGGTTCATCTCCAAGGTAAGTAATGCTATCTCTTATTCCTCTATTTTGTTAGATAGAAGTAGCATAAATAATGGTTTGTGATTGTATTTCTCTCTCCATGAATTATGATTACCTATATATTCAATTTATTATAGTTATTCCTTGCATGGTTATTTTCATGTTTATTATCCCCATTTGTGTCACATACTTTGGTGAGTACCAGATTAGTTTTAGTTTACTTAGTCATGTATTTTATTAGAAACCATGGGACTTAACTAGGGTTAATATATATTTTTACTTGATTAGAGGATTTGAAACCCTCTTTAGTGAAATTATGTGGTAATATACCCCTTATTTGGGTCTAGTAGATCTACATTAGTCATAACCCTGATTGTCTAAATGTACCAACAAATATAAGGGCTAGTGTAATTTATCTTCTCCAAGATTAAATTAATTTGTAGATCAAATTCATTTTCCCTTGTCATACATTTTGGTGAACTAGATGTGAACTAAACCTTACAAGTTTTCTTTCACACCTTCATTTATTATCACTTATTATTTATTTAATTTTTACATCACTTAATTTAATCTATTAACTTAGTCTAACTTTTTGTGTGTGTGTTAAACATAGTCAATTGAATTCACATTAGTTTTATTTATGTAGGTAATCTTAAACCATAGGTAACTATATTGGTTTAATAGAATCAATTCACTTTTTTATATACAAGTTTTTAGACTCAGTAGACCCAATCAACTCTATTAGAAGGTTAAAAACTTCATCTCAATGGCACAGTATAAAAATAGAAAATTTAGCATCTTTAAAATCATTAGGTTTATTCTCACCATATTACTCATTTCTTTTATTCATTACAATCCTATTTTTCATATTTTTTAGTCTATAAAAATATAACCCTATAGCGAGTTATGTTGATTGGATAAAATTAGTTTCATATCTTGCTTCCTTTCCCAAGAGACCTAGTTGACTTTTTGGTTGTGTTTCTATGGCCCTTGCTTCAATATATAAAATTAACCTAGTCGATTATGTTTTATATTGTTTGCATACTCTATCAATTTAACTAACCTTGTAGTCTTCCAAAAAAGGAATTAACTCATATTACTAGTAATTAACTTATCTTTAATTTTATTGCTTTCTTACTTGGAGTAGGACACATAGACTAAATAAAAAGTTTTAATTTATCAATTTACTCACACTATTTTTTTTCTTTTGTTCACATACTTATAATTTGTGTAATATAGAAAAGAATTAAATAAAATCTACCCAAGGTCTACCTATTTGAATTTTATCACCAAGGGGGAAGTTGACTCAATTTTTTGGCCAAGTATAAATACATGATTGATGGTATTTATTATAAAAAACATGACACCCTTTTTTTTTAGGATTGTGAAGTAAAGGGTTAGGCCCCAATACCAAGATAGTACCATCACTAATATATATACCTTTCAAAATTAACAACCCAAAACCATCCTTATATTTATTTTCTTATTCATTTTTATAGCCAACTCCATATCACATTTATTTCTTAAATTATAATTTAAAATATTTAGGGATGATTGTATATATTATCATTTATATTTTTTATTACTCTTTGATAATTGTATGTTGTATTGTAAAACTTATATTAGCTAGTGTTGATACAAGGTTTGTTTTGTGTGCCACAACTAGATCAACTGGTTTGATCTAGTTGACTATGTGAATATTTTAAGTATTTTAAAAAATAAAACTAAAATGTCTAGAATCATATCTATCAAAACCTATCCTTATCGTCAAAACATAGTTGACCCATTAAAGTATATCTCATATAATTTTTATCTTATATAAATCATAATCATTCTATTCAATCTAGTCTCCCATAGGTTGGTCTTTAATGCTTCCCCATAGAACATAGTTAACTAATTTGATTATCTTTTCCTAATTTTTTTTGTTGGTCTTCCTTGCAAACTCAATTGACCTAGTCGATTGCATACCTATTATATAATCATGTTATGTACCTAGACAAATTTGATCCTAATTTTCATCTTTTTTTTAAGATGTATTAGAATGGTATAATCAACTCCCTCAACATTATATATGGTAACTTGAGGATTTAGTCAATATTCTAGTTAAAGAGTTTCAACACAATGATTTTCCTAAAAAAAATTCTTGGCCATTTCATCAATGATAAATAATCCACTTCTAAATAATCTCATGATTTCATTAAAAAATGGAAATCTTTGGCTCACAAAGATGATAATAATGTGACTGATGATAACTTATTTACACTATTCACAATCAAATTAACACCTTCCTTTAAATATAAGGTTCAAAACTTTTCTCCCTAATTTCTAAAAATTACAATTGATCAATCTAAAAGACAATACTTTATTATGAATCATTTTGATCCCATCATTAAAACCATCAAGGGATATTTCTTGGAATCCACTGATGCTATCACTAGAAATCCTCCTCAAATAAAACTAGTAGACAAAATGGATAATCCCAAACCTTCCCATGAACCCTTAACTATTCAACAAATGAAACAATTATTATCACCTTCTAAAAATTTCACTTAAACTAATAATCCACCTACATGGTATGATCCTAAAAAAATTTGTTGGTTTCATTTCGATGTGGGTCATTTCCATGAAACATGTCATGGAATCAACTTTGTTATTTATTTTATGCTAGGATATATATTAAATCATGATGCTATGACCAAAATACAACATCATGATTATGTTAATGCATATCAAAAGAAATAAGTTATAGAGAATTCATCCTATAAACATCCAAAAACATTTTATACTTCCAACCCACAACTCTCAAATGAAGATAAATGTGAAATTGACATTGACTATGACCACTATTATAACACTTCTCAATGTGTGAACATAATTAAAGTCAAATATTGACGTAAACCTGCCAACAAATATCCATCACTAATCCAAATAACCATCACTTGATGAATAACTTATCAAAGACAACACTACCACTACTACACCTTCTAAAATAAATGAGGAAACACTCCCACAACTAGAACTTAAAACTGCTTCTCTTCCCACCAAAAACATTTTACCTTCCAAGCCTCATTTTTGTTCTTCATCTTATAAATCTCATTGGAATTTATTAGAAGAGCTGAAATCAATGCCTTGTAAAATACCACTCATGGAGTTAGTTTATACTTCTTCATATCACCACAAATTCTTAATGCAATAACTATGAGACATTTAAGAACCAAATTCCCTTGAAGTAGAACAACCTCTTTAAGATCCTTCACTAATATAATTACATACTATAGAAACTATGTGTACTTATACCAAACCTTCCATATAATTCCTTCAAAAAGATATGATTAATGATGAAATTATTTTTTGAGCTAATAAATCACCTCTTTTCATTAAAATTGTAATTAATACCACACTTTTTTGAAAATTCTTAGTAGATGAAGGGTTGGGGATTATTGTTATCTTCCTTTGGTAAATTCAAAAACTTGGGTATAATAAAGATCACCTTAAACATACTCATCTCACATGTTGATAAATGTGATAAAAAATAAAACACCACTCAATTGTATTTGACTCCCCCTCAATATTGGACCCAAGACCATACATACCAATATCATGGTCCTTGACTTATAGCTATCCTACAATATACTCCTAGGTGACCCATGGACACATATTATGAGGGTTATTACCTCCTTCAGTACTTAATGCATCAAATTTATCCATAACAACAAAATTTACATGAGGTCAATCATAATACATGGATTATTCAACTACCCAACCCCAAATATTACTATCAGATTCTAACCATTCAAAGAATTAGTAGTTCACTCTACTTGAATTTGTTAACATGATTCAAGATTTAAATGTCACTATTTTCAATTCTGAAAATGATGAATGATATAGGAACATCACTACCTTTGTATATATCAATATATTTTTCATATTTTGAGTAATTATGGAGTCAAATTAGTCATAATAAGTATATAGGAATCCATACAAGTTGTTATAACTTGATCAATTTTGAATTTTGATGGAATTATCATTTTCCCTCCATTTTGTAATATTTGAAAATTTGAATGTTTTATCAAGGTTAGGAGTCTTCAATCTAGTCTAAATAAGTATCAATGTTATAATTTGTGTGGTTAGGTGCTAATAATGGGTCAAGGTGTGTTCAATACCTACATGACTCACATGATTAGTCACTTTGATGAGTAGGTTAGGTAGTTTATTCATTCCCAACATATAAGTGGGAGTTAGGAAGGTAGTTATAGGAGTTTTTAAATAGATATTTGTTTTTGTGTATTGAGTCATTAAAGTTATAGAATATTTTTAAGGGGTTTGGTTTTAAATAATAATTGTATAAAAAACCCCATAATAATTTTATAAAAAACCCCAAAATGAATGAGAATTTTCTTATTTCTTATAATTGAATTACAGACCCTATTTTGTCTTGTAAACTATGATGATGGAATTGAGTTATAAAGTGGATTCTTAGATTGTGTATCTATATTTATATAGCACAATAATTGGCTTGAACTATGTTATAGTATGAAATTTAAAATAAGTTTATTGTAATTTATTACTAAGAAGATGATTAGGTGGATCTTGCTGAGGTAACTTGACTAATAGATTTTATGTTATTATTTTGAATTTACTAACACATATCTATTTATTTTGAATAGTAAGAATCTCTATGAGAGTGTTTAAAACCCATTTTTATATTTATAATAATTAAGGATAAATAATTTAATATGATCTATACCATTGTTTTTTGTATGTGGAGAGGGTTATCTTTGGTAAATAATAAAAACCTTATGTGCCTTGTCTAAGAAGAATTTTGAGTAACTATTTTGTTCAAGGGAGAACCATGTGGAAGATTGTTTTTATGAAAAAATGATATTGGTAAGTCTATTTTCAACCTTATTGATTCTTAAAGTGTGTATTAACTCATTTTGAGGTTTAATTCCTAAACAAGACATCCAAACCCTGTGTGGTAAGTGATTTCCTACAAAGTTAGTGTAAATGTGTGTTCAAGGTTGTTATAGGAATATATTAAAAATTACATGACTTAATAAAAGTGTATATGGTTTATATAAATGTTTTTAAATCAATAAAAATGTTTTAAAACTTGAACTAAGATTGAAATGAATAAAGATTGGACCTTCTGGTTACATAGTCCTAAAAACTTGCACATATAGACACATAAACCCTTAAAAATTCTTATAAAAGGAGTTAAAGGGATTGAAAAATGGTTGGAAGCTATGTAATACACTATCAAATACTTTAATAAACCTTAAAAATAATTTTAAATGAATTTGGAAGCCTAGAACTATAAGATAAGTTCTCTCAAGCTTGTAATAGTGACTATTAACCTTAAACTAGGGGTTGAATGGACAAATGTGTTTATATCATGATTACACTAGTGAAAATTCACAAAATTTTGTGATATGATAGGTTTAAATGTGTATAAAGATATTTATGAGACTTTATATTTATTCTAAATGCGTATGTATAGGAGAGGATGATTGTGTTGAAACAAGGTTAGAATAGACCTATTAGGCCTAATTAAAGGATAACAAGTCACTATAAATGTGGGTCAAGAGATGAGTTAGGTATTTTAAATCCATGAGTAGATATTAATAAATGTATGGTTTATAAATTAATTATTGGTTTTCCAATAGCCTTATGTACTTTTTCATACAAAAATAAAAGGATAAAAAAGGCTACAAAGATTGTGTTATGTGTAGGTAGAGTAGTCCAAGATAGTATAAGAAAGTGTTGAGGAGTTTTATAATTTTAAAAAGGTTATATATAATCATGATAAGTGTAGAGATCAACCATTTAGTGCTATAATAAGTGAGTGATCCTTTTTGTAAAGAGTGGATAGTGAAACAAGCCCATGATATGATGATAGAGGAATAAAAGAGTTTGTATGTGTTTCCATGCATGAATATTTGAGATATTCATGATTCATGTTTATAACTATATTAGATAGGATTGTTTGAAGAAACCTATTCATCATTTGGTATCAGATCCTAAATATCATTGGGAAGTAGTGGAGAAGGTATGCACAAATCAAGGTACATATGTGTTTTTATTTTCAGTTTGTTTATTTGATCAAGTTCATTGAAAGAATGTTGTAGGTTGCTAACAAAATATTGCAAGTGATTTAAATTTGGTCAAGAAATTTAAAATCCAAGAGAGGCTTAAGAAGATAAAAAGGAACCAAATAAGCTCACAAGGAGATAATAAAGTGATTACTCAAAGAAGTTGATCTAAGGAGAGAGCTTGGATAAAGGATGGAATAAGGTGCAATATACTTGCTTAAGAGAATATAAATGGTAAAGAGAATCATTTTAAAGATGTATAAAATAAAATACCAACTGAGAAAGTAGAGGGAAATAAAGTTGACAAGTAATCAACAAGAAGAATATTTCCAAAAAGAAATGAATGAGATAAAGCAACAAATAGCCTTGATGAACCTCATGATAGATAAAGTGAGAGAAATTGAGAACCCAAATTTTGGATGGGTGATGAGAAATAAGCCACTCAAGTGGATAATAAAGAAACAAAAAAAGAGAAGGAAGATGTAATCAAATAAAGAGGAAAATAAGCATAAGATATTGATTTGTAATCAACTCAAGAAGGATATGCATAAGCTTTGTTTTAATGGGAAGCCAAGTAAACAAGAGGATAATTGTAGCTAACTAGTTTTGAGAAGGACAAATAAATAGATCAGATTTAGGGCCTCATTATAGGATTAAAAAGAGAGGTACAAACCCAAGAATAAGGTATGCAATATGATTTCAAGTTTGTATATTAAATTAGTGAGTAATTAGAAGTAGAGTTGATAACATTAAAAAGAGCACTCCATGGTGAAAAAGGAGGAGAATGAAGAGAATGTATTATGCAATATGAGATAGTTACATAATGGAGGCAAAAGATAGTGATGAAGAAGCCTTAGTTATAGCATTACCCCCATAGGAAGTATAACCAATTATAGGGAGAACAAGTAAGCATGAGCAAGGGTGTGATTTCAAAGAGGACAAGTAGTAAATTGTTTTCATTGACTTGTGTGTTCCATGTGTAGGTTAGTTGTAGGAGATAAGCATGTGTTGAAGAAGATCAAGTGGGATGTCACTATCAAAGAAGAAATTAAGATAAAGATCAATCAAATAAGAGACATCATAATATTTATCAAGCATCACAAAGTCCTATGTGTCCCAAATAGACCATGGGATCCAAGAGGAGGTCCCAATGAACAAGAGGTGTTAAAAAAGAACACCAAAGATAAAATTCTTATAATTTTTTGGGAATGTTTCATTTTTATCCATGATAGTATGATGTAAGAGCATCATTACCTTTGTATGTATTAGTTTTTTTTTCATTCTTTGAGTCATTAAGGAGTCAAGATAGTCATAAGAAGTCTGTATGAGTCCATACAAGTGTTTAGATGTTTATCAATTTTAAATTTGGATGGCATTGGCATTTTCCAACCATTTTGTAATATTTGAAATTTTGAATATTTTTTCAAGCTTAGGAAGCTTCTAATAAGGGGTAAATGTGTGTTTAATATTCACATGAATCACATGATGAGTCAATTTGATGAGTAGGTTAGGTAGTTTCTTCATTCTCAACATACAAGTGGGAGTTAGGAAGGTAGTTGAGGTAGTTATAGGAGTTTTTGAATAGATAGTTGTTTTAGTGTAGTGAGTAATTGAAGTTAGAGGAGAGTTGTATGGGTTTTGGTTTTGAAGAATAATAAATGTAAAAATAACCCCAAAACAAAGGAGAAGTTTCTTGTTTCTTATAATTGAAAGGTAGACCCTATTTTGTCTTGTAAACTATGATCATGGAACTGAGTTATAAAGTAGATTCTTAGACTATATATATATATATATATATATATATATATATATATATATATATGAAACAAACATTGGCTTGAAATATGTTAGGATATTAAATTTAAAATAAGTGGAATTCAATTTATTACTAAGAAGATGATCAGGTAGACCCTACTGAGGTAACTTGACTAATAGATTATATGTTATTATTTTCTAAATTTACTAAAAGAGCTTTATTTATTTTGAATGGTAAGACTCTCTATGAGAGTGTTTTAAACCCATTTGTATATTGATAATCCTTAAGGATAAATCATTTAATATGATCTATAACCATTGGATTTTGTATTTGAAGAGGGTTGTCTCTAGTAAATAATAGAAACCCTATGTGCCCTATCTGAGAAAAATTTTGAGTAACCATTTTGTACAAGGGAGAGCCTTATAAAAGATTTATTTGATGAAAAAAGGATATTGGTAAGCCTATTTTCAACCTTATTGAAGGTTAAAGTGTGTATTAACTCATTTTGAGGTGTAATTCCTAAACAAGACATCCAAACCCTGTGTGGATTGTGATTTCTTACATAGTTAGTCTAAATGCATGTTCAAGGTGATTATAGTAGTATAATAAATATTATATGACTTAATAAAGGTTTAGGGTGTTTATATAAACGTTTTTAAATCAATAAAAATGTCTGACAACTTGAACTAATCTTGAAATGAATAAAGAATGGAACTTTTGGTTACATAGTCCTGAAAACTTGCATAGATAGACATAAAACCCTTATAAATGCTTAGTAGAAGACTTGAAGGGATTGAAAAATGGTTGTAAGACATGTAATACACTAAAAAATAATTTAATAAACCTTCAAAGTCATTTAAAAAAAATTGGAATCTTAGAATTTCAAAATAAGTGCTCTCAAGCTTGTAACAGTGACTGTTAACCCTAAACTAGGGTTTGGAGGGACAAATGTGTTTATATCATGATCAAACTAGAGAAAATTCACAAAATTATGTGATATGATAGGTTTAAATTTTAAAAAATATATTTTTGAGACTATCTTTATTTCATATGCATATATATAAGAGAGGAGGATTGTGTTAAAATAGAGTTATAATAGACCTATTAGGCCTAATTAGAAGATAAAAAGTGACTATAAATGTGGGTCAGGAGATGAGTTAGGTCTTGTAAATTCATGAAAAAATATTAATAAATATATGTCATATAAATTAATTATTATTTTTCCCATACCCTTCCATACCTTTTTGTACAAGTAAAATAGGAGTATAAGAGGGTACAAAGACTATGTTTTGTGTAGGCAGAGTAGTCCAAGATAGTATAAGAAAGTTTTGATGTGTTTTCTAATGGTTTTAAAAGTATAAAAAGGTTATAGATCATCATTATAAGGGTAGATACCAGCCATTGAGTGATCCAATAAGTAAGTGATCCTTTGTGTAAAGAGTGGATAGTGAAACAAGCCTAGGATATGATGATAGAGGAATAAAGGAGTTTGTATATGTTTCCATGCATGAATAGGTGAGGTATTCATGATTCATGTTTCTAACTCTATTATAAATTTTTTTTTGAAGAAACCTCTTCATCAATGAACCAAATGAATTTAAAAACACTTATAATACCATTAAGTTACCTCCTTATATTTTATAGTGGCTTTATCCTTGTTTGCTTCCATGTTATCATACCATCCCTCTAGTTGATGAGATCACTAAACTTTCTCATGTATTTGATGCACACAAAGCTTATTACATAGAATATTAATTCACATGTAATGATTATAGAGTGAAAATATGATTTCAATATCCTTTAACAATCTCACCCCAAAAATTAAATGATCTAGGTGCATCCACTTCTGATTCTCCCTTAGATACAAATGCATTCACTATTTTCCACACTTATGATGAAAACTATATCATGGCTAAAGCTCAATCACAAGACTTGGATGCTTAACATTATCAATAAACATTATCCAAAATACATTCCTTTAATTATGATATCCATGTTATTCATATATCAGCCAATAGTGAATACAAAATAGAAGGTCGTGTATCTCTCATTAATCATCCACTTCTCGATACCCCTTAGGTAATTGAACAAATATAGACACTAGAAAATTAATAAATTTCAAAACCATATATACCTTCTACACCACCAAAAAACCTAAAAACTTTTATTCCTCCCCAAGATCTATAAATACCACTAAGGCTATACACCACTTCAATTGAACCTCCATCTAAAACAAAACCTAACACACCTATTATCAATTTGATTGTCTCCAATTAAGCTCAGCCTAAAATTCCACCTACACCTAAAATTACCATTGATTTTAAATCAATATATGTACTAAAAATACATTTTAAATATGATCTTCATGGTAATAAAATAATTTATCTCAAAGTAGACATGGAATACTATGGACCCTTACCCATGATCCATAGTGATGAAGCCATAAAAACCTAATATTCCATAGCACATCATAAACTTGGAAACATCAAACAAAAATCTCCTCATTTTAATAGTATCATTTCTAGTGTGGACCCTAAAACAAATCCTATTTATTCTCTTCCTAATTCTCCATATCATTTGTAAGATGGAAATGTTATGTTCATTAAAGAAATAAGAATAAAATATGGTACACCATCATGTCCTATACCCATCACTGTCTCAAAAGAACTCACACCAACAAAGCATGATAACTTTAGTTTATTCTTTGATAAATTTCATGAAACATTTGCTTGGTAATATGAAAATATGTTAGGTATTGATCCTAGTATCATTTTACATAACATCATCACTTACCCAAAAGCAAAACCCATTAGACAAAAAAATGAAAATTTCCACCTTATGTCATAAGTAAATTATAAAAAAATTTCATTCCAAGTTTATCAAGCTTGTTGATGATTTTAAATGGGTATCAAACATCATTCTTATTTATAAAAAAGTCACTAATTAATCAGTATATGAATCAATTTTCATAATCTTAACCTCTCATGTCCAAAATATAATTTCCCATTACCTTCAATTGATATTATCTTAGTTTCCAAAATTGGATGTGAAATACTGTCACTTATGAATAGATTTTTAGGATATAATAAAATTCACATAGATCCCAAAGATGAACACAAAACAACATTTAATATATAATGGGGCAGTTATTATTATATTAGAATGCCTTTCAGCCATAAAAATTCTAGAGACTTTTATCAACATGCCATGACTCACATTTTATATGATCTTATACATAATATATTGGAAACCTATGTTAATGACCTCATTTCCAAATCTAATAGTTTCACAACACACCTCACTAATCTATTTATATTTTTTAATCAACTAATCAAATACAAATTTAGAATTAACCCATAAAAATGTGTATTTGGAGTCACATCTGGTAAAATTTTAATGTTCTGAGTCTCTTTTCGAAGGACTTGATGTCGATCTAACCAAAATAAATGCTATAGTCAACATGCCCATTCCTCATTCCATTTTTTACATTTTCACATACCTCATAAATCTTGGGTAAATCCAATGGTTCATCCCAAAAATGGCTTACCATATCTACTCTATTAATTCCATTATCAAATAAGTTAATGCTCTAGAATGGACATATTCCTACCAAAAATCATTTCATAACATCAAATAATGTCTTCACCATCCTCCCACTCTTTGACTAACTTCAAAAAACTATCCTTTAATCTTATATACCTCATCTACCCACATATCCTTTGGGGTAAGGCTTTCCCAACAAGATGATATCAATAGAGAGTATGATATTTACTACATTAGTTGAGGCTTCAATTATTATTAAAAATGTTATACTAGAGTAGAGAATGATTCCCTTGTTATCTACTTCACAACTAAAAATATCCATCACTATTTGCTTTATAAGACTACTTACATCATTGTCCACTCTAATCCACTTCATCATTTTTTATCCAAATCATTCTTACCTAGAGTTAGAATTGGAAAATGGATGGTCCCCTTGATGGAATTTGACCTTTGAATTATCACACAAAAATATTTCAAAGGGCAAGTCATCATTGACTAAATTGAAGTAACACCTATACCATATATGAATCACCTTCAAGATAATCTCCTCGATGATAACATTATTTATATTAAAGGTCTTAACCAAGATATCTCCCTTAAATATGATTTCCATAACTTAACTACTGATTTAGAGGCAAATAATCAAGAAGATACCAATATCATTCTTGATACTACAAAATCCAAAGTAGTTATTGAAGAACTCCCTAAAATTACCATTGATTTACATGTAGGTACCTATACCCTCCACTTTGATGGTGTTAAATACCACCAAATAGCCGGGGAAGGTTGTATTCTAATAAACCCAAATGGTAAGATCATCCCTTTGGCATTTATACTGACCTTTGATGTCACAAATGACATGGTCAAATATGAAGCTCTAATCTTAGGCATGAAAGTAACACTCGATTTAGATATCCTATATCTACATGCTTTAGGTTACTTAAAACTTATATGTCACTAATCAAATGGTGTTTATAAGTGTAAAAGTGAATATTGAATTGCATATCATCAAATGGAAACCACACTTCACAAAGAGTTTGCTTCTTTTACCATTGAGCCAATTCTAAGAGATCAAAATTCCATAGATGACACTCTTTCTTCTTTAACATCTCTATTTCATCTTCATCAAGTAATTAATGATTCCTAATTTATTATCTAAATAATAAAATCACCTTCTTCTATCCAACCAATTAATTCACTTATTTTTCACATTGAGGTTTTCACTATTAGACATATCCCATGATACAAAAACATAATCTAATTCATTAAACATCAATCCTACCCTCTAAACACAAATTCTTGTGAAAATACTAGAGTAAATAAATAAGACTTTAAGTATGAATTTCAATAGAATACCATTTATTTCCATAATGTATAAGGTAACCTACTTCAATATGTGATGTAATAACAGGTTCCTACTCTCCTTGAATAAGCATATGGGGTAATTTGTGGTGGTGATTGTAGGGGACGTGATACAACATGAAAATTATTACTTATGGGTTACTTTTGGCCCACTTTAGAAAAGGATGCTATCTATTTTTTGAAAAGGTGTAAACCTTGATAACTTCATGATGATTTAATCTATTCACCACTAGTTGAGCTCCAAATAATGGAGTCTCCCTAGCCATTCTCCATGTGGGGATTAGATATCATTGGTAAACTACCTCAATCATAATATGGTCACATTTTTATCATTACTACTACTAAATATTTTACTAAATGGGTATAAGCCATTCCTCTTATCAATGTCATGGAAACCACTATTTTCAAATTTATCCTTAACCAAATAATTTGTCACTATTGGTTTTACCCTCATATCATTTTTGATAATGGTGGAAATTTCAAAAATAAGGACATGAAACAATTATGTGCTAAATTTAAAACTTCCTAAAATATTGTCACACCTTACCATCCATATTCCATTTCCAAGTTGAAGCCACTAATAGAATTATCAACAAAATATTACAAAATACCATTAAAAAAATATGAATGGATTGGCATAACTATTTATATCCTTCACTTTGGACCTACCATGCTAGTATACATATTACTACTAGGGTAACACCATTATCACTAGTATATGGTTTTGAATCTATCTTAACATTAGAAGTCAAACTTGCATCTTTACACATATCTCTTCATGGTATCATTCATAATGAAGAATTATGTGAAGCTTGCCTTCATACTTTAGACCTTCTTGATGAACATTGTTTAGCCACTTTTAAACATAACCATCAATGTAAGGCTTGTATCACCAAATAATATAATAAAAATGTAAAAGTATGCACATTAAATGTTGGTGATCTAGTCCTCAAATAATACTAAATCCATGATAAAGAAGGAAAATATGACCAAAAATGGTGGAGCCCCTATTTAGTAAAAGGAATTCTTGGTCCTAGCACTTACCGTTTACAAACTAATGAAGGCCATGTTTTGAAAGAACCCACTAATGCAAATTTTTTGAAGAAATACTTTGCTCAAATATTTCCATTTTTTTCATATATATTGTCCTACTAACACTTATTTTAGGATGTCTCCAATGATATCATCCTCTGTAGTAGTATATCTTATAAACAAACCTTAGTTCCTTCCTTTGGTCCTTTGGTTTATTTAATTCTTGAGTTGTATTATAATAACATGAATAGGACCCAATTTTACTCATGAATACATTTTTATTTCATACATCAATTTTTCATGCTTTCTCTTTCTTAAAAATTTGTTATTTTCCAAAGCTTTTTACACCCAATTGGGTTTTTATTTTGTGAGTTACAATGTACGACCATGGATAGGACCAAGCTCTCCTCACAAATACCATTTTTCACACCATGTTTCATCCACTTGGGTTTTTATTCTATGAGTTGTAGTATAACACCAAGGTTAGGACTGGGCTCTCCTCAAAAATACCATTTTCCCCATTTTTCACCCCCTTTAGTTTTTATTTTGTGAGTTGCAATTTAAGACCATTGATAGGACCAGGCTCTCCTCATAAAATCTACATATTATTTCAAACTTTTTTACCAAACCAAGTGTTATTTTTAGAAAGTTAAGACATGGTTACAAGTTTTTGATCCCATATCTTCATCCTCAATTTTTGTTTCTCTTGTAGATAAAACATACACAATAAACTATGCTATCATGTTTCCATACTTACATTCTTAAGATAATAAATCATACTTACCTATCATCATATCTTTTTTACACTACCACATTTTTTATGATTTTAAGTGTCTCAAATAATTTTATGTTCATTTACCATTGATTTACCTTCTTTTCATTCCACTTTTGATAAAAAAATATCAAAGTAAAGATACCACTTTTATTTCACATGACTAAACAAGACTCTTTTACACTATTATCTCTAAGTCCTTTTTATTAGTTACCAAGTTCAAAAGTTTTCAAATGATAGTAATTTATTAGAACCCATGTTTGGATTTATAAATCTTTATGGAGGATGAATAGAAAAAACCATGAAAATTTAAAATCTAAATCATTTAAAATAAATGTAGTGATCAAAAGTCAATATACAAATCTAAAAGTCAACATCACACCAAAACACATGATTCATAAAACATCTCCTATCTCAAATAAAATCTCAAACTCCATAGTTGGACACATAATAGAGCCAAGGTCTATTGGGATTTAATAGGCTAGTAGATTGAGATAGGATAATTAAAAATAATCTATAATGTTACCTACTTTCTCACACAAGTATCCAATATTTGTAGTAGACTGATAGCTATGTAAGGCATCCAGAGGAATGGGGAACATGTTGTGGGAAGATATATCCTTTTAAATTTTCATGTATATATCCTTCATGAGATGATATTCATACTTCATTTGATAAAATAATATTTGTGTGGTTATGAGAAGTTCTTCATATTACTTAATGTTAAAATTCCTCTTGTTTTAACAAACCTAATTCTAAGTGTCTTGACTTCGATAAAGATTTTATCTACCTTGATTTTTCCTTCATTTTCCACACCACCCATTTAATTCCCCCCTTGATAGGAAAGTTAAATTCTAAATATGTTTTCCCCACTTATATATTCCCTCATATTCATATCTTAAAACATGCTAGCACTACTTTGTTTTGGTTTTATCTATCTTTAGAATAAAATAGTATGATTGAGTGACTATGGATCATTTTATTTACACCATTGCTTTACATTTCTATAATTTCTTTGGTTTCATTTAAAAAAAATCATTATGATTCCTTTTTTCTAACAAATGTGTATGTTTCTATTTTTTTTACCTTTTTCCTTTGTTATGTGAGTATAGATTTTACTTATCACTCATCAATGTTGTTTTTTACATAATTTTTGCATTGTTTAGTGAGTGTGGATTGTTACTTATCACTCACCAATGTTGTTTTCCATTTCATGTACTTTTTCCATTTATGATTGAGTAAGTGTTGTTACTGCTCACTCATTAATGTTGTTTGACCATTTCTTTCCCATATTTGATTAAGTAAGGATTGTTATCAATTTAACATTGATGTTAGATTTTAATTTTTCATGTATCCTTATTTTGATTTGGTTTATTACCTTTCTGAATTAAGGTATACTAGTTTGAGTGTTTTAGTCATTTAATAGCCTTGGATTTTTAGTTACCTTATTTACTCTAAATTTTAACTTGGTCATTTGGTCCTAACTTAGACTTTATCACCATAGCTTACCAAATTTCCATGTACATCATGTATACACATTTCAATTATCTTGGCTTTCTTGCATTTGTTTTTTTCTCTCTTTAAGTTTTGTATCCTTAGGGTTTATCCAAAGCAGTCTATGCACCCTCCATGATAAAAAATGCAAACACAACATACAACCATACAAGGATAAATGTAATTTAAGGTATGCATACATTAATTATTTATTTAAATTATTTCCTTAAAATCACTTAATTTCAATTAATTTATGGTTTAAAATACTAAAATTTATTTAGCTCAACATTGTGTGTTGTTATGTTATTTTCTCAAAGTACCATCCCATGTTGCATCTACATGACATGTGTTGATCTTCAATTAGGGCATATGTTTACATATAATATTTTAAAAATTTGTCAATTATTGATGATTTATCTCTTATAGTAACCCATCGAGTCTTCATATATCTGAGTGCACACTTTAGAGGTTGTACTAGGAAAGGGGTGGATATATCATTGGTAATTCATAAGATTATTGTCCCCTATACCTCCATTTTCAACCAACACAAGCCTCTTCTATACATTTACATAATATTTGACACATATATTACACACTCCTATAAGAAATTCACCACCTCAAATAACACCTACGTAAGCTAAAATATATTTTTATCAATTATCAAACACAGTTACCTAGGTCAATCTTATTCTTAAAAATGAGAATGTTATAGGACTAAATCGGCCTAAATGACCTAGTCCAAGACCTAAATGCTTTATTTATTAAATAACTAGGTTGATTGGGATGACTATGTTAGATAAAAATTTAGAAAGGTTTAATGTTAAATTTAGATATATAAACACATCCTTTATCCAATTTCATGAGAGAAAGATAGAGATAATCATTCATTCACACTTATTTATAATACACTCTTCCACCATTCTACTTGAGGATTCAATGATTAAGGTTTATAATTAGAGAGAAGAATATATTCTTATGTAAAAGTATTTGATGCATAAGAGAAGTCAAATAGCGTAGAGATAGCCTATCCTTATGATCCTTATAAACCACAAAAAACTCTTATAAAGCACCATTAGCCAAGGAAGAGATTGAGCCTTGATGAGTTTATCTTCAAGGTAAGTATTCCTAACTCTTATTTCTCTATTTTGGTAGATATAAGTAGCACAAGTAATGGATTATGAATGTATTTCTATCTTCATGCATTAGTATTACCTCTATATTAACTTAATTAGAGTTCTTTATTGTATGCTTACTTTCATGTTTACTATCCCCAATTTTTACACATCCTTTTGTGAGCACTAGATTAGTTATACTTAGGAATTTATTTTGTTAGAAGCCATAAGACCTTACTAGGGTTATCATGTGGTATTTATTGACTAGAGGCCTTGGAACACTCTCTAGTGATATTGTGTAGTAATATAACCCTTAATTAGGTCTAGTGAATTTGTATTAGTAATGACCCCATTTGTCTAAATGTAACAACAAGTAAAATAGATAATGTCATTTATCTTCTTTGAGTTAAGTTGGATTTGTAGACAAGGTTTACTTTCCCTTGTCATACACAATGTAGTAAATTAAGGAACCTAATTATAAAATAACATACTGATAAGTAAACAAATAATTAACACATAAACACACAAGCAAAATATATTAAATATTTAATTCAAAAGTTAATATGTGTGATAATAAGGCATTACTCTTTGATACCAAGGGTATGAAAAAATATTCATGACCAAGGGTTGGAATAGAAGAAAAAGAAAGGGGTGGTTGAGCTGACTCTAAATGCCCTAAGCAAGTGGAAATTGCATACATAGTCCCATAGACACTAGATCCAACATGTTCTTCAGGCTAAATGTAGTTCTCACAAGGATTTGAGATTGAATAAAATTGATCATAAATGAAGAAGATAAATAATAAAATAAAAATAGGAATAAGTACTCATAATATGGTGAGAGTGTATAAAGAATAGGCTTATAAAAATGTCAAGAGATATAATCATAAAATATTGAGAGCATGGGAGAAGCGATGGCTCAAATGACCTTAAAAAATTAAGTGCTACCTACATAGTCCAAGTAGATCTAAAGCCATTATAGTTCAACTAGAAATTGAACACAAAAAATGATAGGTATGGTCAGGGATAAGAACATGAATAATTTGAGATACAATGGTTAAGCCTGAAAAATGATGAGAACAAGAAATTTAACTTTCAAAATGGCAAAAAAATGGAATTTAATCTCATAAAACAATAAAATCATGGAATATGAAATCACAAAATTATAAGAGCATGGACTATGAAATTTAGAAATGGAAAGAGTGTGGAATTAACTAATGAGGTTATTTAGTATGTTCCATCAAAATACAATCAACTATAACCCAAATTGAGTAACAAGGTAGTAATAAATTAATTGTGTAACATTAGAGATAGGTACAAACTAGGATAATTTTAGGATACTAATTCATGAAACTTTTTAGGTTTTTTTGACATATGAGAATATTTGTATTTTTTTGATATTTGAAATATATAGGGTTTTTTGGAATTTAAAAAAAAAAATTAGTGATTTTTGGAATAGGATATGAACAAGTTTATTTTGACCAAAGAATGTAAGTAAAAGGAATAGACAAATCTAGAGACACATATAAAAAGAAAGGAGGTTCATGGGTACATGAATTTGATAGTGAAAAAGGAACATAAAGATGGTTGTTCTGACATTAGCAAATTATGGAGGACCATTCAACAATAATATGGAATGGGATATAAATTCCTCATTTTTAATAATTAACTAGGATATAATGGGATAATGGAATGAATTAATGTACTCAGGAACTACCAATAACTTAAGGGAATAATAAAATTCATACAAGTTGAATAATAAATGGCATTCCATAGCATGACATTTTTTTGCAAAGAGATATTGACACAAAAATTCATTCTTCATTATTTCTTTGATATTGATGAATGTTGGTGCTAATTCACATGTTGTACTTGTAGAATCATAATTAGATTAGGATGGTGATAGGATAAGGAAGGTGGGAATAATGAGAGGATACCACCAAGCTAGGGATAAGATTAATAGGGAAAGATAAAATTAAATAGATATGCCCCCAAGTGGGAACATTGATAGACCAGAGTGTGACAATATAAAGCATAAAAGTACATAAGATGCATAATATTCATTGGTTCCTCTAATTAATCACCTGATTCAGTAGCCAATATATATTTACCATATCCATTAATAGTGGTAATAACAAAGGGGCCTAATAATTTTGGTTTAAACTTACCTTTATTTTCCCATTTAACATTTATATTTTTTTGATTCTCCTTGAGTACAACGTCACCAAGCTCAAAATATCAATAAATGATTGTATTTTTATAACTCCAACATATTTAATTTTGATAATACTTGAAGTGATCGAGGGCAACTAGCCTTTTCTCATCAAAAAACTCCAGCTCTACTAATTTGGACACTTGGAAATCTTATTCATCAAGTGCACCTTACAGTGAAATGTAGAGTAAGGGTAGCTTTATCTGAATAAGAAAGATGGATTCAGAGCCATAGACTAGGGAGTAAGGAGTTGAAATAGTAATATTATGAACATCAGTACAATACACCCATAAGGCTAGGAATATTTTCATGTGCCAATTTTAGACAAAGGTATTGACAATATTTTAAGGATTTTGATCAGTATCTTGTTTGATGATTCTTCCTAGCCATACCTTTGAGGGTAATATGGAGTTGAAAACTTATGTTTGATGTGAGACTTAGAAATGAGGGCAGTGACATCCTTATATTTAAAGGACATATCATTACAGTAAATTATAGTGGAAGGGATGTCATAACAACAAATGATATGATTTAGAATTAAATTTTAAATTTGATTACATGTTATATAGTTGAGAGGGATTGCCTCTATGCCTTTTTTAAAATACTTAGTGGGATTAAGGATATGTTTATAACCATTATAAAAATTAGGGTTAATCTTTCCAATGATATCAATCCCCCATTTTGAAAATGGCCAAGGAGTCATATCTAGTTGTAGTGCCTATGTCAAAGCATGAATTAAATCACCATGTTTATGACATGATATATATTTCTTAACATATGAACATGCATATTATTTAATGGTATGCCAATAGTAAACTAGTATGGAGGAGATTCTTTTCTCAGACCATACCTTTAGTTTTGGCCTTACAAATCCCTTTGTGGAATTCCCTAAGTGCTAAGTTAGATTCTATTATATTTAAATAGTGAATTAGAGTTCCACCATAGCATATAAGATATAATGAGCTACTGATTAGTGTAGTAGGAAGTATTTTGGATAAATTAATTCATTCAATTTTGAGATAGGTTATGTGGAAGGACATGATCATGGATATATGATAATATTTCATGGTACCAATTGGAATTGGGACCAAAAATGACACATATCATCTCTGAATGTGAATATTTTTATGTTGGAACAAGAATATGCTTGATGAGAAACTCATACTCTAGAATATAATAAGAAAGTGCAATAATTGAACCAACAATATCCATAGCATCCACTAACTTATTATTAGATCTCAAAATTTTCTTGAATTGAATGGTTTCAAATTTAAATTTAAGAACATCCACCATAGTTTTTTAAGGTACCAGGGTTTCATCCTTTGTTTGATATTGGTTAGTGAACTAATTTATAATAAGTTGAGAATCACCATACACTTGTAGATGTTGAATATCCCATTATACATCAATACATAGTCCAACAAACAAAGATTCATATTCAATGATATTATTTTTGCATGGAAACCAATGTGAAAAGATTTAATAATAATAATGCCCTATGATGTAATGAATAATAGTCCTACTCATTAACCATGTTATGTGAAACAACCATCAAAAAAGAGATTCCACTCTTTTTTTAGTTATATTAATAACAAAATCATTAGGAAATTATACTATGATAGGAAAAAATCTTGTATATTTGCCTAAGATAATTGATTAGTGATAACTTGTCCTTTGATTACTTTGTAATGTGTGTACTCAATATCAAACTCACTTAGAAACATGATCTATTTTTACATTCAACCTATAAGAGTTTATTTTTCCAATAAATACCTCAAGGGATCTACTTTATAAATCAATAGTGTCTTGTTATTCAACATGTAATATCCAAGCTTCTAGGAAGCAAAGATTAATGTAAGACATGTCTTCTCAATTGGATTGTAATTCTGTTAATAATAAACCAATATTCTACTTTGATAATAAACAACTCATTGTTTCCCTTGATCCTCATGCTAAGCTAGGAGTGACCCTAAGTCACTATCAGTTATATAAAGATACAGTAAGAAAGGCTTTCTTGACATATGTGGAAAAAGTATAGGAGGATTAGCTAGATACTACTTTAGTCAATTAAAGGCATATTAACATTATGTATTCCATTAAAATATAATGACTTTATTTACTACATGAGTGAATGGATGAAAAAAATCAACCAATTGAGAGATGAATCATATAATAACTTGGATTTTTCCTTATAAACTATGTAGTTTATTTAGACTGGAAGGAAATGGCATTTCATTGATTGTTTGAAATTTAGATGGGTTGACTTCAATACCTTTATGAGAGATAATGAATCCTAAAAGTTTTTTGGATGTAACCCTAAAAACACACTTTTTAAGGTTGAGATTAAATTTATACTTGTAAAGTCATTCAATTATTCTTCATATCACTATTGGATTCTCTACACGATTTTTTGATTTGCCTAAGATATCATCAACATAGTCTTCCATAATATCATGCATGAGATCATGAAAAATTATGGCCATTGCTCATTGATAAGTATCCCATACATTTTTCATTCCAAATGGTCTAAGTTGATAATATAATGTGTCCCAAGGTATTTTAATGTTATTTTAACTTGATCGTCTAAATAAATTTTAATTTGATTATAACATGAAAATACATCCATGAGAGGTAACGTTTCATAACCCATCGTTAAATCCACAATCATATCTATATTTGATAGTGGAAATTTATATTTAGGATAAGATTTAGTTAGATCTATGAAATCCATAAAAATGTGGATGTTGAATGGTTTTTTAATGATAGGAATAATTTTCTAAATCTAATTTGAATATGGAATGGGTTTTTTGAAACCTACTACTAGTAATTTTTCTAGCTCAACCTTGACCAGAGGAACAATCTGTGGATGCATCTTACATAATTTCTAATTAATCACTTTGGAATATAGATGCATATCCAAGTGATGAACAAATAATGATGGATTTTAACCCAAAATATTTGAATAATCCCAAGAAAATATATCAATAAACTCTATGAGAAGGGCAATGATCAATTCATGTTCCTTTATAGTAAGGGATACCCCAAGATTTATTATTTTCAGATCATCATATGTTCCAATGTTGACCTTTATCATGTATTCTTATAAAAGTGTGGAAACATCATCTATAATAATATGAATATAATGCAATTAATCATTAGGATCAAAATCTAAACTTTTAGATGGACCCATGTAAGAAGAATTAGAATCACTTCCCTCAGGTAATGGCTGATGAGCTATCAAGTGTGGATTATATAGAACCATATTCTCAAATTCATCATGATCTTAGAGATTTATTTTATCACTATATGATAGATAAGGACTTGTGAACTCTTAGGATTCCAATGAGGGAGTGCGAATTTCCTTGTCCAATGGTACCTAAAATAGGTTTTCACTAAAGGACAAATCTTTATCTTTTCCTTTTACCTGATCTAAAATCACCTCATAAAGGTTTTTTCTTAAGGAAATTGATGTTTATTTTCTATTTTGACTTAGGAAGTCCATTTTATCCCCAAAGTAGGCTATAGTATCCAAAGTGAAGACAAATCCTTATTTGTGGTTACCTATGAACAAATTATCTCACAGGTACAAGAACTCTAATAGTGTTTTTTTCATTTTAGAATTCATTAAGAGTGATATCATTGCCTTAATAATCCAAATCAATAGGGTCAAGATATTTGAGGGTGAGGGGAATGGTAGGAATAATGGAAATGGTAAAGATATAGAATGAATCAAACATGTTAGTGTTAGCAAACTCATCATATATACTATAGTAGGACTCTATGCTATTTCTAGGAACATCATTATTTAACACATAGATTAAATGACTTTTAGGATGTTTTGGGACTTCCCTAGGTGATTCGTATCATAAATTTTTTTTATTTATATTTTTCATTGAAAGAATATGCTATAATATACCTTTCTCTTTGGCCCCCAATCCCTTGCCTTTATAAGGAATATGAGCCATAATTTTATTGGGAATAGGGTATTTTTTAATTTATAAATAAGGAGTTGTATCCTCATTATATAACCATGACTCATCTTCTATCTTCAAATCTTCTTGATTGAAAGCCTTTCTTGGAACAAATGGGAGAGGTGTTGTAACTTTATTTCACCACTCCATTTTGAGCCAGCCATAGGATTTTAATTAGATAGGTAGTTTGGACACATTTAGAGAATATTCCATTTTATACATGTGCAAAAATATATCATGAAAAATATGCAAGGGTATTAGGATCAACATAATTATATGGCGGTGGCTCATAAATTATTTGTTTGTCCTTTTCAATGGGAGTGATGATACTAGGACAATAAGTATATTGGTGACATTATTCTTTGAAAAGATTGTAATATTGGAATGGTTGTAAATATACAAGAATATTTACCTCTATTCCAACATGAAAAAAATTAATTCATTTATGTAGAGTGGAAGGCACTGGATGCATCTCGTGAATCTATGAACAAATAATAAGGAGATTGTATGGGAGATCAAGATCAATTAAATGATAAAGGTTTCTGTGGATAATGGATCCAACTTAAATAGGAAAGGAAAAATTTACTATTGATTATCATTTAAGGTTATCTTATCCATTAATATTAATGGTATCATTATTTAAATCCATTGAAGTATATCACAGTCGTATAACTAGCTTTAGTGTAATAATGTTAAGACTTGATCCATTATCGATGAGTACTCTCTTGATATTATGTTGGGTAATTTTAACCTTAATGTACATATAATTAGTGTGAAAGTATCCTAGAGATGATATATCCTTTTGATTAAACACCAATTGTGGACTAGGACACAAGGGTTCATCCATTGCTTGAGATCTATCTAATGAGATATTGTTTGGCACCTAAGATTTACTTAAAATGTCACACAAGGTATATTTGTGTAGATGAGAGGTAATAATAGATCCAAAATGGAAATATATTCTAGTGTTTTATTTAACTAATCAACAAGGTCATATGGATTTTTGATAGGTACATATTTGGGCATGGAATTATCTTGAATAAGATTTGAATGAGAAGGTAGATTAGGATCAGTAGAATAATGTATAGTACCTTGAAGGGTGATATTAACATATAAATTCATAGAAACACAATATTTATTGGGAATATAAATATTAGAATTTGAAGTTTTATAGATGGATATTTGAATAGTGACTTGAGAAATAGAGTCATAAGGAGGAGGAACTCCCGAAATGGATAGACATGATCCCAAGATAGAAGGGTTTTCTTGTTGGGAATTTTAAGAATGTGTATTAATCATAATTATGGCTACATGATGTCCTATGACATGTCCCTCTATTTTGTAATTATAGGGGTGGTATGGTAATCAACATTGTGAGCTTGGGACTCCTAGTTTTGATTACGATTATTATTGGGTTGGTGATGTTGTTACTTACCTTTGTTGTTATATTGAGGGAAAGGGTCTTGGTATCTCCCCATATTATAACCATAATTTTAGGATGAAGAATTATTCAACTCAATTACATCCCCTTTTAATTATATCTAGAATGAGATGTCTCAATCATACACATCTATAAATTCAATTTCCTTTAATTTAATGGTATACATAATATTAATCCTCCCTATACCAATCACACTTAGGGTGACTCTCATATAAATATTTTGTATTTGGGTAGATGGTAATGTTCATAACAAGTATATTGAGAAAAACATTTTCAATGAGTTCCCCTAAATTAGCAAATAATCATCTAGTCCATTGATTATGTTGAGGATGTTGCCTTTACAATGTACGAGGTTAAGGTTTTAGTACTTTTTTAATTGGTGAACATTATATGATTTGAACATTTTTAGCCTTTTTTATACCATTTACCACCATATTATTGTTATAATTAAATAAATTGGACTTATTGGCCATTGTTGTCAGATTTGGAGTAACATATTAGTTCTAATTTTGGTTTTTTTTATGGTTCTGACTTGGAGATTATTATTGACATTGATTTTGTGAATACATATTAATCAATCCTTTGTCAATTAGAATTTTTATATTTGAACACATTTTGAAATGACATCATCAAAATTTTATATAAAATATAATCTAAGAATAAGTACCCATTTTAAATTTAGATTTTTCATAAAAATGTTTACCAACTTGGTGTCAAGAAGTGCATGAGGAAACCTACTAGCAAGGGCAAGACATTTTTAAAGATATGAATCAAATATATCTCCTCTTATTTGTTAATGGCACATATTTAAACCATGTTTAGCTCATGTTTAATGTTATAAAATAAGTTTTGAATGAATTTTTATGATAAGTCATTAAAATTAATAACAAAACCTTTTGGCAGATGTGTAAACCACTCTAAGATAGGGCTAGACAAACTTCATGATAATAATCAAAGTAAAAATTAGGGATATAGATGACCTATTTATAGGAAACAAAGAAAAGGTTGATTTATTCTCTTGGGTCACCCTTTACTTTATACTTATCAAACTTTAGAATATCAAAATGAAGTGGAAGTGGTATCTATAAAATACTTGAATTAAAAGGATATGAATATATATGAAATAGTTTGTAATTTTGACTTTGATTTTTAGCTTGTAATCCTGATATTATATATATTATATCCTATAATTATTGAGATGAGAAAATTTATTAAGAAGTGGGTGAGGGATTATTTGGTTGATAACAAAACTTGGAATTCATTAAATTTGTTGGAACTCTTTTCCCTAACCAATTGGAAGTATTATTTATATTTATAGGGTTTGATTGGTAAGGAAAAATTTGGTATTGATTGGAAGAAGGAATGGATATTTGTCATTGTGTAGGAGGAAGCTGGTATTGAGTGTGATTAGAATATGGAATAAAAATACATCATTACATAGGAGGAAGTTGTTGTGTTTGACTAAGGAATTTCTTTTGAATGGTAGGGACTTATTATTATGTAGATGTAATCTATTGGACTAAGGGAATTTATTGCTATGTAGAAGCAACATGTTGGACTAAGGGAATTTGTTATTGTGTATAAGAAACATTAATAGAATTTTGTTGAGGAATATATGAATTAGAAGGAATGTTATGTATAGGGAATTATTAGAGAGAATTATATTTGTGTAACTATTTTTAAAGAATTTGAATAGATGGAATTTGACATGTGGGATTACTCTCCACTTGGTGAGGATTTAGATATGTTTTTTGGAGATATTTTACAAATGGTTGTTAAGGATATTTGAGTGTAATTTTCTCAAGGATAATGACTGTCTCAACATTGGGTAATGGTTCATCCAACATATCTTTGGTTGGATGTTTAAGTGGAGGATTTACTCTTGAATTAAAGACCAAATTGAAAATATCATTTTAAATTTTATATATTATTTGTACTTGATCTTGGATGTTAGATGAGATTTGGTGTGAGGTTACAAGTAACTCCTTCCCCTTTCTAGTCATTTTTGGATTTGTGGACATTTGAATAATTAGGGGATCATAACTAGAAGATGGTTCATCATCATTACACTTATTAATTTGGATAGTACTTGATGGTGATGATCTTGGTTGAAATATTTTTAAATAAAAATTAGGAGGATTAACATCTAACTCTAATAAATGCATAAAGATATCTTCTTTGTTATTAAACAAGTGTTTCTCAAAATTGTGATCAAATGAATCATGCATCCATTCCACATATTCATACACACCTTGGTTAACTTATGCATTGTTTAGATTCCTAAAATATACATTTTCATGAGGATAAGTAGGTTGATATGTGAATGTATCAATTAAACCTTGAGAACAATCATCCTCATAAGAGGTATTATAGGCCATACCACTTCTTGTATAATGAGGCATATCAAACATGAAATTTGGACTAGACCTAGATAGGAATGGGAAAATGACTTATAAATTGACACAAAAAAGACTTGGATTTAGATATATTTGATTTGAACATAAGGGACTAAAATGGAATCTTGATTAGAAATGATATTAGAATGGGAACCTTAAAACAAGACTATAATAGGTTCAAACCTACATGCATATAGTGATAGTATAATATCAAATAATAAAAGTGTGGTTTGAGATAAAATTTAGACAAAAGTAGTAGGAAAGAATAATTTAGACTTGGAAAGTGGACAAAGTAGCAATAAAATTTGACCCAAAGGAGGTATGAAATGCACAAGATTGAATAAATTTTGACTAGGAACATGGACAAAGTAACACCTTTTTGTGTATGTTATGAAAATTTTAACAAAGATATAACACCACAAATAATAAAAATAATACTCAAATTTTTAACCCTATCTTAGTGACTTATGGGGTTACTCCACATTTATCAAGTCTTTTGATATACTTGACTTGAGAGAGGATAAAATTTAAGATTCATTAAAGAAATTATTATAGTTATCGGTAGGGTTTTTACACCCCCTTATCTAAAAGGGTATGTATGTAAAATATATCTTTGGGGGTATCTAAACTTTTGAACCCTTGCATGAATGTATGTGTTGCAGCCAAAGAGTCTTAAGTTAACGTTTTCAAGAGCTTACTAGATGGTCTTAATATACCTTGTAATATATGGGTTATTTAGAACTATATGTCAATTAGATTTCAATATATATCTTGTTACAAAAGGTTCTTGTCCATTTTATAACCACTTCATTTATTAATTTCTTAGTGAAGTGTGATTTATAGTACATTCATGCTTTGAGGACCTATTCAACTTATCAGGTTAACCACTCAACCACTATCCAATAAAAAAGTATGCTCAATTTGTATACCCCAATAGATAAGTGCGATTGGTAAGATGATTTGATATGAAAACCCATATGAAATCATCCATAAAGGACTTGTTATGAGGCTATGAACTCCTACTCTCTAAGCCAAAAGAAAAAAAGGAAGGTATTAATGTTTTGATTCACACAACTCCTACTAAGGGTGAGCGAAGAACATAATAGGTAACTATTTAAAATTTAAAACAAATATAATTTTGTGTATTTGAGTCACCCAAATGGGAGATAAAATGTGAAAAATATGGCCACAACACACTCAAGTAACAATAAACAACAAATAATACTTATATGAAATGAAAAGGCTATGACAAATAAGCAAGTTTTTTTAGAACCCAAAACTAAATGTGACTTGATTTTTAAGTAACAAAATAATATGTGAATATAAAATGTGATTTTTTGAATTAATCATCCCACTCTTTTGTAACCTTAAATCAAAAAAAGTTAGTAGTTTTTCTTGGTGGGTGTTCGACAAGCAAAGATATTTGAATAAAATGTCAAAATTAATAGTCAATATTGTAATGATAAATTATAAAATATAAATAATTTTTTAACAAAAATATTAGATATTTTAATGGGAAAATTCCTCACATCTATGAAAAAAATTATACAAAATACATATATAAAATTTATGATTATTTTACCAGCCATTTTTAGCCAAAATAGAATTATGGCAGTTAGTACTTTGACCATACTCCTAAAATATATATTAGTTTTTAACAAAAATTTTGAGAAGCTTTTAATTAAAAAAATACTCACATCCCTTAAAAAATTCAAATTCAAATATATAAGATGTCAAAAGTTATGAATAGTTTACCAAACATTTTTAATCACTAATCTAAATAACCATCACTTGATGAACACTTTCTCAAAGACAACACTACCACTACCACACCTTCTAAAATAAATGAGTAAACACTCCCACAACTAGAACCTAAAACTACTTCTCCTCCCACCAATTTTTTTTATCTTTTAATCCTCATTTTTATTCTTAATCTTATAAATCTCATTAGAATTTCTTAGAAGAACTCAAATTAATGCCTTTTAAAATACCACTAATGGAGTTAGTTCATACTTCTCCATACCACCATAAATTCATACTGTAACGATTATGAGACATTGAAGAACCAACTTCCCTTGAAGTGGAACAACTTCTTCAAGACCCGTCATTGATATAAGTATATACTATAGAAATTACGTGTACTTATTCCAAACCTTCCATAAAATTCCTTCATAAAGATATGATTAACCACAAAATGAGGTCTCTCAATCTTGTAAGAGTGAATATTAACCCTAAACTAGGGTTTGGAGGGACAAATGTGCTTATATCATGATTTAACTGATGAAATTTCACAAAATTTTGTGATATGATAAGTTTCAATGTGTACAAAGATATTTTTGAGACTTTAGATTTATTCCATACATGTACATATAGGAGAGGACTATGTTGAAAAGGGTTAGAATAGACCTATTACACCCAATCAAAGGATAACAAGTGCTTATAAATGTGGGTCAAGAGATGAGTTAGGCCTTGTAAATTCATGATCAGGGAGTAATAAATAGAGGCTATCTAAATTAATGATCAGTTTTTTGATAGCCTTTTGTATTTTTTTATATAAGTAAAAAAGGATTAAAATGATACAAAGACTATATTTTAGGTATTTTAAATCCATGAGTAGATATTAATAAATATAGGGTTTCTAAATTAATGATTAGTTTTCCAATAGGCTTATGTACATTTTTGTACAAAAAGAAAAGGATAAAAAAGGCTACAAAGACTGTGTTATGTGTAGGTAGAGTAGTCCAAGATAGTACAAGAAAGTTTTGAGGAGTTTTTAATGGTTTTATAATTTTAAAAAGGTTATATATCATCATGATAAGGGTAGAGATAAACCACTGAGTTCTCCACTAAGTGAGTGATCTTTTGAGTAAAGAGAGGATAGTGAAACAAGCCCATGATATGATGATAGAGGAATAAAGGAGTTTGTATATGTTTCCATGCATGAATAGGTGATATATTCATGATTCATGTTTATAACTATATTAGATAGGATTTTTTGAAGAACCCTATTCATAATTTAATATTATCTCCTAAAGATCATTGGGAAGTAGTGGAGAAGGTATGTACAAATTAAAGTATATATGTGTTTTTATTTTTATTTTTTTTATTTGATCAAGTTCATTGAGAAAATGTTGTAGGTTTCTAAAAGAATATTGCAAGTGATTGAAATTTGGTCAAGAAATTTAAAATCAAAGAGAGGATTAAGAAGAGAAAATGGAGCCAAATAAGCTCACAAGGAGAGATCAAAGTGATTTCTCAAAGAAGTTGATCCAAGTATAAATCTTGAATAAAGGATGGAGCAAGGTGAAATAGATTTGATAAAGAGAATACAGATGGTAAAAAGAATAATTGGAGATATGTATAAAACAAAATACCAATTGAGAAAGTAGAGGGAAAGAGAGTTAAGAAGGAATAAATAAGAAGAAGATTTCCCCATAGAGATGAATGAGATAAAGCGATGGATAGCCTTAATGAACCTCATGATAGAGAAAGTGAGAGAAATTGAGAACCCACATTTTGGATGGATGATGAGAAAGAAGCTACTCAAGTGTCCAATAAATAAACATATAAAGAGAAGGAAGATGCAATCTAATAAAGAGGAAAATAAGTATAATAGATTGCTTTGTAAGCAAATCAAGAAGGATATGCATAAGCTTTGGTTAAATGGGCAACTGAGTAAACAAGAGTACAATTACAACCAAGTAGGTGTTAAGAAGGAAAAAATAGATAAAATTGAGGGCCTCATTATAGGCTTATAAATAGAAGTAAAAACCCAAGAATAAGGTATGCAATATGATTGTAAGTTTGTATATGAAAGCAATGAGCAGTTAAAAGTAGTGTTCACACCCTTAGAAGGAGTAGTACATGGTGAGAAGGTAGTTGCAACATATGATAGTTACATAATGGATGAAAAAGAGAGTAAAGAGGAAGCCTTAGTTATAATAGTACCCCCATAGGTAGTAGAACTAGGCATAGGGATAATAAGCAAGCATAAGAAAGGGTGTGATTTCCAAGAGGAAAATCAACAAATTATTTTCATTCACTTGTGTGTTCCATGTGTAGGTTGGTTGTAGGAGCATAAGGAAGTGTTGAAGAAGATCAAGTAGGATATCACTATCAAAAAAGAAAGCAAGAGAAAGATGAGTCAAATAGGAGCCATCATAAGATTAAACAAACATCACAAAGGCTTATGTGTCTCAAATAGACCATGGGATCTAGGAGGATATCCCAATGAGAAAGAGGAGTTGAACAAGAACATCAAAGTTAAAATACTTATAGCTTTCTAAGAAAGTTTCATTTTTTTCCTTGATAGTATGGTGTAAGAGAATCACTACCTTTGTATATATTAGTCTATTTTTCATGCTTTGAGTCATTATGGAGTCACACTAGTCATAATGAGTTTATAAGAGTACATACAAGTTACTATAACTTGATCAATTTTGAATTTGGATGGCATTGGCATTTTTTTGCCATTTTGTAATATATGAAATTTTAAATGTTTTGTCAAGGTTAGGAGGCTTCATTATAGTTTAAAGAAGTATCAATGTTATAAGTTGTGTAGTTATATGATAATAAGGGGTCAATATGTGTTCAATATTCACATGACTCACATGATGAGTCACTTTGATGAGTGGGTTACGTAGTTTATTCATTCCCAACATACAAGTGGGAGTTAGGAAGGTAGTTGAGGTAGTTATAAGAGTTTTTGAATAGATAGTTGTTTTGGTTTAGTAATTCATTAAATTTAAAGGAAAGTTTTAGGGGGTTTGTTTTCAAATAATAAATTTAAAAATAACCCCAAAATGAAGAAGTTTCTTGTTTCTTATAACTGATTTGCAAACCCTATTTTCTCTTGTAAACTATGATCATGGAACTGAGTTATATAGTGATTTTTAAATTATGTATTTATATTTATATGGAAAAAGAATTGGCTTGAAATATGTTAGGAGATTAAATATAAAATAAGTGGAATGCAATTTATTATTAAGAAGATGATCAGGTGGATCTTGTTGAGGTAACTTGATAATAGATTATGTGTTATTGTTTTCTGAGTTTACTAAAAGAGCTTTGTTTATTTTGAATAGTAAGATTCTATATGAGAGTGTTTTAAACCAATTTTTATATTTATAATACTTAAGGATAAATAATTTAATATGGTATATAACCATTGGATTTTGTATTTGAAGATGGTTATGTCTGGTGAACAATAGAAACCATGTGTGCCCTATCTAAGAAGAATTCTAAGTAACCATTTTATGCAAGGGAGAACCCCATGGAAGATTTTTTTGATGAAAAAAGGATATTGGTAAATCTATTTTCAACCTTATTGAAGTTTAAAGTGTGTATTAACTCATTTTGAGGCGTATTCCCTAAACAAGACATCCAAACCCTATGTGGACTGTGATTTCCTACACAATTAGTATAAATACATGTTCACGTTGATTAGAGGCATATAAGAAATATTAAATGAATTAATAAAGGTTCATGGGGTTTATATAAACGTTTTTAAATTAATAAAAATGTTTTAAAACTTGAACTAATCTTGAAATGAATAAAGAATGGACCTTTTGGTTACACAGTCCTCAAAACTTGCACAAATAGACACATAAACCCTTAGAAATGATTAGTAGAGGAGTTGAAGGGATTTAAAAATGGTTGGAAGACATGTAATACATGATAATATACTTTAATAAACCTTCATAATAATTTTAAATTAATTTTGAATCCTATAACTACAAAATAAGTGCTCTTGGGCTTGGAACAATGACTATTAATCCTAAACTAGGGTTTGGAATGACAAATGTGTTTATATCATGATTCCACTAGTGAAATTTCAATTTTTTTTGGATATTATAGGTTTCAATGTGTGAAAATATATTTTTTATGCTTTATCTTTATTTTTATGCATACGTACATAAAAGAAGGACCATGTTGAAATAGGGTTAGAATTTGCCTACTAGACCTAATCAGAGGATAAAAGTTGACTATAAATGTGGGTTAGGAGATGAGTTAGGTATTGTAAATTCATGAGAATATAAAAATAAATATATGGTATATAAATTAATGATTTTTTTTTAAATATCATTTCATACATTTCCATACAAGTAAAAAAGGATGAAAAAGGCTACAAAGACTATATTTTGTGCAGGCAGAGTAGTCCAGGATAGTATAAAAAAGAATTGAGGAGTTTTTTGTTGGTTTTATAATTATAAAAAGGTTATATATCATCATGATTAGGGTATATACCAACCATTAGTGATCTAATAAGTCAGTGATCCTTTGTGTAAAGAGTGGATAGTGAAACAAGCCCAATATATGATGATAGAGGAATAAAGGATTTTGTATATGTTTCCATGCATGAATAGGTGAGATATTCATGATTCATGTTTATAACTATATTATAAAATATTTTTTGAAGAAACATCTTCATCAATGAACCAAATGATTTTTAAAACATTTATAATACCACTAATTTACCTTTTTATATTTTGTAGTGGCTTTATCTTTCTTTGATTCAATGTTATCATACCATCTCTCTAGTTGATGAGATCACTAAACTTCATCCTCCATGTAATGAGCAAAAATATTATTACATATAATATGAATTCACATGTAATGAGTATGGAGTGTAAATATTATTTCAATATCCTTTAATAATGTTTCACCAAAAATTAAATGATCTAGGTACATCCACTTCTGATTCTCCCTTAGAGATAAATGCATTCACTATTTACCACAGTTATGATGAAAACTATATCATGGCTCAAGCTCAATCACAATACTTGGATGCATAACACTATGAACAAACATAAGCCAAAATACATTACTTCAATTATGAAGTCCATGTTATTCATATATCAACTAATATTGAATAAAAAATCAAAGGTCATGTATATCCCATTATCCCTCCACTTCTCGATACCCCTTGGGTAGTTGAAAAAATATCAACACTAAAAAAATCATAAATTTCAAAACCATCTATACCTTATACACCACCAACTAGCCTATAAACTTTTATTCCTCCCTAAGATCTATATATACCCTAAGGCTATACACCTCACTTTAAATGAACCTTCATCTAGAATAAAACTTAACACACCTATTACCAATCTGATTGTCTCTAATTAACCTCAACCTAAAATTTCACCTACACCTAAAATTACCCTTGATGTTAAAGCCATTAATGTACTATAAATACATTTTAAATATGATATCCATGGTAATAAAGTCATTTATCTTGAATTAGATGTGGGATACTATGGAATCTTACCCATGATCCCTAGTGATGAAGCCATAAGAACCTAATCTTCCATGGAAACATCATAAACATGGAAATATCAAACAAAAAGATCCTCATTTTAATAGTCTCTTTGCTATTTTGGACCCTAAAACAAATCCTATTTATTCTCTTCCTAATGCTCCATATCATTTGTAAGATGGAAATGTTATGTTCATTTAAAAAACATAGAATAGGATATGGTACACCATCATGTCCTAGACCCATCACTATCCCAAAATAACTCACGAAAACAAATCATGATAACTTTAGTTTATTCTTTGATAAATGTCATGAAACCTTTGATTGGTAATATGAAGATATGTTAGGTATTGATCCTAGTATCTTTTTACATAACATCATCACTTACCCTAATGCAAAATCCATTAGAAAAAAAAAATGAAAATTCACACCTTATGTCATAGGTAAATTATAAAATTTTTGCATGCTAAGTTTAATAATATTATTGTCTATTCTAAATGGGTATCAAACATTGTTCTCATTCCTAAAAAGGTAACTAAATTCATTTGTATATGCATAAATGTTCATAATCTTAACCTCTCATGTCCAAAAGATAATTTCCAATTAATTTTAATAGATTTTATCTTAGTTTCCACTACTGGATATGTAATATTGTCACTTATGGATAACTTTTTAGAATATAATCAAATTCTCATAGATCTGAAATAGAAACACAAAACAACATTTACTATATAATGTGGCACCTATTAATATCTCAAAATTCCTTTCGAACATAAAAATGCTAGAGACATTTACCAACATGCCATGACTCACCTTTGCTATGATCTTATACATAATATAATTGAAACCTATGTTGACAACCTTATTTCCAAATTTAAGAGTTACACAACACACCTCACTGATCTAGCTATCATTTTTAATCAAATAATCAAATACAAATTTAGAATTAACCCATAAAAATGTGTATTTAGAGTCATATCTGGTAAAGTTTTAATGTTCATAGTCTCTTTTCAAGGCATTGATGTTGATCTGACCAAAATCAATGCTATAGTCAACATGCCCGTTTGTCGTTCCACTCCTAAAATTTACACTTACCTCATAAATCATAGGTAAATTCAATGGTTCATCCAAAAAATGGATTACCATATCTACTCTATTAATTCCCTTATCAAATAAGTTAATGCTCTAGAATGGACATATTCCTACAAAAAATCATTTCATAACATGAAATAATGTTTAATCCATCCTCCCATTCTTTGACCAACTTAAAAAAACCATCCTTTAATCTTATATACCTCCTCTACCCCCATATATTTTGGGGTAAGGCTTTCCCAACAAGATTATACCAATAGAGTATGATATTTACTACATTAGTTGAGGCCTCATTGATTATTAAAAAAATTATACTAGAGTAGAGCATGATTCCCTTGTTATCTACTTCATAGATAAAAAACTACATCTCTATATGCTTTACAAAACTACTTAAGTCATTGTCCACTCTAATCCACTTCATCATTTATTATCCAAATCATTCTTACCTATAGTTATAATTTTCAAATGGATGGTCCTCTTGATGGAATTTGATCTTTGAATTGTCACACAAAAATCTGTCAAAGGCCAGTTTATCATCGACCAACTTGTAGTAACACTTATACTAGATATGAATCACCTTCAAGATAATCTATTCAATGACAACATTCTTTATATTAAAGGTCTTAACCAAGATATCTCATTTAAAGATTATTTCCATAACTTAGCTACTGATTTAGAGGAAAATAATCAATAAGATACCAATATCATTCATGATACTACTAAATCCAAAGTAGTTATCAAAGAAATCCCTAAGGTTACCATTTATTTACATGTAGGCACATGTACCCTCCCATTTTATGGTGTCAAATGCCACCAAATAACTAGGTCAAGGTGTATTCTAAAAAACTCAAATGGTAATATCATCCTTTTGGCATTTATATTAACCTTTGATGTCACTAATAACATAGATGAATATGAAGCTCTAATATTAGGCATGAAAGTAGCAATCAACTTAGATATCCCATATATACAAGATTTGGGTGAATAAAAACTTATCTACCACTAATTAAATGGTGATTATAAGTTTAAAAGTGAAAATTGAATTACATATCATCAAATGAAAACCACACTTAGCAAATAACTTGCTTCTTTTATCATTGAGCCAATTCTAAGAGATCAAAATTCCAAAGTTGATACTCTTGCTTCTTTAGAATATTTATTTCATCTTCATCCAATAACTAATGATTCCTAATTTATTTTATAAATAAGAAAATCACCTTTTTCTATCCATCTAAACAATTCAATCATTTTTCACATTGAGGTTGTCACTATTCGACAAATCCCATGGTATGAAAACATAATCTAATTCCTTAAACATCAATCCTACCCTCCAAACACAAATTCTTGTGAAAAGACTAGAATAAATAAATAATAATTTAAGTATGACTTTCAATAGAATAACCTTTATTGCCATAATGTATAAGGTACCCTACTTTAATGTGTGATGTAATAATAGATTCCTACTCTCCTTGAGTAAGCACATGGGGTAATTTATGGTGGTGACTATAACGGACATGCTAAAACATAAAAATGCTTACTTATGGGTTACTTTTGGCCCATTTTATAAAAATACACTATCAATAATCCCAAAAGGTGTAATCCTTGCCAACTTCATGATTTTTAAATCTATTCACTACTAGATGAGATATAAATAGTGGAGTCTCCTTTTTTATTCTCCATGTGGGGATTAGATCTCATTAACTACCTAGGTCACAATATGGTCACATTTTTATTGTTACTACTACTAAATATTTTACTAAATGGGTATAAGCCATGATTCTTATCAATGTCATGGGAATCACTATTTATGAATTTATCCTTAACCAAATCATTTCTCACTTTGGAGTTTCCCATACTATCATTTCTAATAACTCTCTCACAACCAAAACCTAAAACTACTTCTCTTCCCACCAAAAACATTTTACCTTTCAAGCCTCATTTCTATTCTTCATCTTATAAATCTCATTGGCATTTGTTAGAAGTGCTCAAATCAATGACTTTTAAAATACCACTCATGGAGTTAGTTCATACTTCTCCATATCACCAAAATTTTTTAATGCAATAATTATTACACATTGAAGAACCAACATCACTTGAAGTGGAAAAACCTCTTCAAGACCCTTCACTGATAGAAGTACATATTATAGAAACTATGTGTACTTATTCCAAACCTTCCACATAATTCCTTCAAAAAGATATGATTAATGATGAAATTATTTTTTGAGCCAATGATCCATTTCTTTTCATTAAAATTGTAATTAATACCACCCTTTTTTAAATTTCTTAGTAGATTAAGGGTCAAGGATTATTTTTATCTTCCTTTGGTAAATTCAACAACTTGGGTATACTAAAGATTTACTTAAGCATACTCATCTCACATGTTGATGATGTGATAAAAAAAAAAAACACCACTCAATTGTATTTGAATCCCACTCACTATTGGACCCAAGACCATTGTACCAATCTCATGGTCCTTGACTTACCACTATCCTACAATATACTCCTAGGTCACCCAAGAACACATCTCATGAGGGTTATTGCCTCCTTAGGTACTTAATGTATCAAATTTATCCATAACAACAAAATATACATGAGGTTGATCCTAATCCATGGATTATTTAATTACCAAACCCCAAATGTTATTATTAGATTCCAACCATTGAAATAATTATCAGTTCACCTCTGCCTAAATTTGTTAACATGAATCAAGATTTACATGCCACTCTTATCAATTTCAATGATGATGAATGATACAAGAGCATCACTACCTTTGTATATATCAGTCTATTTTTCATGATTTGAGTCATTATGGAGTCAAGTTAGTCATAATAAGTCTGTAGGATTCCATAAAATTTTCTAAAACTTGATCAAATTTGAATTTAGATTGCATTGGTATTTTCTGTCCATTTTGAAATATTTGAAATTTTAAATGTTTTATCAATGTTAGGAGGTTTCAATCTAGTCTAAAGAAGTATAAATGCTATAAATTTTGTTGTTAGATGATAATAAGGGGTCAAGGTATGTTAAATCCCCACATGACTCACATGATGAGTCACTTAGATGAGTAGGTTAAGTAGTTTATTCATTCCTAACATATAAATGGGAGTTAGAAAGGTAGTTGAGGAAGTCATAGGAGTTTTTTAATAGATATTTGTTTTGGTATAGTGAGTCATTGAAGTCAAAGGAACGTTTTAAGGGGTTTAGTTTAAAATAATAAATTTAAAAATAACCCTAAAATGATTGAGAAGTTTCTTGTTTCTGATAATTGAATTATAGACCCTATTTTATCTTGCAAACTATGATCATGGAACTAAGTTATAAAGTGGATTATTAGATTGTGTGTGTGTGTGTGTGTATTGATATGGAAAAAACATTAGATTTTAATATGTTATAGGATGAAAGTTCAAATAAGTATAATGTAATTTATTACTAAGAAGATGATCAGGTAGATCTTGCTGAAGTAACTTGACTAATAGATTTTGTGTTATTATTTTTTGAGTTTACTATAAGAGATTTACTTATTTTGAATAGTAAGACTCTCTGTGATAGTGTTTGAAACCCATTATATATTGATAATCCTTAAGGATCAATCATTTAATTTTATCTATAACTATTAGATTTTATATTTAAAGAGGATTATCTTTGGTAAACAATAAAAACCCTGTGTGCCCTGTCTGAGAAGAATTTTGAGTAACCATTTTATGTGAGGGAGAACTGTATGGAAGATTATTTTGATGAAAAAATGAGATTGGTAAGTCTATTTTCAGCCTTATATAATCTTAAAGTGTGTATTAACTCATTTTGAGGTGTAATTCCTAAATAGGACATCCAAAACCTATGTGGACTGTGATTTCCTACATAGTTAGTCCAAATGTGTGTTCAAGGTGATTATAGGCATATAAGAAATATTTCATGAATTAATAAAGGTGTATTTGGTTTATATAAATGTGTTTCAATCAATAATTTTTTTGACAACTTGAAATAATCTTGAAATGAAAAAATAATGGACCTTCTGGTTACATAATCATGAAAACTTACACAAATAGACACAAAAACCCTTAAAAATGCTTAGCAAAGGAGTTTAAGGTATTTAAAAATGGTTGTAAGATGTGTAATACATTATAAAATACTTTATTAAAACTTAAAAATAGTATGAAAGGCATTTAGAAGCCTATAACTATAAAATAAGGTCTCTCGAGCTTGTAATAGTGACTATTAACCCTAAACTAGGGTTTGGAGGGACAAATGTGCTTATACCATGATTCCATTGATGAAATTTCACAATTTTTTTTGATATTATAGGTTTCAATGTGTAAAAAGATATTTTTGAGACTTTATATTTATTCCATACATGTACATATAAGAGAGGAGGATTGTGTTGAAAAAGGGTTAGAATAGACCTATTAGGCCTAATCAGAGGATAAAAAGTGCCTATAAATGTGGGTTAGGAGAAGAGTTAGGTCTTGTAATTTTATGAGTAGATAATAATGAATATAGGGTATCTAAATTAATGATTGGTTTTTTGATAGCCTTTTGTAATTTTTTGTATAAGTATAAAAAGATTAAAAGGCTATAAAGACTGTGTTTTACGTAGGCAAAGTAGTCTAAGATAGTATAAGAACGTGTTGAAGAGTTTTATAATGGTTTTATAAGTATAACAAGGTTATATATCATCATTATTAGGGTAGAGACCAATAATTAAGTGATCTAATAAGTGAGTGATCCTTTGTGTAAAGAGTGAATAGTGAAACAAGGCTAGGATATGATGATAGAGGAGTAAATGAGTTTGTATATGTTTCCATGTATGAATAGGTGATATATTCACAATTCATGTTTTTAACTATATTAGATAGGATTGTTTAAAGAAACATATTCATCATTTAGTATTATATCATAAATATCATTGGGAAGTAGTGGAAAGGTATGCACAAATCAAGGTACATATGTGTTATTATTTTCATTTTGTTTATTTGATCAAGTTCATTGAAAGAATGTTGTATGTTGCTAAAATAATATTACAAGTGATTTAAAATTGGTCAAGCAATTTAAAATCCAAGAGAGGCTTAAGAAGAGACAAGGAGATAAATAAACTCACTAGGAGAGAGCAAAGTGATTGCTCAAAGAAGTTGATCTAAGTATGGAGCTTGGATAGAGGATGGAGAAAGGTGCAATAAACTTGATTGAGAGAATACAAATGGTAAAAATAATCATTGAAGAGATGTATAAAACAAAATAACAATTGAGAAAGTAGAGGGAAAGAGAGTTGATAAGGAAGAAACAAGATGAACACTTCCCCATAGAGATGAATGAGATAAAGTGATAGATAGCCTTGATGAACCTCATGATAGATAAATTAAGAACCCACATTTTGGATAGGTGATGAGAAAGAAGCCAATCAATTGGACAATAAAGCAATAGATAAAGAGAAGGAAGATATAATCTAATAAAGAGGAAAATAAGAATAAGAGATTGTTTTGTAATCAACTCAAGAAGGATATGCATAAGATTTGGTTGAATGGGCATCCAAGTAAATAAGAATACACTTACTACCAAATAGGTGTTGAGAAGGAAAAAAATAGATCAAATTGAGGGCCTCATTGTAGGCTTAGAAAGAGAGGTAAAAACTAAAGAATAAGGTATGCAATATGATTGTAAGTTTGTATATGAAAGAAATGAACAATTAGAAGTAGATTTTATAGACTTAGAAAGTGCACTACATGGTGACAAGGAGGATAATGAAGAGAAGGTAGTTGTAACATATTCTAGTTACATAATGGAGGCCAAAGATAGTGAAGAGTAAGCCTTAGTTATAATAATACCCCCATAGGCAGTAGAACCAAGCATATATATAACAAGAAAGCATGAGCAAGGTTGTGATTTTCAAGAAGATAAATAATAGATTGTTTTCATTGACTTGTGTGTTCCTTGGGTAGGTTGGTTATAGGAGCATAAGTACGTGTTGAAGAAGATCAAGTGGGAGATCAATATCAAAGAAAATAAAAATAAATATGAGTCAAATAAGAGCCATCATAAGATTCAACAAGCATCACAAAGTCCTATGTGTCTCAAATAGACCATGGGATCTAGGAAGAGATACCAATGAGCAAGAGGTGCTAAACAAGAACATCAAAGTTAAAATACTTATAACTTTCTAAGAAAGTTTCATTTTTATCCTTGGTAGTATGATGCAAGAGCATCACTACCTTTATATATATTAGTCTATTTTTCATGATTTGAGTTATTAAGGAGTCAAGATATTCATAATGAGTCTATAGGATTACATACAAGTTACAATAACTTGATCAGTTATGAATTTAGATGGCATTGGAATTTTCCTACCATTTTGTAATATATGAAATTTTGAATGCTTTGTCAAGGTTAGGAGGCTTCAATATAGTCTAAAGAAGTCTCAATGTTATAAGTTGTGTGGTTAGATGATAATAAGGTTTCAAGGTGTGTTTAATATTCACATGAATCACATGATGAGTCACTTTGATGAGTATGTTAGGTAGTTTATTCATTCCCAACATACAAGTGGGAGTTAAAAAGGTAGTTGAGGTAGTTATAGGAGTTTTTTAATAGATAGTTGTTTTGGTTTAGTGAGTCATTAAATTTAGAGGAGAGTTTTAGTGGGTTTGGTTTCAAATAATAAATGAAAAAATAACCCCAAAATGAAGGATAAGTTTCTTGGTTCTTATAAATGAATTACAGACCTTGTTTTGTCTTGTAAACGCTGATCATGGAACTAAGTTATAAATTGATTCTCAAAATATGTATTTATATTTATATGTCACAAGAATTAGATTGAAATATGTTATTATATTAAATTTAAAATAATATTAAAATAATTTATTACTAAGAATATGATCAGGTGGATCTTGCTGAGGTAACTTGACTAATAGATTTTGTGTTATTATTTTTTGAGTTTACTAAAAGAGCTTTATTTATTTTGAATAGTAAGACTCTCTGTGAGAGTGTTTAAAAAAAAATAATCATAATGCTTAAGGATAAATCATTTAATATTATCTATAACCATTGTATTTTGTATCTGAAGAGGGTTGTCTCTAGTGAAAAATAGAAACCCTATGTGCCCTATCTAAGAAGCATTTTGAGTAACCATTTTATGCAAGGGAGAACCCTGTGGAAGATTGTTTTGATGAAAAAAGGAGATTGGTAAATCTATTTTTAACCTTATTGAAGGTTAAAGTGTGTATTAACTCATTTTGAGGTGTAATTCCTAAATAAGACATCCAAACCTTGTGTGGACTATGATTTCATACACAATTAGTCTAAATGCAAGTTCACAGTGATTAGAGGCATATAAGAAATATGCCATGACTTAATAGAGGTGTAGGGGGTTTATATGAATGTTTTTAAATTAATAAAAATATTTGAAAACTTTAACTAATCTTGAAATGAATAAATAATGGACCTTCTGGTTACATAGTCTTGAAAACTTACACAAATAGATACATAAACCCTTAAAATTGATTAGTAGAGGAGTTGAAGGGATTTAAAAATGGTTGGAAGACATGTAGTACACTAGAAGATACTTGGATAAAAATTCAAAATTTTTAAAAGTCATTTGGAAGCCTAGAACTACAAAATAAGTGCTCTTGGGCTTGTAACAATGATTATTAACCCTAAACTAGGGTTTGGAAGGATAAATGTGTTTTTATCATGATTACACTAGTGAAAATTCACAAAATTTTGTGATATTATAGGTTTCAATGCATGAAAAAATATTTTTAAGGATTTATCTTTATTTCATATGCATACGTACATGAGAGGAGGACAATGTTAAAACAGGGCTAGAATAGGCCGACTAGGCCTGATCAGAGGATAACAAGTGACTATAAATGTCAGTTAGGATATGAGTTAGGTATTGTAAATTCATGAGTATATATTAAAAAATATATGGTATCTAAAATAATTTTTTTTTCTAATAGCCTTTTATACTTTTCCATACAAGCAAAAAAGGATGAAAATGGCTATAAAGACTGTGTTTTATGCAGGTAGAGTAGTCTAGGATAGTCTAACAAAGTGTTGAGGAGTTTGTGGATGATTTTATAATTATAAAAAGGTGATATATCATCATGATTAGGGTATATACCAACAATTTAGTTCTATAATAAGTCAATTATCCTTTGTGTAAAGAATGGATAGTGAAACAAGCCTAGGATATGATGATAAAGGAATAAAGGAGTTTGTACATGTTTCCATGCATGAATAAGTGAGATATTCATGATTCATGTTTACAACTATATTATACAATATTTTTTGAAGAAACCTCTTCATCAAAGAACCAAATTAATTTTAAAACACTTATAATACCACTAAGTTACCTCTTTATATTTTACAGTGGCTTTCTCCTTCTTTGATTCCATGTTATCATACCATCCCTCTAGTTGATGAGATCTCTAAACTTCATCCTCCACATAATGAACACAAAGATGATTAAATATAAGATGAATTCACATGTAATGAGTATTGATTTTAAATATTATTTCAATATCCTTTAACAATGTTTCCCCAAAAATTAAATGATCTAGGTGCATCCACTTCTGATTCTCCCTTAGAGATAAATGCATTCACTATTTCCTACACTTATGATAAAAAATATATCATGGTTCAAGCTCAATCATAAGAATTAGATTCATAACACTATAAAAAAACATTATCCAAATACATTCCTTCAATTATGATGTCCATGTTATTCATATATCAACTAATATTGAATAAAAAATCAAAGGTCATGTATATCCCATTAATCTCCACTTCTCAATACCCCTTTGGTAGTTGAACAAAACTCAATACTAAAAAAATCATAAATTTCAAAACCATATATACCTTATACACTACCAACTAACCTACAAAATTTTATTCCTACCTAAGATCTATAGATACCACTGAGGCTATACACCTCACTTCAAGTGAACCTCCATCTAAAATAAAACCTAAGATACCTATTACCAATCTGATTGTCTCCAATTAACCTCAACCTAAAATTCCACCTACACCTAAAATTAACCTTGATGTTAAAGCCATAAATTTACTACAAATACATTTTAGATATGATGTCCATTGTAATAAAATCATTTATCTTGAATTAGAAGTGGGATATATGGAACCTTACCCATGATCTCTAGTGATGAAGCCATAAGAACCTAATCTTCCATAGAAACATCATAAACTTGGAAATATCAAAAAAAAAATCCTCATTTTAATATTCTCATTGCTATTTTGGACCCTAAAACAAATCCTATTTACTCTCTTCCTAATGATCCATATCATTTGTAAGATGAAAATGTTATGTTCATTCAATAAACACAAGAATATAATATGGTACACCATCATGTCCTAGACCCATCACTGTCTCAAAATAACTCACACCAATAAAGAATAATAACTTTAGTTTATTATTTGATAAATGTCATGAAACCTTTGATTGGTAATATGAAGATATGTAAGGTATTGATCCTAGTATCATTGTACATAACATCATCACTTAACCAGATGCAAAACCCATTAGACAAAAAAATGAAAATTTCCACCTTATGTCATAAGTAAATTATAAAAATTTTGCATACCAATTTTATCAAGCCTATTTACTATTTTGAATGGGTATCAAACATTATTCTCATTACTAAAAAAATAACTAAATTTGTTCATATATGCATCAGTTTTCATAATATTAACCTCTCATGTCTAAAAGATAATTTCCCATTACTTTTAATAGATGTAACTTAGTTTCCACAAGTGGATATGTAATATTATCACTTATGTACAACTTTATATGATATAATCAAATTCACATAGATCCTAAAGATGAGCACAAATCAACATTTACTATATAATAGGGCACCTATTAATATGTCAAAATGCCTTTCAGCCATAAAAATACTAGAGAAATTTATCAACATGCCATGACTCACATTTTCTATGATCTTATACATAATATAGTGCAAACCTATGTCTATGACCTCATTTCCAAATCTAAGAGTTACACAACACACCTCACTATTCTAGCTATCATTTTTAATCAAATAATCAAATACAAATACAAATTTAGAATTAACCCATAAAAATTTGTATTTGGAGTCACATTTGGTAAAATTTTAGTGTTCATAGTCTCTATTAAAGGCATTGATGTCTATATAACCAAAATCAATACCATAGTCAACATGCCCATTCATTATTCCATTTTTAACATTTGCATTTACCTCATGAAGCATGGGTAAATTCAATGGTTCATCAAAAAAATGGCTTACAATATCTACTCTATTAATTCCCTTATCAAAAAAGTTAATGCTTTATAATGGACATATGACTACCAAAAATCATTTCATAACATGAAATACTATTTACTCCATCATTCCATTATTTGACCAACTTAAAAAAACCATCCTTTAATCTTATATACCTCCTCTACCCCCATATATTTTGGGGTAAGGCTTTCCCAACAAGATGATACAAATATAGAGTATGATATTTACTACATTATTCGAGGCCTCATTGATTATTAAAAATGTTATACTAGAGTAGAGCATGATTCCCTTGTTATCTACTTCACAGATGAAAAGCTACATCTCTATATGCTTTAAAAAACTACTTTTGTCATTGTCCACTCTAATCCACTTCATCATTTATTATCCAAATCATTCTTACCTAGAGTTAGAATTGTCAAATGGATTCTTAATGGAATTTTACCTTTGAATTGTCACATAAAAATTTGTCAAAGGGAAAGTCATCATCGACCAAATTTTAGTAGCACCTATACTAGCTATGAATCACCTTCAAGATAATCTCTTCAATGACAACATTCTTTATATTAAAGCTCTTAACCAAGATATCTCCCTTAAAGATTATTTACAAAACTTAACTACTGATTTAGAGGTAAATAATCAAGAAGATACCAATATCATTCATGATACTACTAAATCCAAAGTAGTTATCGAAGAACTCCCTAAAGTTACCATTGATTTACATGTAGGCACATATACCCTCCCCTTTGATGGTGTCAAATTCCACCAAAGAACTGGGTTAGGTTGTGTTCTGACAAACCCAAGTGGTAAGATCATCCCTTTGGAATTTATATTAACCTTTGATGTCACTAATAACATAGATGAATATGAAGCTCTAATATTAGGCATGAAAGTAGCAATCGACTTGGATATCCCATATATACATGATTTTGGTGAATCAAAACTTATCTACCTCTAATTAAATGGTGATTATAAGTGTAAAAGTGAAAATTGAATTGAATATCATCAAATGTAAACCATACTTGGAAAAGAGTTTACTCTTTTTACCATTGAGCCAATTCTAAGAGATCAAAATTCCATAGTTGATACTCTTACTTATTTAGCATCTCTATATCATCTTTATCAAGTAATTAATGATTCCTAATTTATTTTCTAAATAATAAAATCACCTTCTTCTATGTAACCAAATAATTCAATCATTTTTCACATTGAGGTTGTCACTATTCGATAAATCCCATGGTACAAAAACATAATCTAATTCCTTAAACGTCAATCCTACCCTCTAAACACAAATTCTTGTTAAAAGACAAGAATAAATAAATAATACTTTAAGTATGACTTTCAATAGAAAAACCTTTATTATCATAATGTATAAGGTACCCTAATTCAATGTGTGATGTAATAACATGTTCTTACTCTCCTTGAATAAGCATATGGGGTAGTTTGTGGTGGTGACTATAGCAAACATGATACAACATGTAAATGCTTATTTATGATTTAATTTTGTCCCAATTTAGAAAAGTATGATATTGATAATTCCAAAAGGTGTAATCCTTGCCAACTTCATGATGTTTTAATATATTCACTGCTAGATAAGATCTAAATAGTGGAATTTCCTTTGCCATTCTCCATGTGGGGATTATATCTCATTGGTAAACTACCTAGGTCACAATATGGTCACATTTTTATCATTACTATTACTAAATATTTTACTAAATGGGTATAAGCCATGCTTCTTGTCAATGTCATGGGATTCACTATTTTTGAATTTATCCTTAACCAAATCATTTGTCACTTTGGAGTTTCCTATACTATCATTTCTAATAATGGTGTAAATTTCAAAAATAATGACATGAAACAATAATGTGTTAAATTTAAAACTTTACAAAAATTTATCATACCTTACCATCCAAAATGAAAGCACCAAGTTGAAGCCACTAATAGAATTATCAATAAAATATTACAAAATACCATAAAAAAAACATGAGTGGATTGGCATATCTATTTATATACTTCACCTTGGACCTATTATACTAGCATACCTACTACCACTAGGGGAACACCATTCTCACTAGTATATGGTTTTGAATCGATCTTACCATTAGAATTCAAAATCACATCTTTATGCATATCTCTTCATGGTATCATTCTTGATGAATAATTAGGTGAAGCTTTCCTTCATACCTTAGACATTCTTTATGAACATTGTTTAGCCAATTTTCAACATAACCATTAATGTATGGCTCATATCACCAAAGAACATAGTAAAAATGTAAAAGTACCCACATTTAATGTTGGTGATCTAGTCCTCAAATTATAATAAACCCATGATAAAGAATGAAAATATGCCCAAAATTGGTGGGGCCCCTATTTATTAAAAGGAATTCTTGGTCTTAGCACTTACTATCTACAAACTAATGAAGGCCATGTTTTGAAAAACCCCACTAATGCAAATTTTTCAAATAAATACTTTGCTTAAATATTTCCATATTTTTCATATATATTGTCCTACTAACACTTTTTATAGGACTTCTCCAATGATATCATCCGCTGTAGTAGTATATGTTATACACAAACCTTAGTTCCTTCCTTTGGTCCTTTGGTTTCTTTAATCCATGAGTTGCATTATAATAACGTGGATAGGACCCAATTTTACTCATGAATACCTTTTTATTTCATACATTTATTTTTCATACTTTCTCTTTTTAAATTTTTTTTAATTTTCCAAAACATTTTACACCCAATTGGGTTTTTATTTTGTGTGTTACAATGTAAGACCATGGATAGGACTAGGCTCTCCTCATAAATACCATTTTTCACACCATGTTTCACTGACTTGGGCTTTTATTTTGTGATTTGCAATGTAACACCATCGTTAAGACCATGCTCTCCTCAAAAATACCATTTCCCCCATTTTGTACCCCCTTTAGTTTTTGTTTTATGAGTTACAGTTTAAGACCATTGATAGGACCTAGCTCTCCTCATAAAATCTACATATTATTTCAAACCTTTGTACCAAACTAAGTGTTATTTTTAGAATGTTCAGACATGGTATTTTAGAGAATTTTATCTTATGTTCTAAGAAAGGAAGAAGAAAGGTACTAGATACAGGTATGGTAGATAAACCTATTTAGTTGTGTGTGCATTGATTAGATGATTATAGAGAGCTATTATTTGGCTTGGGAGGAATGACCTATAGATAAGAAATCACTGAATTAAATGGTTTGTTAGATAGATAGCTAGGTGGATTGCCTAGCTCTATCTAGATTTTGGAAACAAGATGTCCCTAGGAGGTTATCAATCCATGATTTTTAAACAATTAAGTTTAGAAATCAAAAGATAAAGTACTTGCATAAATCATAGAAGATATTAAAATTAAGTACAAGAAATTATTGATAAATAAATTGATGAATTTGACTAATTATAATAATAATTAGGTCAATACTAATGCTAAATAGGCTAGGTATGGTTTAGAATATAGGGTAGGGTTTTATGATCAAGCTGAGGAAAAGAAACATAGATTTAGTTAAGGGTAAGTGAGAGAAAATAGATTTTTGTTATTTTGTGCTATAGTGATCATCAACAATTGAGGTGACCATCAATGGTTGAGGTAACCATCGATAGTTAGGGTAATCATCAGTGGTTGGGACATACCATCGATAGTCAGGGTGATCATTGGTAGTTACTATGGGTTGGGTCTAGGTAATAAAAGGTTGATTGATGAGGTTATAGAATAATATTCTAATAGGTTGGTTTGGGCTGGGCTGATTGTAAAGTACAAACAAAGTGATTGAATAATTAAAACAAATACTTAACTCACCAGTGGTTGATCAAATGAATGGTTGAGGTGGAAAATTTATTGATATATCTTAGAATGATTTTGGTAGAGTAAAGGAACTTGGCTATTTACTGATGGAAAAAATAATTTAGATCTCTTTCATGATGGATAGATTTCTAGATCGCTAGAAGAGCACCTTTAAAATAAACTCTAGATATAAAAGCTCTTGATAGTTGTAGATCCATTTTTACCTCCTACCCCTCTCTTCTTATAGGAAGGAAAGATATGTTAAATAATACATTAACAAGAGGTATAACTTACTATCTAATTTTAAATTTGACATGCATTAAATTACACATGAATTAGACAATCTAATTATAAAAAAGGCAGAGTTGAAGTTGGTTTTAGTGATTCAAACAGTGGAACTTGACCATCAATATTTAGGGTGACCATCGACGGTCAAGGGTCAAGGTCAAGTTGGGTTAGAAAGGTGGGTTTAGATAGTAGGTTAAGCTGACTAGAGTTAGGTATGGTTGTTGATTAAAAGGTCAAGGTTGGTCCCAAATGGGTCATGATGTGGTCTAAGGGTGTTTTGACACTTGAAATTATAGTGTGTAGTTTTCTAGTGTTTAGATTTTGCCCTTTTTTATTATGCAATTTGTATTAGAAAATGACAAAAAAAAAATGGAGTGTGGGTCGAAGGTTTGGTTTCCTTGAGAATGGGAGGAGGTGTTCACCCTCAAACTAATAAGTGATGAGGTAAAAAAAAATTGGGTAAGGGTTTGATGAGTGGTAAAGGTGATGATAAAAAGTGGGTGATAGGTGGGGCAATGAAGCATGAAAGTGTGCATAAAGTGTGATAAAAGTATAATAACCAAGATCATGCATTAATTGGTTACCATAGTTGGAAAATTAAGGTTAGTGCTAGAAGGACAAGTGACAAGTGGATTGTGTGACCCTATTTAGGCATGGTAGTTGGGAACAATTATAAATGTAAGTATCCTAAGAAAGGTCTATGTTTTCATGGGTATCCAAGGTAGGAAGTAATCTTAAAAAAAGATAAATTGGTTTGGCATAGTCATGGGTATTTTAGGTATGAAGTTATCTTGAGAAGACACTAATTGGTCTGGTGTGTGCAAGGTAGCACACATTCAAAAAACTAGTCAATTTGGCAAGTAATTGGTGTGGTCAAAAGGAACAAGGCAAGGTCATTGAAAAATATATGAGATCCAAGCCAAAATGGCTAGTGGTGAGGTAACGTGGTTGGTGGTATGGATGGTGGAAGAAGGTGATCTCCATGGGTGGTATGGTGGGTGGGAAAAGGTGATCTTCATGGGTGGGCACGTGGTACCAAAAAGTAGTTACTTGAGGTAAAATCAAAAAATTATAATCCATTGATCATTAATGGTTAGGGGTCTTAAAGTGGATTGTCAACAATCACCCTAAACATCAATTATCAGGTTCAAACCCTAAAAGGGGCAAACTCAAAAGTGACTCCACTTATCATTTTCATTCATTTGAACAATTTGACTTTGGCATCTAACTGCTTAGCATTTTGTGTGAAGAGTCTGATGGCATTTACTGAGTGGATGAGTGAGTGGGATTGAGTGGATTAGAGCATTAGAATGTTGACCAAGAAAAGATGTAGGGTGGATAAAGATGTGGATAGGTAACAGTTCCTTAGATTCCTTTTTGATGATGGTCGAGGAATGAGGTAGGGGTTGCTTTTGATTGATAGTGTAGTTTTTATTTTACAAATGCATTGTAAGTTGAATTTGATTATTTTATCATTATTTGGTGGATGTAAATTGTGTTTGACCTATTTTTTAGTTCTTTAGGTGAATTTTAAAGTTAAAATTCAAAAGTAGGAGGGTAGGGTAGGATTAGGGGAGGATAGAATAGGTGTTAGGTAAATTTGTGGTTTGGTTGTGGTGTTTGGGTGTGTTGTAAGGTGGCTAGAGTTATGTGTATTCCACCAGTGGTCATGCACAATGATCATCAGTGGTCATACCCAATTGTTAATGAGTATACCCAACCATTGATGGTCAATTACCATTGATAATTATTCACTTGACTATTGATAGTCACCATGATCATCGATGGTTGACTAAGGTGGAAATGTGTTTAAAAGTGTTTGTATGTTTTAATGTTTGATGGTCAATGAGATGTCAAGGGTAAACTTTAGGTAGTAGTTTAAGGTTATAAAAATGGATGAGATCAAAGGTAGAGTTTTTAGATAATAGGTAGTGGTCAAATGGGAAAATTAGGGTAGGGTGATATAGTTTCTAGGCAAAGTGTGGCAGTGAACTAAGTTTATTTTCTAATGAACATTGTAGGCACACGAGTTGATTTAGATGAGAGATTAAGTGACTTAGATATTTGATAATATTCATTAAGGTATGATTGTCACTAAATAGGTGCACATGGAGGAAGTGGGGCTTGGTATGATGTTTCATTACCAACACATGCCATGTGATACAATGATGATAGTAGCCCTCATTGAGAGATAAGATCTAGCCACTAATACCTTCCTACTACCCATAGGTGAGATGATGATTTACTTGAGTATGTTCATAGGATTACATGGTTACCCATTTGAGGTGAGCCAATTTACCACATTAAGAGGGAGGAGAGAGATGAGTTCATGGATCTATTATATGGAGATGACCACAATTTTTCTAGGTGGCACATTGGGGGTTTTAGTTACACTCCATTATTTTAGAGGGTGAGAGATGATAGGAGAATGATGACCATGATGATGATGGTGGTCTCATGTTTTCCCATATGAGACTCAAGCAATATGAGGTTTACCTATTTGTTATTGGGGGTTTTGGTTGAAATGTTACTAGGGTGCATAGTGTTCAGTTGGGTGCCTATGATTTTAGTCTAGATATATAGGGAGTTGTGGGGGTTTAGAGATCATAAGAGGTACTATATTAGAATAGGATTTATTCTACACTACTAGGCTTATGAGTATATCTAAGTGCTAAGGTTGATGGGGTTACCATGGGAGGGGTATGCATAAATGGAGTTTAGAGTTGGATTCATATAGTGGAGAGATGATTTTACCCTTTTAAGATCATGTGGAGGGGTTCACAAAATTGATTGGTTTAGAGGTGCACTAGAGTGCATTGGTTTCTTTGGTTATTATTAACATGATTTTAAGGCTATACATCATGTTTCTATAGTGGGCTCATTATAGGAGGCATACATTATCCCTGTAGAGTTATAAGTGGATCTTTAGTAGGAGAGAGGGTAAGGCAAAGCTCATTCATTTTAATAGGGTTTGATGATAGTTTATCCTAGTTTAAGGTATTCTATGTCCATTCCTAAAGTATAGGTAGGAAGATGTAAAGATTTTATTCCTAAAGCCATATCTAGTTCAAATTTTCATTGATCACGAGGAGATTCCATCTAGGGATAAGATAGATGATGTAGGTTTTGCAGATGGGTACCTTATATAATAATAGGAACTATATGCATCAATTTATTTTAGGGGTGATGATAGTGGGTAGCAGGTGATGGATGTAGATCTAGCTAGTAAAGGTGGTCAGTGGGAACCAACACAGGGGGTTATCCTAAATGTATATGTAGTGATTGTGGAGAGAGATCAGGCTTGAGTAGCACTAGGTATGACTTAGGCTACCATGTCAATGCTATAAGGTTAGTTGGTAGTGGCATAGGGTTAGGTGGTTATAGTTATAGGTGAGAGGGACCAGGCTAGAGTTACACTAGCCTTATCTAACCAGTAGAGAGACTCCTTGAGATAGACCAGAGGAGGATCTAAAACACTTATAAGACCACTAGGCACTGTCCCTATGACATGGCATATAGCCATAGTGGAGGAGCTTCGCTATTATGAGGTGATAGTCTTGAGATGTTGTCCTAATGAGCCCTAATGGGGTGAGTATAGAGATATTTTGGTAGGTGGTACTAGCATAGTGATACCAAGATAGTGGGATACATTTGTAGGAGGATAGGTAGGGACCTTGGGAGGATAGACACTAGGAGGCAATCATACCCCAAGGACATAATATTGATTATGGGACATTGCATATGTTGATTATATGATTTTGATACTAGCCTATGAGTTGATGTGGTGAGATATATATTTTGAGAGAGATACATGTATATTTATTATATAACATGATAATTATGTGGTTATTTATGATTATAGACTCATGCTCTTTGCATATTATTTATTGTTCATGGTTTTGATGTTCATGTTGACCATTGATGATGTTATATATTATGGTTATGATATGGACTCACCTAACTAGGCATGTGATGTCTTTTTATTTATGTTGATGATGATGTTTGGTTATGGATCTAGACGATGTTGATATGATGGTCATAGTTAGTATGTTTTGATATGATAATGATTTGTGTGATGGATGGATAATGTGATGATGTTGATCACATGGATTTATTCTATCTGGTTTATTTGTTATTGTTTATGATGATGCCTTTGATGGATGTGATGATTATAATTGCATGTTTTGAGATGACCATTGATATGATGATGATGTTGATGTTAAATTTTAATGAGTATATACTTCCTCATTTAGATTTATATGTGTTGGAATTAGTTTATTGATTTATTATTTATGGATGTTATGATGTTGATTATGTTTATATATATGGTTTATGCTATTGATGTTTTCTTTTGTTTATGATATGATGATGACATGATGTGATGTGGTTATGGTTATGGTGATTTTTCTTAAGGTAGAACACATAAATTAAGTTGAATAATGAAACCAGATGTGAGAAAGAGAAGATAATCAAGAGATAAAATGTCTAAGTGAATATATTAACTAGTTATGAGAGGATAAGAAGAGGGCATTGTGCTTCTTCTTTAGCAAGGACTAAAATAAAAACTGAAGTTGGATTGTCTTAAGTAACATAAGCCATTAAAATGCTTCAAATTAGAATTCATTAGTTGGTTAGAAATGTGTCTTGCTCACATGATGTCAAGTGAGTTCAAAATTCCTTCCTTAGAGTGTGTAAAGGGGAGATGGATGAAAATGTAAACTTCTCATGAGATTAGCATGCTTCTTCTAGAGGTTAAAAAAGAGTTAGTATAAACAATTATATGTCATATAAGGTGTAGATTGATCGATGTGGGAAGTCTCCTTATGAGAGATAATTGTAACTTTTAAAATTATCTTGCTTATGAGAGCTGATTGTAGCTTTCAAAATTCTTTTTCTTTTTTTGATGCTTGATAACTGGTCTTTTTCTTATTATGTTGTTTCTTGGGAGGGTTAGGGAAGATAATTGATGTGGGAAGCTTCCAATAAATTTCTATGCTTTGACAAATTATTTACCCAGCCATCCTTCATGGGAGTGGTTTGAGTTTGTGTGCTTTGCTTAATTCCTTTGATAGTTGTCCTTCAAAGGAGCAGTCTACCTTATTTTGAAATTTTTTGATATGTTTCCAATAACTATCCTTCAAGGGAGTAGTTTATGAATGCTAGGAATCACCCATTATTAATTTTGGTTATGACTTTGCTTTTATTTTTTTTCTTGACATATAGTTGCTTATATAGGCTTAAAGGTTGACCTTTATGAAGGAAAAAATAAAATAACTAGAATATTGATTAGGTGTAAAGAGGTTTTAGGTGAAAATGATCATGGGAACCCATCTTGTAAAAGGGACAAAAAGTACCATGAGAATCATGCCATGGGTAGAGTCATGGTACCCATTGTTCAAGATTAGACTATGATTGTGATGGATAATTTCATGATTTAGTTTTAATCAGTTTCCCCCTAAAATAGGGAGATAAATGTGGTTTGAAAGTAAGGGATGATCTTAAGTTAGACAAAAAGTGAGTTTGATCCTTTTTAACAAAATAAAAGATGTAGATATAAGGTATTAAGGGGATCAAGTTTTGAGTTTCCCTTAAGAGAGGATAGCTAGTAAGCTCCTATGTAATATCCCCTCCAAACATGAAATATAGCAACACAAAACTTTGAACAAAGATACAATTTCTGTTGAATAAATTTAGAATGATAACAATAATATAGTCTCTCAATAGCAAATCACAGATCTTATCACTTGTCCTTATAAACTATTACAATTACAATCCTCTCTTATGCATATAAAATATGAAATACAGTCTTGAAAACCCTGGCTTTGCTAAATCTAGAAATTGGGTTTGAATCTGGAAATTCTATCTCGGCCTGCTATGTCAAACACACAGTCATCTGGCGTCGGTCGATATACTACCGACGTCGGTCACTGTAGGTCCTTCTCTGCCGACGTCGGTCTGCAGTCGGTTGATATCAGTCACTGGAATCTTTGCCTGCACTGAGGTCGATACCTGTCTGGGTTCTGTACGGACCCGTACAGACTTCATACAGACCGCCAAATTGGGCACAACTTGCCTGTTTTCAACCCCTGATCTGAAAATATATGTTTCTAGCACAAAAGATCTCTAGCTGTATAATTTATTGAATCAAAACATAAAGAAATAAATACCTAGAATATCTGTAATAACTTCTGTGTGAAGTTATATCTCAACCCTGTAAATTTTGTGATAACTTTTGGATGAAGCTATCTCTCAATTTGGCAATAGATCAGTTGATATTCCACAGCCTCTTAATTGCACACACTGAAGAGGGAACGTTCTCTAATGCAAATGGAATCCTGGAACCCTAGGCTCAGTCTTCACAAAAGAAATTCTTCAAAATCAATAATCAATAATCAATGGCTAATCAATAATGGCCTCCATGAGAAACCCTTATACCCTCAAAAGATATGCTTGCCCTAATTAGGGTTTCCTTAAATTAGAATTAGGGTTTATAATTAAAAATAGGCTAAATAATTAATATTTGATTAAATCAATCAAATATTAATATCTCCCTCAATACATGTCCAATCGAGCCCAAGCGAAAGCCAACTGAAAAAACTCTGCTAAACGAAGCCACTCCAATCTCCATCAAGACCCTCTAACCATCCTATCAGCCTATGAGGGTCACATAATAGGCTAACCATGAACTCAAAACATGTCAACTGAAAAGGGGACATGACAATCTGCCCCTCCTGGAATTGCTTGCCCTCAAGCAATCGCTAAATGACAAATCAATCAATCCACCTGGATCCCGAATGTAGTTATGCTCTCCACCACTGTCAATTAACATGAACCCCATGCCATGTCCATCCCAACTCTCATGTAATGGTGTCACATCATCTCTAGTACTAAGATAAATGAAAATCAGCATCCAACCAATCCATAAATGAAAATCAGCAAGCAAACTCCTTACTTGAATAATATCTAAAACTAGATTGTGAAGGCTAGAAATAGTCATATCATCATCAACCTGTGACCTGAATGTAACAGAAAGTTGAGTCCCCACCACATGTGACAACTCTTGAACTGAACTCACCTCAAGACCAAGCTTGTCCTCATACATCCCCTATGTTGGTGCCAATGTGCACTCGTCATCGCCCTCTATCGTGTCATGTGGTATAGGTACCTCCATCTGATGAAAAACCATATATCTGAAGCTGTTGCCCCGTATTGCCTTAAGAATATGTGTCTTCCCATCAACATCAAACTGAACCTCCATGTCTATGAGACGAAGAGTAACTTCCTCAAACGAATGAAGCCACTTCATACCCAAGACTAAGTCTATATCACCCATGTCTACCACATAATAATCAGCCTTGAACTCATAGTTGTTCAAGCGCAATGGGAGGTCTCTAATCATACGCTCACACCTAAGAGTGTGACCATCTACCACCTTAACTCTTATACCCTCAAAATCTTCTATAGTGATTCCACACTTCTCCACAAATCTAGCATCTATGAAATTATGTGTGGCTCCTGTATCAAGAAGGGTGATAACCTTCTGCCCTGCCAAAACTCCACGGAGTCTGAATGACTCATCCGACTGAATGATAGATAGGCGTGCCTCCTATATGTGAAGCTCTAATTCTACCTCTACCTGAGGCCCTAAAGCCTTTGCCTCTACCCCCTCAGAACTATTCTGTTGTTCAAAATCCTCTGAATCAGAATCCTCATAATATACCCACATCACACGATTTGCCTTGCCCTTAGGCCTCAAAGGGCAATCGTGATGGATATCATATGGACCTTTGCAGTAGAAGCAAAGCTTCTTCCTACGTAGATCATTAAGCGCCTCACGATCCAAAGGTGGTGCTGCTAGATTGGCCTTTGAGTCATTCTTTACACCTGATTTATCTATGTTAAAATCTGGTCTCTCTGTATCTATGTTGGAACACTTATGGTCTCTAGATGAAGAAGTACCTTTGAAGTTAAATTTGTGGGATGGGGTTGCCATCTCCATACTACGTACCCTCTTCATAGCTACCTATAATGAAGGAGGATCAAAGGCTTTGATCCACCCTCTCAATGGCTCTGTCAATCCCTCCATGAAGAGAACTACCAATCTACGCTCAGAAATATTGGGCACCATGACTGCCAATCTCTGAAACTCACCAATGAAGGACTCCAAGTTACCTGTTTGTCTCAACTATGCTAGATCTTAAAAGTAAACCTTGGGATCCTTCCTGTCAAACCACTCAACCAATCTATCCACAAAGTCTTGGTACTCTGTCACCTGGTTATGCTGAAGTGTTACCATACCATGGTACCACCAATCATGTGCTACTCCATCCAAGTGAAAAGTGGCATATTTGATGGCCTCTATCTCTGACATTGGTCTCAATGCCAAAAAGGTGTCAATCTTATGAACCCAAGCTTGAGCTGTCATCTTGCCGCTGCCGTCAAAAGTAGTCAAAGAAAGCTTACCAGTAGCCTTCTTCAGCTCACTGAATTGAACTCTAGGCCTCCTATCCTGTCTAACTAATCTGTAGCGCTCTCTCCTCAGAGTAAAAAAATTATCAAAGGACATCTTCTCCTAAACATGAGGATCTAATAAGCTCCACTCATCAGTTGCAGCCATGAGGGTATCTATAAATAGGAAATCCCTTGCCGTCTCTTCTGCTAGAGCCTCTGGTTTGTCCTGTATAAACGTAGGCCGTGTAGGTCTATCGGCACTCCTAGAAGGGGTCTGTTGGGGTATCTGATTAATAGTAGCACTCATGTTATCTCCTTGTTCACCATTCTGTCTATCAGGTGCATTCATCCCCCTTATCATAGTCATAAGTGCCTGTAGTGTCTGATTCATCTGCTACTGGTTTGTCATCATAGCACGGTGAAATTCTCTAGTGTCCTGATCAGCATCATACCTGTGGCCCCTGGGTCTGCTACCCTCACGTCTGTCACTCATGATAATCTTTTGCTGATCTAATAACTGGGTACCTTCAAGCAAGGCTCTACTGCATGTGTTATACCTATGCGGTCCCAACTCTTGTGGCTGCATAAGATCTATCAAACCCTCAAGATGGCAAGATTTAGCTCTGATACCACTGTAATATCCCTTTCAAATAGGAAATATAGCAACACAAGACTTTGAACAAAGATACAATTTCTATTGAATAAATTCAGAATCATAACAATAATATAGTCTCTCAATAGCAAATCACAGATCTTATCACTTGTCCTTATAACTATTACAATTACAGTCCTCTCTTATGCATATAAAATATGAAATACAGTCTTGAAAACCCTGGCTTTCTAAATCTAGAAATTGGGTTTGAATCTGGAAATTCTATCTCGGCCTGCTGTGTCGAACACACAGTCATCAGCATCGGTAGATATACTACCGACGTCAGTCACTGTAGGTCCTTCTCTGCCGATGTCGGTCTGCAGTCGGTCGATATCAGTCACAGGAATCTTTGCCTGCCGAGGTCAGTACCTGCCTGGGCCTGTACGGACCCGTACGGACTTCATACGGCCACCAAATTGGGCACAACTTGCCTGTTTTCAACCCCTGATCTGAAAATATATGTTTCTAGCACAGAAGATCTCTAGCTGTATAATTTATTGAATCAAAACATAAAGAAATAAATACCTAGAATATATGTAATAACTTCTGTGTGAAGTTATCGCTCAACCCTGTAAATTCTGTGATAACTTTTGGATGAAGCTATCTCTCAATTTGGCAATAGATCAGTTGATATTCCACAGCCTCTTAATTGCACACACTGAAGAGGGAACGTTCTCCAATGCAAATGGAATCCTGGAACCCTAGGCTCAGTCTTTACAGAAGAAATTCTTCAAAATCAATAATCAATAATCAATGGCTAATCAATAATGGCCTCCATGAGAAACCCTTATACCCTCAAAAGATATGCTTGCCCTAATTAGGGTTTCCTTAAATTAGAATTAGGGTTTCTAATTAAAAATGGCTAAATAATTAATATTTGATTAAATCAATCAAATATTAATATCTCCCTCAATACATGTCCAATCGAGCCCAAATGAAAGCCAACTAGAAAATTTCTGCTAAACGAAGCCACGCCCATCTCCATGAAGACCCTCTAACCATCCTATTAGCCTACGAGGGTCACATAATAGGCTAACCATGAACTCAGAACATGTCAACTGAAAAGGGGACATGACATCCTAATCCATACTTGTGCATTATGATATAAGGTTCAATCCAATTTAAAGAAAATTTACCTCATTTGATTTTATCCATATTGGTGACATGTTGATTTACCTTTAAGATGAGGTCTCTAATATTGAATTCTCACACTTTAAGGTATTTGTTGTAGGCATGTTTGATTTGCTCTTGATAGACATGAAGATGGGTAAGGACAAAAAAAACAATGATTGTTAAGTAGCTCAAACTAGGATAAAATGTGCTGATGATAATCATCTTCAGAAATGATATCCTACAGGGATATGAAAAGTAAAGGAATTTAGAATTTTAGAGGTAAGATGACCTCTATTTAAAAAACTAGAGAGAAAGGGGTAGCACCCATAGGAATTTAAATTCTAGTACAATATGACTATACTGTGAAGGGGATGTGAAAATGCCAATCTTGACTAGATGCATTGACCATTTTAGTTAGCATGTTGTTAAGAGTTTTGTTAGAGGCCTCATCCTATCCATTAGATTGTGGATGATATGGTGAAGATAAACTTAACTTGATGCCAAATGTATCAAAAATACCTTGGACCTATTTTTTTAAAAAAATATTTGACATTGTCGATGATGATTTTGTGTGGAACATTGAAATGGTAGATGATGTGATGATTGATGAAGTTGATAATATTTTCAACTTTGGTTGAGACAAGAAGAATAACCTCTACCCATTTGGTAAAATGTTCAATTAAAATAATGTTAAAATTGTTTCATTATGAAGAATGGGGGTTAATTTCACTAATAAGGTCCAAACCCCATTATGAGAAGGGCTAAAAGTCTATGGATACGTGAAGACTATGGCTAGGTACATGATGTAAATTGGCATGTTGTTGACACTTAACACAATTTTTCACATAATCACAATAGTCTTGGTTAAGGGTAGGCTAGTAATAGCCAAGGCAAAGGATGCATCTAGCCATGGTGAGGCCACTAAAGTGTCCCCCATAGATCCCATCATGGATTTCCTTGATAGTATGATAACCTTCATGACTACATAGGTAATGAAAGAGGAGACCATCAAATCCATTTTTATAAATAATTATTCCCATAATGGTATAACATGATGTACTTTTGATAAATTCTCTTCAAGCATTCCTAGTAAGACTAGAACGAATGATGACAAGTTTAAGATAGTTGAAGGTCTACTGATACTAAAGATCAGGTTGGGTCTCTTTGACATTAAATATGGTGGGAGAATCTAGTTTGACATAAAAGGCCTAGGTAAGTCTGTGGATATTGATATATAGCTTAGACTCAAAGGGTGCAAATAGGATCTAAAAGGTGAGGGAAGCCATGGTTTTGGAAAACTTGTTCATAGATCATAGGGTGGTTTGGATATGGTGATGTTGAAATTATGTTAAGAGTTTGTCAACTAGCTATTTGTACTATTGCAAAACATCATTCTTACACTATTAAGATATATTGATTTAATTGACCACTAGTTGAGAGTCACCAAAGATGTTGATCATTTTGACTCCCAAGCTAACACATTTTGAATCCCTATGACTAGGACTTAATATTCAACCATATTGTTGGTACATTCAAAATCTAGCTTGAAGGATAAAAGAAGAGGTTAACCATGATGGGAATAAGGATAATGTCAACTTTGCCACCATGTTGACAATTTGATCTAGCAAAGAACATGGTCACTTTATAAGCGAAGTCTACCTAAGAGAGGGTCATAATGGACTCATTAGAAAACACAAGAGGAAGAGGTTGATTTTTTGCTAATGGTGTATTGGCCAATTGGTTAGTAATGACTTGCCCTTTAATTGATTTATACTACATAAAATCAAGGTCAAACTTAGCTAAAATCATGATACACTTGACCATACATTATTTTTGGTATGGATTATAGTGCATATACTTGAGTGGGTCAGTATTTATTATGACATAGGTTTTATAGTTAAGAAGGTAGTGGCAAAGTTTGGTGGCCACAAAGACTAAAGTTAAGAAAACTTTATTGGTATGCGTGTGATAAGTCTCGTACTCTACAAGTGTGTGAATGATGTAGTAGATGACTTACTCTTTATGTTATTCATCTCTATGAGAGAGAATGGCGCCTAAGGAGTGGTTAGTGGTGGAGATATAAAGGTAGAAGGGTTGATCATCCTTGAGAGGGGTGAGGATAGGTGGAGACAAAAGGTACATTTAAAGTGAATCAAAGGTCCTTTGATAGTCATAATTCCATTTAAAGGACACATCCTTCTTAAAAAGGTGATGGATGGGTTGGCATTAGTCTAAGATCTAGGAGATAAAATGTCAAATGGACTGGAGCTTCCCCTGTAAATTGAAGAGTTGTTTGAGGTTGATTGGAGGAATCATGTCAAGTATTAATTTAATTTTCATGGGGTCAACTTTGATTCCTAAAAGGAAAATGATAAAGTCAAATAAATTTTTTGATAAGACCCCAAAAATGCATTTCTTAGGGTTAAGGTGGACATGGTAATGGATGAGTCACTTAAAGATAATCTTGGGAATGGCTAAATGATCCTTAAGATATTTGGATTTCCCAAGAAGGTCATCCACATAGTCCTCAGTGATTTTATGGATAAGGTCATGGAAGATGTAAGTCATAGTGTGTTGGTAGGTTACACTAGTGTTATTTAGTCTAAAAGCATGCCCCTATAGTAGAAGGACCCCCATGAGGTGATAAAAGTGGTTTTGTGTTGATCTTTAGGGGCAATTAGGATTTGATTGTAGTGTGAGAAGTTGTTCATGAGAGATAACATCTCATGGCCAATTGTAAGATCAAATAGTTGGTTAATTATTGGTAGAGTAAATTCATATTTTAGGAAAGCAAGGTTAAGGTCAAAAAATACCACATAAATGCTTAATAACCATGTGGCTTTGGTGATAGGCATGATGTTTAAGACCCATTGGGGATAGTCAATGGGTTGAATGAAATTTATGGATAGGAAACATTGAAGCTCTTCTTTGATGAGAAGGGATATGTGAGGGTGCATTCATCAAAGTTTTTGCCTAATGGGCTTAGCATCATGGTTGGTGACTATGTTATGGGAAGTGATGGAGGGGTTTATTCTTACCATATTGCTATAAGACCAAGAAAATGATATTCTATGGTTTTAAAGGAAGGAGGGGAAGTCTTGAATTTCATTGGAATTATATGATTGGCCAATTTTTATAATGCAAGGGTTTTTTGGAGTGCCCAATTTGATATCCATGATGGATTTGTTTAACATCATCGAAGTCTCAAGAGGAAGAGATTTTTGGATGGAAGAATTTTGGTGCACCAAGGTAGGTGAGAATGGAATCATCATCCTGATACTAAATGGTATTAATTATAGGTGAGTCATCTCTTATCATCTTAGGATGGGTCATAAGGATGGTTATGGTCACCCCATCCTTATGATAAGTCAGGGGTCTAAGGCTGATTATGTTGATGAAAACAAAGTTAGGGGGGATGATATTGAAATCTTCAATTGTTGATGGTGGATAAGATAGTGAGGATGGGATGTCCTAATCAATGATGATAATGGGAGGTATGTTATTTTATTATTGAGGTGGTGTGAAACTTGTAGACACTTAAATCTGGCCACCAATAACCTCTAATCAAGCTTTTGGCCAATTTCCACCCAAAATGCACAATTTGGCCTAAAAACACTAAAATGCACTAAATGAGTTGAAAATAACATATTAAAGTGCTGATTCTGGCTAGGGTATCCCTAAAGGGGGTATTGAAATTTATGATCCAACTAACTTTGATCAGATCATTCTGAGTCAAAATGCTAATTTTGCACCTAGGTCCTCTGGATTGCTCTTTCCTATAAATATCTTACATAAGACACGTGCCTTTATTATTTATTTTTCATAACATCATAAATGGGATAATGGATCTAACACATCTAAAATCAACTCCTTATTCTAATCTAGTCAAATTTCGAACTAATAACAAGGCATTTTGATCAATTTGAGTAATTTGTGCATAAAGTGTTTAATCATGATTAAGAGCTAACTAATCCAAATCAAGACATAATTAATAATTCCATGGAAACTTGTTGAATACTTGTTTTTAGAAATGAATATTGAATATATTCATCATTAAGTGACCTCCTTTCTTGGGAAGACATCCCTAGGTCATAAATGCCACAAATATTAGGATTCATGCCCTCCATGCCTCATCAATGCCTTCCATGATCCCCTCCATGCCTCTTAATTTAACCTTTTAACAATGTCATGATGAGGATAATTATAAACTTAATTCAAAAAATTGAATTAATCCTCAAACACACATCTCATCTCAGGATAGATGGTTTAGGTTAATTCTAGACATTCTAAAAAATCTATAAATAAAGAGGCCATGAACATAATTTCTAAGACATGATTATGAAAAATTATAATGCAAAATTGATTCCAAAGATTTGATAAAATAGTATTAAAATGCTAAATTGATTTCAAACCAAGCCAAGACATAAGCCAAAGGTGGCAAGGAGAGATGGAGGTAGCCAAGCTTCCATTTCCAAGGACTTCATGAGCACAAGATAAGCAATCCACTACAACAAGCATTTTGGAGCATCTAAGGAAGGTAAAATAGGGTTTATTTTAAATTTTAGTTGTGTGTTTTATTAATTTTTGTTAACTAAGCTCTCCCTAGTGTTTAGGCCTAGAGATGTTATGCTAGTTAGTGTGTTTCTTTCATTTTGGAACTAACACCATACTAACCATCCTCTCTTGAGTTAAATTAATAGATTCACATATGGCACACCTGAAGGGACTATACACATCCCAAACATGAAGAAGATCATTTTGAAGCTTTAAAATCTTCATTTAGATCATTAAAAATCTTGCAAATTGATTTTATAACTTTGTTTTGTTATTTTTGTTTGCCATGAGTTTTACACAGTAACATCCATTAGTTAGTAAAACTAAAATTGGTTGGATAGCTATCATCAATCACATTGGTATAACTGATGTCAGTTAGATAACCATCATTGGTTAGCAAATGCAACTATCTTCTATTATATAACTGATGTCGGTCACTATGTTTTTGTTAAGACATAGACCCGAGAGCTCTTTTTCTAAAGTTCATTATTTTAAACTCAAAAGAGATTCAAGGCTTAAAGACATGCTAATTTTTTTTTGTAGGAACAAGCTTGAAATTTTCTAAAAACATGTTTTATATCACCTTTTGCATGCTTAAAAATCAATTAGGAACCTTTTTTTTGGTGTTTTAATAAAAATTTAGATGTTTATGGTGAATGTTTTCAAAGTTACAACTAAGACCAAGGGGTTAAATGAACACCACCTCATTTTCCATTTGGGCTTAAAAATGAACTCACCTTTCAAAGTTTTTGTATTTACTTAGTTGTTTAAGTTAAATATTTATTTGGCAAAAAGAGGGGTGTTGCATGTATGCTCTTCCATTTGTCCCCTTTAGGGAACCCTTGGAATCAAAAGTGTCATTCCTATTACAAGTAGCCTAGTCCAAGGCTTAGAAATAAATTCATCTAAAGCACTTTCCAAAAACTCTTCAAAGTTTGGGTGACCTTGAAAATGACTCTAAAGTCTTTCTATTTTCATTCTTTCTTTATTTTTATGCAAACTTGGCTTGTGAGGGGGGATTCATACCTCCCTCAAGTTCTTAGGGAAGATTTGACCCAGGGTTTCACTTCCCAGCATTGAATTCATTTGGATCCTAATTGGAGTTTCACACGAGATGTAGTGGCACTTTGGACATCACACTACACTAAGTGAATAATTGGATGTAGTGGTTGTAAAAAGGACTAGAACTTTTTGCAACAAGCCAAGTGATACAAACCCAATATCTATGCTTTTATTTTGCATTGTTTGGTGTGAAAGTCATTGTGCAATTAATTACCCTATAACATTTAGAAACTTATTAGATCTTAGACAAATCCCCACTTACCACATAAGTATTGTTGGTGTAAGGTGTACCTCAAGGTCCATGTCACAGTACTATCATTTGAGAGAAGGGGGTGTAAAAACCCTACTATATAATAAGCATTTATTTTGGATGAACACTTAAAATCCTCTCAAAATTATGTATATAGAAAGATTCCAACAATACCAAGCAACCTTGTCTATTTAAATTCTAAGAGTGATTAATCAATTGAGTTTATCCTAGATTAAAGTCTTGTTTAGAGTCAAAACCTGGTGTAAACAAATAATTCAAACCAAAGCACACAGTTCTCATTTTACTTTGAACAAAGAGGCATTATGCTACCCATATGAAATCATCAATTTGCCTTATCCAAAGTTCATCAAAAGTTTGGGAGTCATATCATCCACTTTGGCATAGTTATGCTACCCAATTTAGTCAATACCTTTACCAAAGTTGTTTAAAGTCCTTCAATTATAATATAAATTCAAAATTTCACCTTTATAAGTTTATGGGGTTGATGTGTTAAATGGGTTCACCATTTGTACTAAACTTGAGGGAACTTCGGTTCAATTTCCAATTTGGGTTGAAGGCCATTTTAGACTCAAGATCATTATCACCACTTGATAGACTTAATACATTTTATGATAAACACTTACACTTTGAATCTATGTTCCATAACATTTTGATTCAAGAAAAGTAGTGTTATGCTATCAAAATTATGGGAAACTATCTTTGCCTTAGAGATTTTTTGAAACAAACTTTGTTGTCACACCTTTTGGGTAATGTATCATCATTACACTACCAAAAATATTTCAAATATTGTTTCATAGACCCTCTTACATATAATTCAAATTTATTCTTACATTTTTAGACTAATAGAAGTGTACTTTTGTGATCTTTTGTCTAGCATAGTTATACTACTCAATTTTCCCTAGTTTTTTTGTAAAAAGAACCAAGTTTTATATCATTATTTATGAGAAAATAAACTATCTCTAAAGTGCCTTTTATTTTATAACTTATACCTAGTTGATCAAGATCATATCCAAGAATCAAATGCCTAGTGTTTGTTAGAAGTGTTTCAAATCCTTTAGATTAAAATGATCATCTATTTTAAAGTCTATATTTTGACTTCGTTTGGTCAAGAGTCCTAGTGCATGCCTTGTTTGAGCCTATATTTTGATGTTGCATTTGGCCAAAAGACATAACAACTTTTAAATTTCTAGAGTATACTGATTTGAAACACTTCAACCTTAGAGTTTGGCATTTTGATTTTCAATCCATTTACTTACTTATCTTTGTGTGAATAGTGAAATGTTAGATAATTCATGCTAGCTCATTTCCTCACAAATCTTTGAATAAACCTTTTGATCCTGTTGATGAATATAGACTAAGTTGGAACATGATCTATTTAAGATTTTATTCTCTTTAGAGTTTGAAGAACTCTTTGAAATTTTATCACAAAGCGTTGACTATGGATCCCAACATGTATTCCTACACTCATAGTGGACTCATGTACAATATAGGGATTAGTAATGTGGTGGCATAAGAATAAATGGTGCAAGACCCATACACAGATAATATTCCTTATGAGATGGATTCTTATCCCTCTTATAATACTCAATTAGGGTCACAAAGCCAAAATCCATAGCTAACTATGTGGTTAACACACCACCCTATTTAAAACAAGACCAAGAATAAACCGCACAATACCTAGTTACAATAACCATAGTGGACGAGCTAGTTCTTAACAGTCATATTCTACTAATACACCTTCCACATATGATCCATTTTTGTTTGAGAGATATTTGTTAGAGAAGAAAGATGATATTTTGGTCAGAGCCATAGAGGTAGGTTCCAAGTTTCCAACAAACTTCCCCCATGAAAATTTACCTAGTCTAGTAAGAGTGCCCCATAATATCATTTACAATCAATAAGTTTCTTCTAGAAATCCTATGGTTCTAGTCCAAACAATGTATCAATACCCTAATATATCTAATAAAGGCAAAAACATTATGGAATATCACTTTAACCATAGGAATATAGCATATCAAACCTACCTAAATTTAGCATGTAATTTTAATCAAATAAACGTGGTGAGTAAGCCTCTTATTGACCTAGTTTCTTCAACATAAGTGTTGATAGAGTTAATTGGATAAAAGAATCCTAGTTTTGACCCATTCAAACAAACCATTTTGATAGATAAATTGATGTATATACCCATTATTGAAGAAGTGTCTTCAGCCTCTACATATAATAGTGAGCCAAACATAGTAGACAATGTGCAAACAACATCTAATCCTAATCAAAGTGGTACTAACATGCAAACAACTAGCCAAAAACATGTGCCTATAGTTAATCCCATGAGTAGATCATCATACTAGGGAATAGGAGTTTCTACATCCCAAATTCAACTAGTTGCTTCCTCAAGTGTATAACCTATGGGATTAGGTAATCAAATAACAACCAATATCATGCCTCAATGACAGAATATGATGAATCCTACTCCTCCTCAACAAGTAACGAGTAGTATTCCATAGTGGTAGGCATAATCTAGTGTATCAACAAAAAAATGGACAAATACATTGCCACCTCAATCAAGGGAAACTAAAGTTCTACCTCGCCAGGTAATGACAAACATACCTCTTTAGTTGTAGACTAATATGCCAATCCAAAAGCAAGAAATGACTAGTCAATAACGTGCAAATATTGGTCAGTGATAGCTATCGAATTTGCAACCTATTTTCACTTCCCAATAGGGATTCATGCAACAAGGAGGTTCCCATGGTTCTCAATTACCTACTAGACAACTATTGGTTCAAAATGTGCCAAAAATTTAGAGATAGGGTCTTGGTCCACAAGTTCCCACTTAATAGCAAGGTTCAATTAGTCAGTAACATGTCCATTTTCAACCACAATAGGCATAGTATAGTTATATCCCTCTGTCCTAACCAAAAAGTCCTCTAAGTCAAACCTTTATCACCAACCCAAACCAAAATATTACATAACCAAATGTGTGATTTCAAGTACAACCTAATCCATGTATGCATATTCTTGGTCCATTCCCCAACTAAACTAATATACCCCAATAGGTATTTCCATCATACCCTGGTCAAAGTGTCCCTCTTGTGACCTCATAAACATATACCCAAACCAATATTCTCCCTTAAACCAATGTTCTTTCTAGTTTCCTATCCTAAGAATTGTAACAAATGAAGGATGTAATTACTGCCATTTAGGTTGGGAAGCAGACTAAAAGGTTCAAATTAGATGACATGTGCTACTATCCATTCAACATGGATAATTTGTAGATACCATTTCCTCCAAGATATAAACCATCAAAATCAACAAATACAAAGGGAAAGGTGACCCTAAGGCCCATTTAACTTAATTCTTTATCTCATCTCAACTAGTGGCATATAATGACATATACCTTTTGCTGTTGCTTCAAAAGAGCTTGGATGGACAAGCCTTAGAGTGGTTTCTAAAGTTTCCCAAAAATTAAGTAACAAATTTTGATGATCTTTCTGATAAGTTTGTGTAGCACTTTTCCTATAATCTTGAGGATGAGATTTCATTAGTGGACTTAATGCAAGCAAAGAAAAAGATTGGAGAGAGTTTTACAAGTTATATATAGTGATGGACAACCCTTGTAAGCTGTTTCACCCATAATTTACTAGATAAAAAATTAGCCATTATGTTTACAAAATTTTTGCATAGTGAGATAACTTATCATCTAGAACTACAATGTGCACATACTTTCAAAAAGATCATTGATAAAGGTTTGTTGATCGAGTGAGTGATCATCAATAAATGAGTCATAAAGCTTAATTTAACTAATTGAAATCAAGGTACCAATTAGGGAAATAGATAACATCATCATCTCATTCAAATACAAGCATCATAACTAGCACATGTCAATAACTAAGAAAGACTGGAGTAATTCAACTATAATAGGAATGTTGTGGAAAATGGACTAACTAAATCTCATCATGTCCAAATGGTGAAAACATCATTTGTACCACCTTTTTAGCTTACTCCTACCTAGAAACCTCTCCAAATAATGTCATAAACACAATAACCAAGACCTACACAACAAATATAGTAGCATTTTCCATTGTAAACCCCTCCTCCTAAGAGAACCATGCTTGCACTTCATGTCTTTAGTGACCTAAGAAAAATTATTAAGTTTATATTTCACAAGATTTCTACTGCTAATTTAGTCAGTTCACCTATACCAAAGCATTATCCATAAGGCATTCCTTATCCTAATTGGTACCATGATAAGGAATTCTATGACTATCATCAGGTCAATGGGCATAATCTATGAAGATATGTCCAAATTAATAATTTAATTAAGAATATGTTAGAGAATGGGGAGATAACATTAGATAATGGTGATTTCACTTCCAATCAAACTATTGGGATTTATCAAAACCCCTTTCCTCAACATAATAATTAGCAACATCAAAATGATCAACAATAAAAATAATAATATCCAGTGCAACAGAAAAATCAATAGTATCAAAATCAAAGGATGAACCAACAAAATCAACAAAATTAGTAGCAAAACCCTTAATGATAGAATAATGGACAAAACCAAGGTAATAATAGTAAAAAATAATAAACCTACCATGTAGTTAAACATAACTACAACAAGGTTGTAGGTCATATTGCAGGGGGTACCATTAATACCATATCCATTAATCCTAGACCAATCACTAATCATCTTAGACCATTGTTAAACAACAACATTCAACCAAATTACATGGATAATCCTTATTTAACCTGGGAGTGCATATAGGCAAAATATAAAACTAGGACTTCCCCCTTTGGAACCTATATTGACAACTCATCCTTGTCACATAACCACATACGAGTGCACCAACAATCAAGACTTATCCTATCTGGTCCCACACCATTCCCAACATTGGTTAGAAATAATGGTCTAGTATTTAATCTTGATTTTGAAATCATAACTTTGAGGTTGAAGATTACTATACCAAGCCCATAACCCTTTACCACTTTTCTTGTCATCCAACCAACCATTTTGCCTCGAAGTAAACCATTCATTCTTGACCATGGCAAGAAGTTTGATATTATGGAACAATTGTAGAAGACACTAGCATAAATTTTTATTTTAGATTTTTTGTGAATGTCAATAATCCACAAGAACATCTTGAATGAGTTTTTGACCCAATCCACTATTGCTAGTGACATATCCCCTGATAAATATCAATTTTTGGTTGGACACCTAGCTCTAGCCCAATAAGTCACATTCAACCAAAGTGATATACCTTACCTTGGCCTACTCCATAATAACCCATTATACATAGAAGTTTATAGAAAATGACATAAAGTGAAATGTGTCCTTATAGACAATAGATCAGGCCTAAACATAGTGTCTTTAAAGCTCATCAAGATTCTTGGGTACATAATGGAATATCTCCAACTAGAAATGATAACCATCAAATCTTATGATAATCAAGAAAAAGAATCCTAAGGCACCATTAGTTTTCTAGTTATCATTAGGCCTTTGACCCATGATCCACTTTGGCATGTACTTGATCTTGAGTTATCATATAATATGCTTCTAGGTAGGCCTTAGTTGCATGCAATTCATATAGTCCCATCAACACTGCACCAATGTATCAAGTTTTCCCACTTAGGGATGGAAGTGAATATTCCAAGAGATTTACACCCATATGAATAATGTAAATATCTTGAGGCCAAATTTCAAAGCTATAATTATCAGTACAACATAAATACATGTTCTAAACAAGATAAAGGAAAGGCTATACTTATTGATCCTTCACCAGATAGTTGCATATATCTTAACACCTTTGATTCCCTTTCCCACATGCCACCTCCTTAAGCTTATAATCATTTCACCATTTTAGATAATGGACCAAGAGAGTATGTGACCCATGATACATTTCATATTGCCAATCTTCCTCAAAATTTGAAAACCTTTGGGTGACATAAAGTCACTCCACATATGCATTGGAAAAAAAAGGAAAAAAAGATAAGGGACATGTCACATTTTTACCAACATCTGGCCTAGAACTTGACCCTCTTAAATGGGATGAGTCGTGGTTATATAATAACAACCAATCTGATTGTTATAAAAGTGCAAAGTATCCTATTCCCAATAGCATCATGGAGCATCACAATTATGAAGGAAGAGGCCTCAGACTGAATCAACAAGTAACTATCAAGCCCATTTCCATGAATAAGTATGAAAGACCTTATGGAATTAGATTTAAACCACCTAGGGGTGACCCCACATATATTATTCAAACTCCATCACCAATGACTAATGATGATAATGCTAACAGTGAAGTAGATTTTGATCATAGCCTCACCTTTGATGACCTAGATGAAACCAACTTGTTTGATAAAAATTTTGGTACCCTTACCTTAGCTGTTCATCACAACCCATTACCATTATATTTTCCTTAACTAAAAGATTGGGACCAAAAAGAATCTAGTCTACCAATTAATGAGTTATATAATGATGAGGCATTCTATGAATTCTTAGGTCTTAGAGACAACATTCCATTGAGAGATCACAAGTTAGGATTCTCAATTACATTAGATCCTACAACTTATTTTGGAGAGCGAGTGAACACCCTTAGCTAAAAACAAATAATTAAAACATTGAGGTCCCAAAGTAAAAATCTCTTTGAGGCACTTTTTAACTAGGTAAAAATTAAACATAAAGGCCAATATAGTGGTGAAAACCTATTTTAGGCACCATTAGATGGGGGTGTTCATTTTTATTCAAATTTAGACTAGGAAACCACCAACGATGAACTTGCCTATGGAGCTAAGTTCAGATTTGAGTAACAACAAGTATTTGATCAAATTCTTTAAGAATTTCTAATTGTTTTTGTCACATGGCCAAATCTCCCATTAGGGGACTTAGATTCATTATGACTAAGAGAAGTTGAAGAGCAAGTCCTAATGGAGGACCTTGAAATAATCTAATAGTTCAAGTCATTGCCTACTATCTGAGAAGATGGCTCAAACCTTCTAGTTGAAGATACAATAGAGGTAAATATTGGGACTCCATCAGACTTGAAATGCATAAAATTAGGCACATCCCTCATTAAGGAGGAACATGGAGTCTTTATAGCTCTGTTGAGAGAATTTGTAGATATATTTACATGGGCCCATTCTAATATGCTGACCCAGCCTTGGTTATACACCACCTTGTGGTTAATCCTAACACCAAATTGGTAAAAAAAAAGTTACGTAAGATGCATCCTCACATTGCTATATTGGTAAAGAGAGAGTTGGAAAAAATCTTAGAAGTATGATGTAACTGACCCATTGACTACTCAAAATAGATCTCTAATGTGGTACCTATTAATGAAAAGATTGAAGGGATCAGAATCTATACTAATTTTAGAGACATCAACAAAGCTTGTCTTAAAGATGATTTTCCATTACCTAATATCAACATGATCATCAACTCCATGATAGGTTATGAAATACATTAACTTATGGATGGCTTTTCAGAATACAACTAGATCAGAATAACACCAGAAGACCAACATAAAATAGTGTTCACCACTCCATGGGGAACATTTTGTTATCAAGTAATGCCATTTGGCCTTTATAATACTAGAGCTACATATTAAAGGGCCATGACTATCATATTCCATGATATGATGCATGATATTATTGAAGACTATGTCGATGACATATTAGGAAAATCCAAAACTAGGGCCAACCATCTAATAGTTTTGTGTAAGATATTTGAAAGATTGCGAGAGTAAAAATTTAGACTCAATCTAAAGAAATGTGTGTTAAGTGTAACTTCAAGAAAATTACTTGGATTCATCATGTCTCACAAAGGTATTAAAATTGATTAACCTAAAGTTTATGCTATAATCAAGATGTCACAAACCAATTTAAAGCAACTCTGTAGTTTGTAAGGTAAGATCCAATCAATCAGATGCTTCATATCTCAATTAGTAGATACGTGTCATTGATTTACACACCTTATAAATAAGGGATTTGCATTTCAATGGGATGGTCATTGCCAAACAACTTTTCAACAACTTAAAGACTATCTTATTAATTTGCCTATTTTATCACCTCCTATGTTGGGAAAGCCATTCTTGTTATACCTATCAGATACCAACCATGATCTAGGTGCACTCTTGGCTCAAAATGATGATAATAAAAAAGAGTATGCCATATACTACCTAAGTTGTACCTTGGTTACATATGAAAATAATTATGAACCTATTGAAAAAGCTTGTCTAGCCATGTTTTCACAACTTAGAAACTATGCCATTATATGTTGAATAATAAGACTGTGGTCATTTCAAAATTAGATCCACTCAAGTATATACTATCTAAAATATATTTTCAAGGTAGAATGGATAAATGGATTATGGTTCTTAATGAGTTTGACATAGAGTATATCAATCAGAAGGTAATTAAGGGACAAGTTCTTATAAATCAACTTGTAGAAGCACCTCTCACAAACACACATCCACTCACATTTCAATTTCCTAATGAATCCATAATGACCATCATTGACACACCCATTTAAGATAAACCCTAGAAGATGTATTTTGATGGTTCATTTACTACACATGGATTGGGGGCAGGCCTATTATTTATTACACCACATGTGGATCTAATCTCTAAATCATTCAAAATCATCTTTTCTTGTACAAACAATATGGCTGAGTATGAAGCACTTATTGAAATAAATTGATAGGTAGTGAATTAAAAAATATCTCATCTCCTATTTTATGCTGATTCTTAGTTAATCATCAATCAGGTCATAGATCATTTTCAAACCAAAGATGACAAGCTGGTTCAATATAAAGCCAGGGTCGACACTCTTAAGTGACAAATTTCCAACATTCAATTTGAGCACATACCAAGGGATAGTAATATAAATACATATTCCATGGATACTATTGGATCTCTAATTTGAAAAATAGATAAAGCTAGAGAGTATTATTTCTTCATCGAGAATTTGTCAGCACCAGCTCATGAACCTTCAACCATTGCAATGATTTATGATATTGTTTATTCTAATTTTATATGGTACTCAGACCTTTAAAAAACCTTCATGACCAAGTTATACTACCTAATATATATTAAAAACAAACCAAAGACTTCATTCATCATTCTACTTGTTATACTCTACTTGGATCCACCCTTTATCATCACATTTTTGATGGAACTCTGCTTCGTTGTGTAACTTCACTAGTGTTAAGAAACGTTCATGAAGGAGTATGTAGAGCTCATTTTAGTGGGGCAATCCTATCCAAAAATCTCTTTTTACTAGTTATTATTGGCCCACAATAGACATAGATGCCACTGCATATGTAAAGAAGTGTGAAAAATGTCAATGACATGCTAATTTGATTCATGCCCTAAAAAAAACTCTAAAACTGATGTTGACACCATGGCCATTTTCTACATGGGGGCTTGACCTCATTGGAAGATTAACCCCACTTCATTATATGGCCATAAACATATCCTTACCACCATATAATATTTCACTAAGTGGTTTGAAACTATACCCCTCACTTACATGACTAGAAAGCAAATTTCCAAATTCTTATTCAACCATCTAATTTGCTGCTATGGTATCCCCTCTGACATTATGTATGATAATGGAGGATCATTAAAGAAAAAGGATATAGGTCAGCTATGTACTGAATATAACATTACACAACATTTTTCTACAACATATTACCTTCAAGGTAATGGCCAAGTAGAGGCATCCAACAAAACCATTGTCAATATTCTCAAAAATATTGTTAATGATGTCGATCATGATTGGCACCTATATATATTTATTTCCCTTTGGGAATACCATACCAATCAACATAAACCCCATGTGAGCCACTCCATACTCATTTATGGTACTGAAGCCATCTTTCCCATTGAGGTCAAATTGTCTTCACTACACATCTCTTTCAAGCATGTCCTAGATGATCATGACTATTGAGTAGCTCACCTGTAAGAGCTAGATCTACTTGATGATAAATGCATAACTATGCTCAAAAATATTTAAACATATTAGAACCAACTCAAAGGCCACTATAATCAACATGTTAAGTATATAACATTTAAATTTGGTGATCTTGTTCTTAAAGAAAACCAAAAGAATACCATGGCTAAGAAGAATCATAAAGGAAAATTTAAACCAAATTGGATAGGGCATTTCATCATTACTATAGATTATGGATCAAGAGCATACAGGCTTGCCACACCAGATGGAGATGAACTTCTTGAGCTAATGAATATTATTCATCTCAAGTGGTACTATGCTTGAGTGCTAACATGTGTTATTTGTAAGGATAATTTCATTTATGCCATTTTATCACTATTATTATTTATAAAAAATCATCCTTATCCATCCTCTTAGCTGTATCCACTTTCTACTTTCAACCTATCAATCCAGTATGTTCTAAGGCCTAGCCTATTTGATCTTGGTTTTTTCCATTCATTACACATTTTCAACATCAAGGTATCTGATCAATTTCATCAGTTAGTTCAAGTACTTCATATAGAGATCATATTTTGGAATAATGTGACAAAAGTTTTGGTAGTTTCATCCTTCGTTTGTTATTCCTTTCTTAATACCAATCTTGCTACTAATTATAACCACCTTTAGGAAAATTAGTACTATTGATCTATGCCATTATGCCTTGGTTATAATTGCCTATGGGCAAACTAGGGGTAAGATTAAGCCTTGATGTACCAACTTGCCACTTCCTATGTCATACTATGATTTTTTACTAATTGTACCTATTTTTTTTGAATTGGCAACTACACTAGTCAAATTCCTTCATTGTAAGGGTATAACTATAGTGACTTGAGGTCCTACTTTGAGACTATGTAGGTATCACTCAATACTTGCTGAGGTTAGCTCAGTCACCCTCTAGCCATGCTCTCGTCATTTTGTGAGAAACCTAAGCCATACTCTCACCATTTTGTGAGCAAACTAAGCCACACTCTCATCATTTTACGAGCTTGAACCATTTAGTGTCTCATCATTCTCTATTGACTTGAGACACTTCAGAAAAATTCCAATTTTTTTTGTAAAATCGTAAGAAAAAACAAAAAACATTTAACCTTTACTAAGTTGAAAGAAAACCACTTGTCACTTAGTTTCCCCATATTTTTTGGCATTTTATTTCACACACTTATCATTTTACAAGACTATTCCTCTTCTTCTATCACATCCATTATATTTATTTTTATCAGTTATCACATTCTTCCCATTCCCTAGGAGAACTACATTAGGCCTATGGTTTTTTATTGGATATTACATCCATAGAACTATGTAGGTAGCATCCACTTACCTAGTGCATATGGAGATAGCATGGCTACCCCCTTCCTTTTCTTCTATTCCCCCATTTTGTTCATTTGTTAAGTTGTCACCTATTTTCTAGGGGCAATGTTCATATGGTTTCTATTGATTTATTTATTTGTTTTTGCTTATTTTATTTGTATGTCTGTTTGTTTTCTTTCAGCACTATTGCCTTGATTTAGTTTATATGTGTTCATTGGGTGATTCCTTGCCCACACTTACAATTTAATCCATCCATATTCATATGTTTGCATTGTCATCATGGTTTTCATGATTGATACATTGATTTCTATTGAGTATTGAATTATGGGAGCTAGTCCTTATGCATATTTCAGCCAAGTCCTCATGATATTATACCATGATGGCTCTCGACATGTGCTACAACAAACTTCAGCTTCAAGAAGTATATTTAGCAATGGTAACATCTCTTCGACACTAACATCCTATTTCACTCCCAATCATATCCTAAATAGAGTAATTAACCACAAAATAATTTCAATCTTTATTAGTTCAGATGAACATCTCCCTACTATTAGGTTGTTCCAATTCACCATTACCCTCTATGTTAAGTTATCATCATCCTCAACCATGTTTATCATGTTTTTCATAATCAGGGTCAAATGATTATAACTGAATATGGGAAAATCATTGCACAACATCCCACCTACATTTCTTAATGATTATAATCACCTTTAGGTAAATCATTGTGTTGTCACCACTTTACTTTTTATACCTGTATAGGGGCATGCTATTATCTTATTTGTTTGTCCTCACTTTGGAAGCTCCATCTTCTTAATTATTATAACCACCTTTAGGAAAATAATTGTGATATCATACCATGTTCCACTATCAGGGTACAATGTTTGTAACCACCTTTAGGAAAATCATTGTACACCATCCCACTTACATTCTTAATGACTTTGACTACTTTTTCAATATCAATATGTTTTCACTCCATCATCTTTCCTTTCTTTGGTCCCCTCATTTTTATTCTATCTTTTTGAGGGTCCATTTGCCAACCTACTTGTACCAACCATTCCCTCAAGGGGGCATCATATAGTTAGTTTGTCATCATTGTAGCTATAGGCATACATGACCTTTTCATTCTTTGAGAATACATTACTATTCTTATATCTTGCAACACCTTCCCAAGTAGGGGCAAACTATAGACACCTAAATCTGGCCAACAATAATTGCCAATCTAGATTTTGGCCAATTTCCACCCAAAATGCACAATTTGGCCTAAACACACTAAAATACACTAAATGAGTTGAAACTAACATTTTCAAGTGCTGATTCTAGTTGGGGTACCCTAAAATGGGGTAATGCAATTTATGATCCAACTAACTTTGATCAGATCATTTTGAGTCAAAATTCTAATTTTTCTCATAGGTGCTTTGGATTGATATTTATTATCAAATATCTTGCACAAGACACATGACTTTGTTATTTTTTATTGGTAACATCCTAAATGAGATAACAGATCTAACACATCTAACATCAACTTCTAATTCCAATCCAGTCAAAATTTTGACCAATAACAAGGCATTCTGATCAATTTGAGTAATTTGTACACAAAGTGCTTAATCATGATTAAGAGATAATTAATAAAAATCAATTAATTATCTATAATTCCATAGAAACTTGTTGAATACTTGTTTTTAGAAATGAATATTTAATATCTACATCATTAGGTGACCTCATTTCTTAGGAAGACATCCCTAGGCCATAAATGCCATAAATATCGGGATTCATGCCCTCCATGCCTCATCAATGCCTTCCATGATTCCATCCATGCCTCTTAATTTACCATTATTATAATGTCATGATGAGGATAATTATATAATTAATTCCAAAAATTGAATTAATCTTCAACTACACATCTCAATCTCAAGATGGACAGTTTAGGTTGATTATAGACATTATCATAAATCTATAAATAGAGAGGCCATGAACATCATTTCTAAGACATGATTATGCAAATTTATAATGCAAAATTGATTACAAAGCTTCAAAAAACTAGTGTTACCATGCCAAATTGAGTTCAAGCCAAGCCAAGCCATAAACCAAAGGTGCCAAGGAGAGATGGAGGTAGCCAAGCTTCCATTGCCAAGGACTTCATGAGCATAAGCCAAGAAAGCCACTACAACAAGAATTTTGGAGCATCCAAAGAAGGTAAAAGAAGGTTTCTTTTGCATTTTAGTTGTGTGTTTTATTAATTTTTGCTAACTAATCTCTCCCTAGTGTCTAGGCCTAGAGATGTTATACTAGTTAGTGTGTTTCTTTGATTTTGTTTTCATTTTGGAACTAATACCATATTAACCATCCTCTATTGAGTCAAATTACTAGGTTCACAAAATTGAGGCCATGATTTTCATGAGGTTTTTAGGTTTTGATTGGAAGTATCTTGTGCATCCCATGTTCATACCAACCTAGACCAAATCCCTTCCAGACACACTGGTAGAGGTATGTCTTGGAAAATTCTAGTTTATCCAAATAGGAGAAGCTGGAGGTGAATTGTCAAGGTGAAAAATATGTGGAAGAAGTTCCAAGGGGTTTATCAAGTCCCTAATAGATGAAATGGGTTTAATAGTTTGAAGGTCGAAGGGGAATAATGGCTATGATATTAGGGTCATACCCAGGTTGGTTGTTAAGTTTCCTATACCATGGAGAGTAGGGAAGGCATCAAGGGTCAAGGGGTGAAATTCCCCAAGTGAAAGGCATTGAAATGTTAATTCCAAGTGGTCTATGGTGGGTTTTGATCTAAGGGGATTGATGAGCTATTAGATTCTTCATTGGTAAAAGAAGATATGGCTTCATATTTTATATTTGAGGACTTGTCTTTAGCTAATGAGGGTGTGTTAAATGGAGTTAAGAGGATGTTTTTAGGTTGATAAATCATCTTGCTTGATGAAAAGGGATTTCAGTCAACTTTTATAGTGACAACTTAACCTTCATGCTTGAATTTGATGCAATGATTAAGGGTAGAGGGTACATAACCCATGGAGTAGATCCAAGGTCATCCTAGTAAAAAATTATACTAGAATTCACCTTCCACTAAATAGAAGAGCTCTAGGATTATGTGAGGTCCTAAGTGAATATGAAGGAAAATAGTTCCTTGAGTAGTGGTGATGGTGTCATTAAAATATTGAAGGATCACTAAGGTTTTAAACATGACATTATTTGGTAGTTTAATTTGATCATAGGCATGTAAGGATATGATATTAATACTAGCTTACCCATCAATCATAACCCATTTAATGTAGTTTTGGTTGATGTAGGAAGTGATGAAAAGAGGGGGATCTAGGTTATCAAGGTGGATAGAAGGTATTTAATAATCCTTAAAGGTGACAAGGTTAGAAATTTGGAGAGTACCAACAAAGGATGCCAGAGGTTGAAGGTCTTCAGGTTAGATCTCTATTAGTTACAATGCCTTTATCATTACTTGGAAATAATGAAGTGAGGTAGAAATAAATTTGTATAGTCTCATCTTTGTTGAGGTTTGGTGAAGTTGTTTGAGAGCCACTTTTCTAATTGATTCAGAGGGGTTGGATTGAGAGGTACCCAAGATAAATACCTTGGGTTTGGTTGAAGGTGATGATGCTTGAATTTGACTTGGTTAGAAGGTAGAAGATGGATATGTCCATAGGATGGACACTTTTTCATTCCCCTTATCCTTTTGTTAAGCATGTGATCATGTAACCACATGGATAGTATGGATAGAGGGAAGAGTTGGGGTAGGAGAGTGGTTTAGTTCCTTATCACTCTGAGGTGAGAGTGGGGGATTAGGTAGGCATTGGGTATTAATTTTTATTTGTTGGATTGGTATTAGGATTATTAGAGGTTCATCTGATAATAGATTTTCCTCATCATAGAGTTGATAAATTATGGTTTTGAGAGCTTTACAATTATTTATGTCATGCCTAGGTGTATTATGATAGGATCATATGTGGTAGTTGTTATACTAGACATGTTTTAAACTAAGAGGGTCAAATGGTCTAATAAGAGGTAAGGTCAAGAAAGAATATTGTGGTAACCTTTAGAAAATATTTGAGTAAGACTCAACTAAAGGTGGCATTGGTCTAGAGGTTTTGGCCTTGGTTGGTGAGATGGAAGTCATTTTGAAAATAAGCTAAGTGGTAGAGGTCTCATGTAAGGTGGTGTTATTGATTAATAATTTTGGTTTAGGTAAGGAAGTTGATAAGTTTAAGGTAGAAGATGTCAAGGTATCTAGGTTGGTTATTAATGGCTTGATGAAGATGGGTGTGTCAAAAAGAAAGAGTGATGGCATACCAAAATTGGTGGTTAGGTTTTGGTTGAGACAATTAGCTTCCTAATCAAAGTAGAGGGATGAGGCCCCAAAATTCATGGCAAGGTTGAGGGAGGTATAATTCTATCCTTCTGGCCTTTTGGTGGCTTTACCTCCTTGGTTGATTTGGTTTGGTGCTTGGTCAGTAGGATGGAGAGGTTAGCTCTAATTTCAAAGATGGATGATTAAGGCTCTACGTAGGGAAGATTCTAAGGTTTTTGGTTGTCTTGGTTGAATTGATAGAGGATGATTAGGTTATTTAAGATTTGGTTGCTTATGATGGTTGAAAAATGGTTGGGTTTGTATAGGTTTTTATTGGTTCAGTTGATATGATAGCAGGTTGGATAATATAAGTGGTGGGTTGGTTCATTAAAGATGTGGTTGGAGGTTCCTATTTGGTGATATAAGGGAGCCCCAATTATTTCCAAAAGGTTTCTCAATCTATGTCAGGTTTGGAGACAAATTCCAATCTTTGAACTAGTCTAGAGAATGGCTTATAGATTGATTTTGTTCCTTGGGTATTGGACTTAAGGATAAACCCATAGGTTGATAAAGGGGAATGGTGACCTCATCCATTTTCTCAATCAGAGGATACAAGGTTTGGATGAGTGGTTCCTCTATGGAAGGTGTTGATATTATGGTTTTTTACTTGGGAATGATCTCTAAATGGGTAGTGAATTGTTTAGTATTTGAGGGAGGAGGTAAAGTGGTGATGGTTGCTTGCTCTATTATGTCAGTTGAAGGAGGGGTTGATGATTCTACTACTTCAATAAGTGGAGGAGGTGAAAATTTTTCTTTCATGGTTTGGGTCTCCAAAGGAAGAGAAGGTAGTTCTACTATCTCAATAAGTGGAGAGGGTAGAGAAAAGGTAGGTTGGGTGGTAGGTTCCTCAGTAGTGAGCGTGTTAAGAACCATATTGATGGTATGGGCATCATGAAAAGACTCAATTTTGTTGCTCTCATTTTTTGTAGGTGTATGATTAGGAAAATTTTGTCTAAAAATGTCAAGGTCTTGGTTTATAGGTGTGTTGGGGTTATCCAACATAAGTTCCCTCTTATCAATGAGGGTTTACACAATGTTTTTAAGGTATTACACATACTAACATCATGCCTAACTACTCGATGGAAATCACATAGGTCATTGTCATTGTACTAGCTAGGTGCAAGACAAGAAGAATCAAATTATTGAGGGGTTTGATGGGAGGAAGCTATATGATATTATATTTTAGCAACATCTCCAAGACTAAAGCGTAAGACTCCCTAAGTGGAGTAAAATGATTCTAATTATTTTGGTTTTAGTTTTGGTTCCTCATGTTTTGATATGAGGAGTTAAAAGAATTTGATTGATTGATAGAAGGTAGAGGAGAAGTCTTTAGGACAACCACATTCGTATTTCCTTTGCTTTTAGCATTGACATTGGTTTGGTTATTTGGTTTAGAGGAAGAGGCCTTATTAGATTTAAATGTAGAGTATTTATTTTTCAACTTTAAATTTTCTTCATCTATGGATCTATTTTTTAGTTTACATTCCATGGTAAAATCTTCATCAAAAGTTATGAAGCTCTGAACATGCAATGTAGAAGAGATGTACTTGACACATGCCCAAGCAAAAAGTTCTATTAGCTCAGGCTAGGGTAGGGAGAAATAAAGTTAATTAATTAAACTCCTCCAATAGGCTACATAATTAGAAATAGATTCATCATCAAATTTTTTGATAAAGTAAAGGTTAGTGATGGAAACCTTTTTGAAGATGTTTATTGAAAAATGATCTAAAAAATATTGGGTTAGTTGGGTGAAGGAGAAGAGAGAGTGTTTTGTTATGGCACTATACCAATCTAATGTTGGATCGGTTAGGGACATGGAGAAGGTATGAAGAAGAAGAGCATCATCATAAGTAATCAAATAACAAGAATTCCTAAATTCCTTGAGGTGATATTGGGGTCCTCCTTAATTTTAAATTTAGAAAACTTGGGAAGTTCCTACTGAGGAGGATATGGTCTAATAGAGAGAGATGGGTGAATGGGCTCATTGAAGATATGGTCATATGATAAAATGTTGTGAGCCCTAGAAATGGATGACTTTGGAGTGGCCATTTTATCCATTATCATTTTCATTAGATCCATTTGGGGTTACACACTTGAAAGGTTGTAAGGTGCATATTGTTGTTATGGTTGGGTGACATACTGATAATTGTTAGGAGGTTGAGGAGTTGCCACATATTGATATGTGGACACAAGTGGTTGGGTGGATGCCATATAGGGGTAGGTGGATGTAAGTGGTTGGGTAGTGGGTAGAGGTATATGCCATTATGGTTTAGGGATGTAACCCAAGTTGGGTGTGATGGGAAACTATTGAGAGGTTAAGGTGGGTTGGGTAGGAGCTATGGTTGGGTTTGTAACCAAAAGAAAGATGGTGACCTTTCTACTGATTGGTGGTAAGGTAGAAGGTATATACACCACAAGATTTTGAAGTGGATTAGTGACTAATATATTAGGGGTAGCTAAAGGAATGGTGGAAATGATAGTAGTAGGTACTCCCATGGTGAGTGGAGTATAGTTGGTTAATGGTTGAGTTGTTCCTAGGGTAGAGGAGTTGTTGGTGGTCTGGTTTTCCATAGTAGTATCAAAGGGATTATTGGTAGATGAAGATGATTAGGTAGTCAATAGTTGGGTGGTGACTTAGAAACAAAAGTTTTCCCCATAACGTGGGAAGGCATGACATAAGGTGGGTTCATAGTTGGAAACAAAGCAGGGGTATGGTGAGGCATGATGCTAAAATAATGCTGAAGGGACACAAGATTGTTATCTAAGAAGATGGTAAAGTTTGTATCTCCTTAGGGAATTAACTAAGTGAAAGAAGGACTGCTTGAAGGATGAAGAGAGATTTCTAGTTTAGAGATGTACTCCATGGATGAAGAGGTAGAAGAGATTGATTGGCTTAGTGATGGGTTCTATTCTACTAGGTTCTTTTGTTGCTAGTGAGTTATAACCAGGAAAGATAAGGGAGAGACAATACAAAAACAATATCACCACTCAAATAGAGAGAAGATAAGAAATGAGAAATGAAATAAAACACACATTAAAAAGTACATTAAGTCCTAAATTTATTTTTAGTCTATCTTTTGGCTAGAATGTTTCAAAGAAACCAAATTAGAGACTCAAAGGTACCACCAGATGTGCTAGAATGTTTCAATGAATTTTAGCTTATGTTTCAAGAAAGTAAGAAGAAAGAAACTAGATATGGGTATGGTAGAAAAACCTATTTGGTTGTGTGCATGTTGATTAGATGATTATAGAGAGATCCTCTTTGGCTTGGGAGGAATGACTTTTAGATAAGAAAGCACTAAAGCAAATGGTTAGTTAGATAGATACTTGGGTGGATTGCCTAGTGCTAACTAGATCTGGGAAGCAAGAGCTCCCTAGGAGGCTATCAATCCACACTTTTTAAATAATTAAGTTCATAAATTGAAATATAAATTACTTTCATAAATCATAGAAGATACTAAAATTAATTACAATAAGTTCTTGATAAAGAAATTGATGAAGTTAACCAATTATAACAATAAATGGGTCAATACTAATGATAAATAGGTTAGGTATGGTTCAGAATATAGGGTAGGGTTCTATGATTAGTCTAAGGAAAATAAATTTGGATTTGGTTATGGCTAAGTGGGTGAAAATAACTTTTTGTTATTTTGTGCCACAGTGACCATCAATGGTTGGGGTAACTGTCAGTGGTTGGGATAGACTGTCGAGGGTTAGGGTGACCATAAATAGTTATCATGGGTTAGGTTTGGGTAATAAAAGGTTGAATGATGAGGTTATATAATAATATTATGAGAGTTTGCTTTGGGTTGAGATGATTACAAAGTATGAACAAAGTGACTAAATAATTAAAATAAATACTTAGATTTTTGATGGTTGATTAGATGAATGGTTGAGGTGGAAAACTCATTGATAGAGTCTAGAATGATTTCATCAGATTAATGGTACTTGTATATTAGTTGATAGATGGTAGCACTTTGGATCTTTATCATGATGTCTATATTGATGGATCACTAGAAAAACACATGCAAAAGAAACTCTGGATACAAAATCTCTTGATAGTTTTATAACCCTTTTTACCTCCTACCCCTCTTCTTATAGGAAGGAAGGAGAGGTGCAGCAATATGTTAAAAATAGGTCTAACTTGTTGTCTAATTTTAACTTCAACATGTATGGGCTCACACATGAATTAGATAGTCTAATTATAAAAAAATAAGGTAGATTTGAAGTTGGTATTGTTGGTTCATATTGTGGAACCTAACCCTCAATAGTTAAGGTGACCGTTGATGGTTAGGGTGACCGTCGACTATCGAGGGTTAAGGTAAAGTTGGGTTTAAAAGGTGGGTTTAGCTAGTAGGTCAACTTAACTAGAGTTAGGTCTGGTTTTAAGTCAAAATGTCAAGGTTGGGCCCAAAGGGGGTCTTGAGGTGGTCTAGGGGTGTTTTGACACTTAGAACTATAGTGTGAGGTTTTCCAGTGTTTACACATGGTTATAAGTTTGTGATCTCATATCTTCATCCTTGGTTTTTATTTCTCTTATAGATACAACTTGCACAATAAACTATGTTATCATGTTTCCCTACTTACATACATTCTTATGATAAGGAATCATACTGACTTGTCATCGTATCCTTTTTACATTACCATGTTTTTTATGATTTGAAGTGATTCAAATCATTTTATGTTCATTTTACATTGATTTACCTTCCTTTCATTCCACTTTGGATAAAACAAGATCAAATTAAAGATAACACTTTATTTCACATGAATAGACAAGACTCTTAGACACTATGCTCTCTAAGTCCTCTTTCTTAGTAACCAAGTTCAAAATTTTTCAAATGATAGTCATTTCTTAACACCCATGTTTGGTTCTCTAATTCTGTATGGAGGAGGAATACAAAAATCCATCAAAATTTAAAATCTAAATCATTTAAAACAAAAGGAAATGATCAAAAGGCAATATACAAATCTAAAAGTCAACATCACAATAAAATACATGATTCATAGAACATCTCCCATCTCGAATCAAATCTCAAAATATATAGTTGGAAAAATAATAGATCTGAGGTCTATTACATTATAGTAGGCCAATAGATTGGGATAGGAGAGCTAAAAATAATCTATAATGTTACATACTTTCTCACACAAGTACCAAATATTTATAGTAGACTAACGACTATGTAAGGTATCTTGAGGAATGGGGAACATGTTGTGGGAAGATATATCATTTTAAAATTTCATGTATATATCCTTCTTAAGATGATATTCATACTTAATTTGATAACCCAATATTTGTGTGGTTAGGATGATTTCTTCATATTACTTAATGTTGAAATCCCTCTTGTTTCAACAAATTTAATTCTAAGTGTCTTAAATTCGATAAATATATTATCTACCTTTATTTTTCCTTCATTTTCCCCACCACCCATTTCATTCCCACCTTGATAGAAAAGTTTGATTCTAAATATGTTTTCCCCACTTATATATTCCCTCTCATTCATATCTTAAAACATGCTAGCACTACTTTTTTTTAGTTTTATCTATATTTAGAATAAAATAGTATGCTTGAGTGATTATGGATCATTTTATTTTCACCATTGCTTTACATTTCTATAATTTCCTTGGTTTCATTTGAAAAAAATCATTGTCATTCTTTTTTTTGAACAAATGTGTTTTTTTCAAATTTTTGTACCGTTTTCCTTCTCACTCATCAATGTTTTGTTTTCCATTATTGAGTGAGTTTGGATTTTTACTTCTCACTCACCAATGCTATTTTCCCTTTCATGTAATTTTTCCATTTCTAATTAAGTGTTTTTACTATTCACTCATAATTGTTGTTTCACCATTTCTTTCCCATATTTTATTAAGGATTGTTAATGTTTTAATATTGATGTAACATTTTCATTTTTCATGTATCCTTATTTTTATTTGGTTTATTACCTTTCTTACTTAAGGTATACTTGTTTGAGTTTTTTGGACATTTAATAGCCTTGGATTTTTAGTTACCTGAATCAATCTAAATTTTAACTTGATCATTTAGTCCTAACTTAGCATTTATCACCATAACTTATCAAATTTCTATGTACATCATGCTTACACATTTCAGTTATCTTGGCTTTCTTGCATTTGTTTTTTTTCTCTTTAAGTTTTGTATCCTTAGAGTTTATCTAAAGTAGTCTATGCACTCTCCATGATAAAAAATACAAACACAATAGATATCCATACAATAATAAAGGTAATTCAAGGTATGCATACATTACTTATTTATTTAAATTATTTGCTTCCAATAAATTACTTTTAGTTAATTTATGCTTTAAAATAATAAAATTTAGTTAGTTTAGCATTGTATGGTGCTATGTTAATTTCTCGAAGCACCATCCCATGTTGCATCTTCATGATATGTGATGAGATTCAATTGGGGCATATGTTTACCCAATATTTTTAAACTTTATCAATTACTGATGATTTCTCTCTTGTAGTAACCCATCGAGTCTCAATATCTCTGAGTGGATGCTTTAAAGGTTGTACCAAGAAAGGGGTGGACATATCATTGGTGCTTCATAAGATTATTTCCCCCTATACCACCATTTTCAACCAACACAAACCTCTCCTATATATTTATATAAGATTTGAGACCTTTATTACACACTCCTCTTAGAAATTCACCACTTCAAACAACACCTACCTAAGTCAAAATCTCTTTTTATCATTTACCAATTATAGTTTCCTGGGTTAGCCTTATTCTTGAAAATGAGAATGTTATAGGACTAAATCAACCCAACTAACCTAGTCTAGGACCTAGATGCTTTATTTATTAAAGAACTAGGTTGACTAGGATGACTATGTTAGATAAACATTTAGAAAGGTTTAGGGTAATATCTGGCTATATAAACACATATTTTCACCATTTTCATTAGATAAAGATAGAGATAATCATTAATTGACACTTCTTGACAATACACTCTTCCACCATTCTACTTGAGGAGTCATTGCTTAGGGTTTATACTTAGAGAGAAGAATATTTTCTTATGGAAAAGTATTTGATGCATAGGATAAGTCATATAGCCTATATCTAACCTATTTTTATGATCCCTATAAACTACAACAACCACTTACAAAGCACCATTAGCCAAGGGAAAGATTGAGCCTTGACAAGTTTATCTTTAAGGTGAGTATTCCTAACTCTTATTCCTCTATTTCGGTAGATATAAGTATCATAAGTAATGGATTATAAATGTATTTATCTCTTTATACACATAATATTTTAAAACTTTTATCATTTATTGACACTTTTTATCTTGTAGAAACACATCGAGTTTTAATCTCTTGGAGTGTACGCCTTAAGGGGTGTATCGAGAAAGGGGTGGGCAGACCATTGGTGCTTCATAAGATTGTTATACCTTTTTACACTTACCATATACACAATCATCTCATAAAACCATTTACCCTAATATTATTATTCTCTATTTTACCCATTCTAGTTATTATTCATGCTTTATCATCCTTGCTCTTACCTTGACCCCCTTTCACCAATTGATCATACTAGGTTGACCCTATACATATTTTAGCCTCTAATTACTATACAGGGTCAACTAGGTTGACCTTTTACTATTTAGGGGTATTTTTCATTAGGATTTTTGTTAGCCCTTTTATTGGCTTAGATCATGAGTTAGTGATTTATCTATTGAAAACATATAGGGTTGACTTGGTCAACCCTATATAACTGACATATTTAAAAAGATTTAAGGAAAGATCTACCTATATATACAATTTCATTTTCAACCATTTGTAAGAAGAAAATCAAATAAGAATAAGTGATAATGAACATTTACTTATTGACCATTCTACTTGAAGAATAAATCTTAGGGTTCCATACTTTCTTTGGAGATACAAATCTTGTTTTATGGAGAAGTATTTTAGATGCATAGATAGTTTGTATAACCTAAAGATGATTTGTCTTTGTTATCATTACATACCACAATAATATATTTCAAAGCACCTTGGCTAAGGGAGAGATTGAGGCTCATAAGGTTTATCTTCAAAGGTAAGTATTCCTAACTTTATTTCTCCTTTATATGAGTAGATAGATAATATAGTTATGATTCTCTCCCATGTATTATGATTCCATATACATTTACATGAGGATATGTATTCTATGCATGTTTAGTTTAGTTTATTTTTTTCTAACCCCCAATTTGTGCCATAAGCTTTGGTTAACACTAGATTAGATTTACTTTCTTTTTATTAAAATAGAGTGAACATTAAACCTAGTTTTCTTTTAGGGTTGTTGCATGATTGTGTTAGATTGTAACCTTTGGAACCCTTCCTAGCATAGTGTATTATGAGAAGTGATCCCCTAATCAAGTCTAGGAGATCCCCATATTGGTCATGCATCTACTTAACAAATGTATTCCCAATTAGAAGTGTAGGTATTCTCTATCTTCTTTGAGCTAGGATTGATTTATAGACACAAAGCATTTTTTATTGCATACATTCTGGTGAAATTTATGTGAACTAACCCTTACAGGATTTGTTTACCTTATTTAATTATTTCATTTCTTTTATAATTATTTTTATCATATACTTTCCATACTAGATCAACTCTATCGACCCAATATCTAACTTTTATGTGCAAGATTTTAGGCACAAGCTACTAGATCGACCCAATCGACCCAATATAGTTTTTAACTTTTTAGATATCCAATATAGACTACTAGGTCAACCCAATTGACCATATACATTTTTAGGCACTCAGAAGTAGGTTTATATAAAGCTTGATCGACCTAGTTGACCTAGTTATAAGAATTTACATGCATATATCAAGGTTATTGAATAATAATATTCATTATCTACATTTTTGATCCACTAAGGTTATTTTATATATCTCCATCTCTTTATTTATAGTCTTTCTTTTTATATTTTTTATTCCTCATAACTACCCTTGCATAGTCAACTAGATCGACTTTGCTGACCCACTTCTGTGTGCTAATTGGATAACTAAGTCAACTCTGCCGACCTTGTTAATTTTTAAACATTGCTTCCATAGTATAAGAACAACCCTATTGACCCTTTTTTATATTATTTTCATACACTACTGATTTTATTAACATTTTACCTTATTTCAAAGTTAGAATTAACCTTATATACTAGTAATTAGTTCACATTTTCTTTTCTTATTGCTTGCATTCTTAGAGTATATCACATATATTAATTAGGTGGATTTAAATTAATCATTTAGTTTCACTATTTTTTATTTTATGCACACATAACCAAATCACAAAATCTAAACAAGAATTTTAACATTTGTCTACCCAAGGCCAACCTACTTGGATTTCATCACCAAGGGGGAAGCCAACTTGATACTCTGGTCAAGTATAAAACATGGTTAATGGTATACTCTAGCTAAGAACCTAGTACCCTTATCATTTTTGTGTGTGAAGTGAAGGGGTAGGCCCCAATACCAAACCTATATCATTACCACTACAATCCCTTTTAGCTTAAACTACCTGAAACCATCCTTAGATTACTATTCTAGTTCCTTTCTTATAGTCAACTTCCCTTCACATTTAAAATAATATCTTAACAAGTTGACCAATTATTTAACGATTTAATTTCCAAGTTGATTGCTTACTCTTTTCTCAATTATATTTTATATTATAAAAACTTGCATTAACTAACATTAGTGCAAGGTTTTATGTTATGTGCTTCAATTGGATTGGCCAACATTAATCTAATTGACTATTTGTTTCCTTTAAGCTATTTTATTTTCAAAATTTCTTGTAAAATTTATCTTGTTTTAGTTCACAATATATTATAAGCTTTTTAAAATTCACTATTTATTGTATGGGGTCAACCTAGTCACCCCTGTACCTTTTTATAGCCTTTATTCACTATACTAGATCAACCTAGTCGATCATGTACTATTTTTAGACCCTGTTTCCTCTTTTTACAATATTTTTTCATTGTAATAGATCAACCCAATCAACCTTGTACTATTTTTAGACCTTATTTTTGTGTTAGGTGAACCTAGTTGACCTTGTATTATTTCTATCATTTTTTATTTTCTTACTTTCTAATATATATTTATTTTCGTTTATCATGAAATTTATACTTGATGATAATACTAAATTTTAGTCAATAGATATGATGAATTTTACAAACCCTCATAGGGTCTCCCATAGATAGAGTAGGGATCCTCTATTGGATGCTAGTAATGTTCATATTGTCACTCACACAATGAACTATGTGACCCCTCCTAATACCTCTTCATAACATAATCTTCTCTTCTCATTAAAAGACTAACCAAAATTAGAGTATACCCCTAAAATGTTCTTCTTTATCTTTAAATTTCCTTGACATCAAGGAAATGATCCTTCTACTATTTATAATCTTATGATTAGTGGTCAAGTTGAAGAGCCTCATTCACCTACTCCTACATTCTCAACTAGATTTTGGGGTACCACTTTATTTGATTGTTAACCTCTTTTTTTATCAACCCCTTATCATACAATGACTTTTTCTTCTCTAACTTATTCAACATTCTATAAACACTAAAAATATGCACATGACGGTTCTGAATGTCATAATTCCCTTAGACCACCTCAGAACCCCTTTGGGCCCAACCATTGGCCTTTCAATTGACAACCTACCTAATGCTAGTCAATTTGACCTAATGACTTAACCCAAATTTTAAACTAACTTCACCTTGACCCTTGACCATTTATGGTTACCTTAACCATTGATGGCCACACTGATTGTCGATGGTCAGGTTCCACTATCTGAACCAACTTAATTGACCCTTCAACTTCAACTTACTTTTTTATAATTATCCCATATAATTCATGTGAGAGTCAATGCATCTGTAAGTTATATTTAGAAAAAAAGTTATACCCCTTGTTAACATCTTATTATACCTCTTCTTCCTTGCCTATAAGAAGAGAGGAGTAGGAGGTGAAAAGGGATCAACAACTTTAAGAGCTTTTGCATATAGAATTTCTTTATAGGTCACTTCTTCCAAAAATATAATGATCCAAGCATCATGTTAGAGAGCCAAATTTCTTCCACCCCTCAATCAACATCCAAGTACCATTACTCTACTAAAATCATGTCATATTCCATCAATGAGACAACCAAATTAACCATTCATCAAACTAACCTTCAACAAGTTAAGTGTTTATTTTTAGTCTATCAATTACTTTATTTCCATTTCACAACCACCCTAGTATAAATTAACCTCTCAGAATTACCTTTTGTGATCTCATCAATCTAACCTTTTAATCAACCCAGACCCAACCCATAGTAACTATTGATGGTCATCCTAACCATTGATGGTCTTTCTAACTGCCAATGACCAGCTATACCACTGACAGTCACACCAACTATTGATGGTCACTATGGTACAAACTAATAGTAAGCTATTTTCATCCACCTACCACTAACCAAATACAACTTTATGTTCATTTTCTTATTCACATACCCCCAACCTATTCTCTGAACCACACGCAACCTATTTAGCATTAGTGTTGATCCAATTATTGATATATTAGTCATTTTATTTATTGATCATTTATTTTATTCAATTTTAGTACCTTTTGATTATTGATACAATTACTTTATCTTCTAGTTTCTAAACTTTATTATTTAAAATGTGTGGATTGATAACCCTGGAGGAAGCTCTTACTTTCAAGATCTAGCTAGTGCTAGGCAATCTTCCTAGCTATCTATCTAACCAACCATTTTATTTAGTGTTGTCTTATTTGTAGGTCATCCTCCCATGCCAAAGAAGATCTATTCATAATCATTTGATTCAATATACAGACAAACACATAGGTTTTTCAACCATACCCATATCTAGTTTCATCTTCTTCCTTTCTCAAAATATATTATAAAATTCACTAAAACATTCTAGCATGCCTAGTGAGAACTTGAGTCTCTACTCAGGTTTATTTTATTCACATCTATATGTTCTTCTCTTTATTCTATGCTCATAAAAAAATTTGAAATTTAATTTAGGTTTAAAATCAACTGCATACATTCATTGCTTACAAGTTTAACTCACATAGTTTAAATTAAAGAAAAGTAATTTAATCACATCATCACTTTTTTTGCACACACTAAACCAAACCAAATACATAAATTAAACATCAAAAAATTTGAGATAAGGCCCAACTAGGATTTCATCACCTAGTAGTCACCTTACCCTTTCCTAATGATCCTACTTTGAGTTCATTACCAAGGGGAGAACCAACTCATCTCTTTAGTTGAGTATAATTTTGAAAATTGGTATATATTGTCTAAGCATCTGACACCCTTATCACTATGGTGAGTGAAGTGAGGGGGTATGCCCCAATACCAAGCCACATACTAATTTCTAATATATATATTTTTTGAGATCCTGAAAAACTTGAAACCCTCAATAGATTTATTTTCTAGTACCTATTCTATTGGCCCAAGTGGAGTCACATAATTTATTAAAAACTTAAGGCATAAGCCAAAAAAGAGACTAAAAATAAATTTAGGACTTAATGTAACTATTAGAGTGTGATTGCTTTCCTTGATCATTTATCATTTTATCTCTATTTGAGTGGTGAGATTATTTATTTAATCTCTATCCCTTATCTTATATGGTTCTAACTCGCTAGCAACAAAATAATCTAGTAAAATAGAACCCATCATGAAACCAATCAATGTCTTCTACCTCCTCATCCATGGAGTATGTTTTGAAACCAAAAAACTCTCCTCATCTTTTAAGAATTAATTATTTACCTCAAGAATTTCCATAAGGAGATAAATTTTTTTTCACCTTCTTAGATAACAATCCTGTGGCCCTTCAACATTATCTTAACACCATGCCTCACCATACCACTACTTTGGTTCCACCTATGGACCTACCTTATGGCATGCCTTCCCACCTTATGAGAAACACTTTTATTGCCACAATCACCACCCAAAAATTAACAACCCAAGATTATTCATATATCAACAATCCCTTTGATACTACTATGGAAAACCAACTTGCCCAACCTACAAACACCCTTATACCTTCCACCCCCACCAAATCCTCCTCTACTTTAGGAGAAACCCAACCAATAGCCATATATACTCCCCTCAACATAGGAGTACCTACCACTAACATTTCCAACCTTCTTTTGGATACCCCCAATCCACTAACCACTACCCCACTTCAAAATCTTATGGTGTGTATACCTTCTACCCTACCACCAATCAGTATAAAGGTCACTACCCTTTCTATTATTACCAACCCAACCACAACTTATACACAATATATGCCTATTACACCAAAATTGGGTTACATCCATAATCCATAAGGAAATGTACCTCTACCTACTACCCAATCACCCATATCCACCTACCTTTACATAGCTTCCATCCAACCACCAATGTACACATTCTAATATGTGTTAGCTTCTCAAGTTCCCACTAATTATCAATATGTCACCCAACCATCACAATAATATGTACCTTATAACCTCTCAAGTTCCAAAACCCAAATAAATCTAATGAAAATGCTAATGGATAAAATGAACACTCTAGATTCATCCATTTATGGGGCTCACAAAATTCTATCATATGATTAGATCTACAATGCACCTATCCACCCATCTATCCCTATTGAACCATATCCTTCTCAGTGGGAAATTCCCATGTTTTATAAATTTCAAGGTAAGGAGGACCCCAAAGAACGCTTTGGGGCATTTAGACATTCATGTTATTTGATTGCCTACAATGATGCTCTCCTTCTCTACACTTTTCCTATGTCTTTATCAGGACTAGCATTAGACTAATATAGTTCCTTAACCAAACATTCCCTCTTCTCTTTCACCCAGCTAGCTCAAATTTTCTTAGATAACTTTTTAGTAAAAATTTCTAAGAAATTTTCCATCACTGACCTCTACTCTATCTAAAAATTTGATCACAAATCTATTGATGATTTTGTAGCTCATTAGAGAAGCCTAATCAATCAACTATCCTTCTATTTACCCCAACCTAAATTGATATAAATTTTTTCTTGGGCATGTACCAAGTATATCTCTTCTACATTACATGACCAAAGATTTAGAACCTTTGATAAAGCCTTTACCATGGTGAGTAAGCTATAAAATAGAGCCATTGATGAAGGAAAGTTTAAGTTGAAAAACAATAACTCTACCTAAAAAACCAATGAGACATCTTCCTTTAAACCAAGAAACCAAACCAACACCAATGCTAAGAAAAAAGTTATTATGAATGTGTTTGTCCTTATGACTACTCCTCCACCATCTTTTAAACAATGAAATTCTTCTAACTCCTCAAATCAAAAGACTAGAAACCAAAACTGAAATAATCAAAAGCAATTTACTCCACTTGGGGAGTCTTATGCTTCAGTCTTGGAGAAGTTATTGAAAGCTAATATCATACAACTTCCTCCCATCAAGCCCCCTTAACAATTTGATTCTTCTCATCCTACACCTAGCTGGTACAATGAAAATGACCTATGTGCTTTCCATAAGGTAGTGGGGCATGACATTAGTAAGTGTAATACCTTAAAAATCATTGTCCAAACCCTCATTGACAAGGGAAGCTTATGTATGATAACCCTAATTCACCTCCAAACCAAGCCCTTGATATTTTTAGACAATCTTTTCCCAATCATGCACCTACCAAAAATGAGAGAAATAAAGATGAGTGTTCTCATGATGCCCATATCATCAATATGGTTCTTGACATTCTCATTACTGAATAACCTATTTCCCAATCTACATATTCTTCATCCTCTCCACTTATTGAGGTAGTGGGGTTACCTTCTCTTTTTGAGATCCAAACTGAGGAAGTAACCTTTTCCTCTCCTCCACTTATTGAGGTAGTAAATCTACCTTATCCCCTTTTGGATACCTAAACTGAGGAAGTAACCTTTTCCTCTCCTCCACTTATTAAGGTAGTGGAGTTATCAACCTCTCCTTCAACTAATGTTCTAGAGTAAGAAATCATCACCACTTTACCTTCTTCCTCAACTACCAAACACTTCACTTCCCCTTTGAAGATCATTCTTAAGGAAGAAGCCACCACATCTACACCTCCCAGAGAGGAACAACCCATGGAAACCTTACATCCATTGATTGAGGAAAGGGATGAGGTCATCACTCCCTATTCTCAACCTATGTCGTTATTTTTTGAGCTCACTATCTAGGGAACAAGACCGATCCATAAACCATTATCTAGACTAGATAAAAGATTGGATTTTGTCTCCAAAATAGACATGTACTAAGATACATTTTTGAAATAACTAGGGATCCCTTAAATCACCAAATAAGAACCTCTAACACCATCTTTGATATACTAACCCACCACTTCTACTATCCAACCCATTACCATATCAACCCAACCAATCAAAACCTCTACCAACGCAATCACCCCTCAACGATCCAAAATAACCAAAACCTAAATAACTAAATCCTTTTCTATCACTTCAACTAAACAAATGAAAAACCTTGGTATATTCCCTATATAGAGCCTTAACCACCCATGTATGAAATTGAAGCTAACCTCACCAAATCTACCAACCAAACACCAAACCAAATCAACTAAGGAGGGAAAACCACCAAAATGACAAAAGGCTAGAGTTATACCTCCCTAAACCTTGATCTCTATTTTGGGGCCCCATCCCTCTACTTAGATTAGGAAGCCAACTATCTCAACAAAAACCTAACCACTGATTTTGGTTATACCATCACACTTACTTTCTGACACACTCATCTTCATCGAGCCATTAATAACCAAGATAACTGCCTTGAAAAATTCCACCTCCATCCTATCAACCTCCTTAAATAAACCAAAATCATCAATTAAGAACACCATCTTGGCTAAAACCTCTATCACCTAGCCTATTCCTAAAAAGGCTTCCATCTCACCAACCAAGGCCAAAACCTCTAAACCCTCTCCACTTCTAGTTGAGTCCTACTAAACCATTTTACAAAGGTTGATGTAATCCTCTTACTTAACCTTACATCCTATTAGACCATTTTACCCTCTAGGTCTCAAGCCCTTCTGGTATAATGACCATCAAGTATGCTCCTACCATAGGATACCCAAACATGACACAAAGAATTACAAAGCTCTCTAAACCATAATCCATCAGCTTTATGATGAGGATAATTTATTAATAGATAAACCTCCCACAATCCCTCTACTAATCCAACAACCACCAATCACTATCCAACACCTTCCCACTCCCCCAATCTCACCTCACAGTGACAAGGAACCAAACCAATCTCCTACCCTAACTCTTCCCTTCATTAATACTATCCATGTGGTCACATGATCACACACTCAAAAAAAAGATAAGGGGAAGTCTAAAGTGTTCATCCCATGGACATAACCATTTTCCACCTCCCAACCAAGTCATAATCAAATAGGTTCATCTTTAGCCAAACCTAAGATATCTATCTTGGGAACCTCCCAATCTAACCCCTCTAAATCAATTAGGAGAGTGGTTTTCAAAAAACTACACCAGACCTTAGAAAAAATGATCCTGTATAAATTAATTTCTACTTCACCTCTTCATCACCAAGTCATGATAGAGGAATTACAATCAATAGAGGTCTAACCTAAAAAACCTCAACCTCTAGCAGCCTTTGTTGGTGCTCTTTAAATTTTTAACCTTATCACCTTCAAGGATTTAGAAATACCTTCTATCCATCTTGATGACCCAAATCCCCATCTCTTTATTACTACCCACATCAAATGGGTCATGATTAATGGGGGATCCAATATTAATAGCATCTCCTCCCATGCCTATGATCAACCCAAATTACCAAACAATGTCATGTCTGAAACTTAGCCATCCTTTGATCTTTCAATGACACCATCACCACTACTTTAGGAATTTTTATCCTTCATATCTATATAGGACCTTGCACGCTCTGAAATCTCTTCTATGTAGTGGAAGGTAAATTTTAGTATAATTTTTACTGGGATGACCTTGGATACACTCGATGGGTTATGTCTCCTCTACCCTTCATTATTTCATCAAATTTGAGTATTAAGGTTAGGTTCTCACTATATAAGCTACCCCAAACCCTTTTTTATCATAAAACATGACTTATCAATTAAATGACATCCTCCTACCTCCATCTAACACACCTTCATCAGTTAAAGACAAACCTTCAACTACAAAAGTTGACATCATATCTTCTTCCACCAATGAGGCATCTGCTAGCTCATCAATCTCCTTAAACTAAATCCCCACCATAGACCCCTTGGAATCAAAATTCCATCACCTTTCACTTGGGGAATATCACCTTTTCACCCTTGATGATTTCCATACTCCCCATGAGTATGGGAAACTTAATAATCAACTTGGGTATGACCCTAATATCTGAGCCATTATTCCCTTTGGACCTCCAAACTATCAAACCTATTTCATCTATGGGGGACTTAACAAACCCCTTGGTTCCTCTACCACCTTTATTTCCCCTCAACTATTCACCACCAAATTATACTACCTAGATAAACCAATTTTCACCAAGACATACCTTCATCAGTATGCTTGGAAGGGATTTGGACTTAGACAATATAAATAGGGGCCACATGAGTTACCTCCCATTAAGGCCTGAAAACCCCATAATAAATATGGCCTAGGTTTCTCTCCACTGGACTAACACACCAACTCACCTCCCACCACTGAAATTGATGAGGATATCCCAACCTTGATGACTCCCTCATTATTATAGCATGAGGATTTTGACATCATCCCTCTTATTTTTTTCATCAATATGATCAACTTTAGACTCCTGACCTATCAAAAGGATGGGGCAAACATAACCATCCCTATGACCCATCATGAGATGACAGGAGATGGCTCTCCTACCATTCATACCATTTAGTGTTAGGATGATGATTCCATTCTCACCTATCTTTGTGCACTAGACTACTCCATCCATAAAACTCTTCCTCTTGAGACTTTGACCATGTTGAACAAATCCACCATGGATATCAACTTGGGCACTATGAAGAACCCCTATATTGTTAAGATTGGCCAATCCTTGAATTCTAAAGATCTTCAAGACTTTCTCTCCTTCCTTAAAGACTACAACATATAAATTTCTTGGTCTTATAGTGAAATTCAAAGAATTGAACCCACCATTACCATCCACAACATAGCCACCCACCATGATGCCAAACATGTTAGGCAAAAACTTTGATTAATGCACCCACATATAGCCCTTCTTGTCAAAAAAAAGATATAATGTCTCCTATCTATTAATTTCATTCAACCCATTGATTACCCCCAATGGGTCTCAAATGTCATCCTTATCACCACAACCACAAGTGGACTATGCATCTATGTATAATTTCATGACCTCAACCTTACTTTCATTAAAGATGAATTTCCTATACCAAACGTTGACTAACTAGTTGATCTTACATTTGGCTATGAGATGTTATCTCTTATAAATAGGTTTTTAGGCTACAATAAGATCCTAATTACCCCTAAAGATCAACACAAAACCACCTTTATCACCTCATCTAGAACCTTATTCTATAGAGTTATTCCTTTTAGACTAAAGAATGCTGGTTTAACCTACTAATGTGTTATGACTTACATCTTCTATGACATTATCCATAAAATCATCAAGGACTATGTTGATGACCTTCTTAAGAAATCCAAATATCATAAGGATCATTTAACTATTATTAATATTATCTTTGAGAACTTCATTCATTACCATGTCTACCTTAACCCCAAGAAATGCATATTTGGGGCCTTGTTAGGAAAGCTCCTTGGATTTATCATCTCCCTTTGAGGAAACAAAGTCAATCCTACCAAAATAAAAAAAAATCCTTCAACATGCCTCCTCCCACCCACCCACAACCTACAGGGGAAGCTCCAATCCATTTGTCACTTAATCTCCTAGATCTCAAACTGTTGTCAACCCTTCCACCACCTTTTGAAGAAGGATGTATCTTTTAAGTGGAACAGTGATTGTCAAAATGCCTTTGATTCACTCAAAGAGTACCTCCTATCTCCATCGATCCTCACCCCTCCTAAGGATGACCAACCTTTCTACCTTTATATCTTTACCACCGATCACTCCCTAGGGGAAATGATTGCTCATCAAGATGAAAAACACAAAGATCAAGTAGTCTATTACATTAGTCATATGTTTATTGAGTACGAGACTTGGTACACCTATACTAAGAAATTTTGCTTAACTTTAGTCTTCATTGCCACCAAAGTTTTCCACTACCTTTTTAACCAAAAAACCTATGTCATAACCAATACCAACCCACTTAAGTATAAACATTCCAAGCCATACCAAAACCAACATATGGCCAAGTGGCTCATAATTATATCTAAATTTTACCTAGATTTTCTTTAGTATAAGTTAATTAAATGGAAAGTCATTACCAACTAATTAGCCAAAACACCATTAGAAGGCAACCAACCTTCTCCTCTCAAGTTCCCTGATGAGTCCATCATAACTCTCTCTCAGGTGGACTTAACCTATCAACTGACCATGTTCTTTTTAATATAAAAGAGTCAATTTAGTGAGCGAGTTGGCATCATCTTTATCTCCTTTGATGATGAACCTCTTCCTTTGTCTTTTAATCTTAATTTTGAATATACCAATACTATGGCTGAGTATGAAGATGTGGTAATAGGTCTCCAAACTACATTAGTCTTGGGAGTCAAAATGATCAACATCTTTGGTAATTCCCAACTTGTGGTCAATCAAATCAATGGCTCTTACCAATATATGAATGATGTTTTACAATAATATAAATAACTAGTTGATGATCTCTTAACATTATTTGAACACTATCATATACAATCAACCCCATGATCAACCAACAAGTTTGCAAACACCATGGCTTCCTTTATCTCTTAGATCCTATTTTCACCCTCTAACTCTAAACTATCTATCATTATACACATACTTACCCAACCTTCTATGTCAAACCAAACTCTCCCCCCTTCTTCAATGTGGGGGAGACCTAACCTAACCTTTGGTATCATCAGAACTTCAAATATCTTAACCTTAACATAATTATTTCTAGTCTTTTTAGGAATTATCAAAGAATGTTTATCTAGATTACCTCACATTATACCATTATGAGGGGAATTATTTATAAACACAACTTTGATGGTTTCCTCTTCTGCTACCTACACAGTCATGAAACCTCTCATTCTATCAAATAAATACATGATGAGATCTATGGGGGATAATTTAATGGCATCACCATGGATAAATTCATCATTTTCCTTGGATATTATTGGCCTACCCTTAACCAATACTATTGTGATTATGTTAAAAAGTGTGTTAAGTGTCAACAACATACCAATCTGCATCATACACCTAGCCATAGTCTTCATGTATCCACTATTTTTTAGACCTTTTCACAATGGGGTTTGAACCTTATTGGTGAGATTAACCCCCATTATTCACAATGACACCATTATATCATCACCATGACTAAAAATTTTACCAAATGGGTAGAGGCTATTCCCCTAGTCTCAACCAAAGCAAAAAAGATTATTGATTTCATTAACCATCACATCATCTGTCATTTTGGTGTTCCTTACAAAACTATCACTGATAATGGAAAATATTTAAAAAAAAACAAGTCTAAGGTCTTTATGATAAATTTGAGATTAAGTTAAATTTTTACTCACCCTATCATCTTGAAGTAAATGGATAGGTGAAAGCCTCTAATAAAACTCTCAACAACATTCTCACTAAAATGGTCAATGCATCTAGTTGAGATTGGCATTTTCACATCCCATTCACCTTATAGGCATATCATACTAGCATAAGAACCCCTATGGGTGCTACCCCATTCTCTCTTGCATTTGAAGTGGAGGCTATCTTACCTCTCAAGTATAAGTCCCATCTTGTCACATATCTTTTCAAGATCCTATTTCTAAATATGATTATCATCAACACCATTTATCCCAACTTGAGCTACTTTATGATCATCATTTAGCCACCCTTACCCATATTCATGTCTATCAAAGGCATTTCAAATGTTCCTATAACAAACACCTTAAAGTGTAAGAATTCAATATTAGAGACCTCATCCTAAAGGAAAACCAACATGTCACCAATATGGAGAAAATAAAGCATGACAAGTTTTCTTTCAATTGGCTTGGACCTTATATTATAAACCAAAATTATGGATGAGGAACTTAATAATTATCCTCTCTTGAAGGTAACCTAGAACCTGAGTCCCTTAATGCTTCACATCTACATCCTTTCTTTTGTTAAAGAGGATCAAACTTGCCTTCTATCTAACTTAAACTCATCTCTTGCTTTCAAACCACTTTCATCTCCCTATTTTATGGGGAAATAGATTGAAATTGAATCATGTGATTATCCATCACAATCATGGACTCATTTTGAACAATGGGTACCATGGCATGATTCTCATGGTAATTTTTGCCCCTTTCATAGGATGGATTCCCATGATCATTATCACCTAAACCTATTTTCACCTAATCAACATTCTTGTGCTTTTAGTTTTTCCTTAATAAAGGTGAACTCTTAAGCATATAAAAGCAAGTCTATGTCAATCAAAATCAAACAAATCAAAAAGAAAAATCAAAAGCAATAGTAATCATGGGTCATTCCTAGCATTCACAGACTTCTCCTTTGAAGGATAGTTATTAAAAACATATTCAAAATTGCTTAAAGTAAGGTGGACTACTCCCTTGAAGGATAGATATCAAGTGAATTAAGAAAATCACACAAATTTATACCACTCCATTAAAGGATGGCTAACTAAAGCATTTGTCAAAGCCTAGAAATTTATTAGAAGCTTCTCACATCAATCAAATTCCATAACCTTCCCAATTAATAACAAAATAAACAAAAGAGCCATTATCAAACAAAAGTAAAAAAAAAAAAAAACATAATTTTGAAAGCCAAAATTAGATCTCATGAGTAGACTTCTTTCATCGATTAGTTTACACATTGTATGACATAGACTTGTTTATACTAGCTCTTTGGTGTCCTAAAAAAGAGGCATCCTATTCTTACAAGAAGGTCTCATTTTCATCCATCTCCCATCTATACATTGTAAAATAAGGGATTTTTTAGCTCACTTGATATTATGTGATCAAAACACATTTTAACCAACTAACGAATGCTAATGTGAAGCATTCAAAGGGATTATTTTCCTTAAGCCAATCTAACTTTGGTCTTGTATTAGTCTTTGACAAGGAAGAAATATCATTCCCTCTTCCTATCTTGTCATGACTAGTTGATATATTAACTACGATGTTTGTATCTTTATTATATTATTTTTCTCACATTTGGGGTTATTATTCAACTTAATTTATGTGTTTTACCTTAAGCAAAAAAAAAACCACAACCATAATTATAACATCATATCAATAGGTATCATAATTAAAAACACACATCCTTATGTTATCAACACCATTGCATCCATGAACAATAAACATTTGACCATTTTCACCACATGTCTAAATCCAAATAAGGAAGTATATACTTATTAAATTTTAACATAAAACATCATCATAACCATAAATAACATAAGGATCATCATCATCATAAATAAAATACATCACATGCTTAGCTAGGTAAGTGTACATCTGTATCTAGTATCCATAGCACAAGCATAATTAATATAACATCATCAGTGATTAATATGAACATCACATCATAAACATCAAATTAAACCATGAACCATAAGCAATATAAAATGAACAGATCTATAAATCATGAGTTAATAACATCATAATATAATAATATACATGTATCTCTCAAAATATACATCTCATTGCATTGAATTTTAGGTTAATATCAAAATGATATACAACAACATATAATATATCATAATTTATATCATGGGTATGCCCCTAGGGCACCATTAACTCTTGGAGTACCATTACCTCTTGGTGCCTATCCTTTTGAGGTCCTTTCCCACCCACCCACTAAAAAATTGAATGAACTAGTGTTACCATGCTCACACCACCTACCAAACTGGCTTTGTACTTGCCCTATCAGGGCTCATCAAGATAATGCCTCAAGACTATAACCTCATAATAGCATAATTCCTCACGTGTGGCTAGGTATTGTGTCATGGGGATGGTGCCTGATGGTCTTATAGGTGGTATGGATACTCCTCCCATCTATCTCAAGGAGTATCTCTCCTAGGTAACTAAGTCTAGTGAAGCTCTAGCTTAGTCCCTCTCACCTTTAAGTGTAACCACCCAACCCTATAAAGTTACCAACTAACCTTTTAGTGTTACAACCAATGCCTATGTAGTGGTTAGCATTACACCTTCTTGTGCATCTAAGGAAACCCACTAAACCTATACCTACTGACTTATACCATCTGGGTCTACATCTATATGTTACCTACCACCATCATCCCCACCAAAGTTTGATACCATATAAAGAGCCTGGTACTATGCAGGGTAACCATCTAGAAAACCTACATCATCTATCACTAGCCATGTTGGAAACTCCTCATGGTCCAATAAGGTCTATACTGAATGTGGATCATGTAGTAATATCTCTACATCCTCCCACCAATATTTAGGAAATGGGCTCAAGATACCATATACCAAGCCAAACTATCTTTTTACTCTCTAAAATGGGATGAGATCTACCTCCCCATCCCTCCTTTGAAATATACACCTATAACTCTACAAGGATAAGGTGTGTCTCCTATATCCAACCCACTCTAGAAACCCAACATAGGGCCTCTAGATAACATCATCAATTACCAAGGCATCTAGGACACCTCTAAACCAATTAGTATCATGCACCCCTCCTCATACACTTATGATGTAAAAGTCATATCTCCACCTCATAAATCCAACCAATAAATATATCTAAACATACCCTACCCATGGTAGCCCCATCAACCTTAGCACTTAAATGTGCTCATAGGCTCAATAGTGTATAACCAATCCCATGTTTATGCCATACCTCTTGTGAGCTCTAAATCCCCACAACTCCTTATAAATTTTCACAAGTAACATAGGTACCTAACTAAACACTGTGTGACCTAGTAACATCCTGAGAAATACCCCCAATATCAAGTATGGGAACCTCCTACTACTCAAGTTAGGAATAATGAAGCATGAGACCACCATCATCATCATGGTCATCAACCTCTTATCATCTCTCCCCATTTGGTATAACATAATATAATTGAAGCCTCCAATATGCTAACTTACTCAATCATGATCATCTCCATATAATATCTCTACGAGCTCATCTCTCTCCTACTAATCTATGTGGTAAACTAGATCACCCTATATGGGTAATCAAGTTATCCTATGAATATCCTTTGGTAAGATCATCATCTCACTAATGGGAAATAGGAAGGTGTTCATGATTGGATCCCATCTCTTTATGAGGGCCATGATTATCACCACATCATACAATATGTGTTGATAATGTCTCATTGCTCTAAAGCCCACCTCATGCATGTGAGCCCAATCTATAATAGTCATACCTTGGTGGATCTCTACAAAGATGTGTGACATCTGATCTTGCATCTGAATTTGAGCCCATGCTTGCAATGTTCATTAGCAAACACACTTAGTTACCTATACTAATTTTTCCTATAAACTTTATCTCTTAAACAATTACATAGTTCCATTTACCCTTACCATCGAATATTTTACCATACCCCTCCTAAATTTCATCTTGGGTATACACCCTCTTTTACCTCATTTCTCAAACTTATCACTTGAACTACTACCCATAAAATATGATGTTTTACCTAAAAAGTCAAAATTGGATAATTACTATTTACTATCCCTTTAAACATTCCAAAAAAACATTATAACAACCTTTTACCCCTATCGACCACCTAAGGTCATGCATGACCATCGATGATTGAGTAGATAATTATCAACAACCATCAACCATTGATGGTCAAGTATGACCACCAATGGTCACTATGTATGACCACCGATGGATTACCCTAACCCTATCAATTAATTTACCCACCCAAAACTAACACCTAGACCTCATATCCTTAACTAGTACCTTCTACCCATCCTCAAGCAAACCTACCCTCCTAAATTACCCTAACTCAGCCACCTAATTTAACCCACCAGCCAAACCAACCCTGTAGCTAAGTCATACACAAAAACCACCCACCAACACAATGACAATAATCCCAAATTCAAATTCAAATGTAATATAAATTACAAACTAATCTACAAAATTTAATGCAACCCTTACTTCAATCCTTGACCATCATCGAGGAGGAATCTTGGGACTTGTTACCCACCTTCATCCATGTCTATGCCCACATTGCATATTCATTGGTCCACTCAATCTACATGTCTAAGTGAAAAATCACTATCTCCAAATTCACCACACATGATGAATAAAAAGAGCTCCATAGTTTAACTATTCAAATGAGTCTAAATGACTCCCATTTTACTTTTAACCACCAGACTTATAGTGTTTTCCCCATGACTATTGATGGTGAAGGTAACCATTGATGGTCACCCCTTTGACCCTTAACCATTGATAATCAGGGTCTTGGAACTTTACCTTTACCTTTCCAAAACTTTTTAAAATAGAACCAAATCAAGCACCAACCCATGGAGACTACCTTTTCCACCCACCTTGACAACCACCTTGTTACCTTGCCTTTATTCCATTTTTGTCTACATAGTGTGTATTTTTTGATGACTTTTGACTGGTGCTTTTGACTATAATGATAATACTTACCATGCTTGAATAATTTTAACCTTGCACTACCTTACATACACCTAACCAATTGGTGTCTTATTGAGAGCACTTCCTACCTCAAATACCCATGACTTCACTTGACTAATTGGTGTTTTCTTAGGATTACTTCTGACTTCGGATACCCATGACTTCACCTGACTAGTTTGTGTTTTCCTTAAGAGAACTTCTTACCTTAGATACCCATAAAAACACTCACCTTACCTAGGATACTTGTGTTTATGAGTAAACTTATCTACCATGCCTATTTTCAGTCATGTAGTCCACTTATCACTTGTCCTTCGAGCCCTAACCTTAATTTTTATCAACTATGGTAACCTAGTTAATGTACGATCTTAGATATTGCACTTTTATCATACTTTGTGCATATGTTTATGCTTTAGTTCCCAATTTATCATTAACCTATTTTATCAAACCTTACCCACTTATGAAAACCATACTCAATTCTATTTTACCTCTCAAATTATCAATTTGAGGAGGAACACATTCTCCCATGCTCAGGGTAACCAAACATTTGATGAAAAATATGTTTGTGTTTTGTAGCTTATTGATATAAACTACATAACAAAAGGGGTAAAATATAGACACCAAAATCTATACATGATAGTTTTGAATGTCACATTCCCCTAGACCACCTCAGAACCCCCTTGGGCCTAACCATTGGCCTTTTAATTGATAACCTACCTAACACTAGTCAATTTGACCTAATGAGTTAACCCATATTTTAAACCAATTTCACCTTGACCCTCGACCACTGATGGTTACCTTAACTATCAATGGTCATCCTGATAATTGATAGTCAAGTTCTATCATCTGAACTAACATAACTGAACCTTCAAATTTGACTTACTTTTTTATAATTAGCCTATCTAATTCATGTACAAGCTAATGCATGTGTGAGTTATATTTAGAAAACAAAATGGACCCCTTGTTAATGTCTTATTTCACTTCTCCTTCCTTGCTTATAAGAAGAGAGGATCAAGAGGTGAAAAGGGATCAATGACTTTAAGAGATTTTGCATCCAAAGTTTCTTTGTATTTTACTTCTTCTAATAATCTAATGATCCAACCATCACATTAGAGAATCAACTTGTCACCACCCCTTAATCGACATCTAATTATTGTTACTCTACCAAAATCACACCAAATTCCATCAATGAGCTAACCACCTCAACCATTCATTTTACTAACCTATGACAAGTTAAGTATTTGTTTTTAGTCTATCAATTACTTTGTTTCCATTTCAAAACCACCCCAATACAAACCAACCTCTCATAATTTCCTTTTATGATCTCATCAATCTGACCTTTTTATCAACCCATACCAACACATAGTAACCATCGATAGTCATCTTGACTATCAATGGTCTCTTTAACCAATGACAATCACCTTGATCACTGATAGCCACCTTAATTATCAACAATCACACCAATCATTGACAATCACTATGGTAGAAAATAATAGCAAACTATTTTCATCTACATACCCAAAACCAAATCTATATTTCTTTTCTTCTTCCTATTCACAGAACCCTAACTTATTTTGTAAACCACACCCAACCTATTTAGCATTAATATTGACCCACTTATTACTATATTAGTCATTTTATTTATTGATCATTTATTTTATTCAATTTTAGTACCTTTTTACTATTGATACAAGTAAGTTATCTTCTATTTTCTAAACTTAATTATTTAAAACATGTGGATTGATATCCCCCGAGGAAGTTCTTGCTTCTATGATCTAGCTAGTGCTAGGAAATCGACCTAGCTATCTATCTAACCAACCATTTGCTTTTGTGCTATCTTATTTTCAGGTCATCCTCCCAAGCCAAAGAGGAGATCTTCATAATAATCTAATTTAATGTGTGCACAACCAAATATTTTTTTCAACCATACCCTATCTAGTTTCTTCTTCTTCTTTTCTCTAAATATAAGCTAAAATTCATTGAAACACCTTCATGCTTAGTATATCCACTAACATGGCAGGTTCTACATCTAGTGGGCATTTCCACTAGTGCATCATTTTTTACCCAAGGTAATCATGCTACTAGTGCTTCCTCTCAACCATTCACTAGTCCATATTTTGTTACAAAAGCAAATTTTTGCACTAGTGCCTCATATTCTCATAATTCCTCTTAAGCTCCTATCAACACCAGTAGTAGTACCCAAGCCATTAATACTACCTCTAATGCTTCTAATAATGATAATCAAACACATAAACTATTATTACAAACACTCAATCAAATTAATACCTTTCAAGATCATAACACAAATCAAATGATGAGAATGAAAAACCACCTTCTTCATATTCAATCTCATCCTCAACCAATGGCTTGGGACATACATAAATAGAATTTTCCTCCTCCTCCTCTTCACTCTTGAGAGGTTTATTGATTACTAACCTATCTACACTCTTCCTTCATCTAGAACATATCATGTTATCCAAGATTCTTCTCTAACTCATTTAAATGAGTTGGGGAAAGATAACCTTATTAATTTTGATGATTCAATTTCTAATTCTCCCTTGTATAAAACTTCCTTTTCTATTTCTACCACTCTTTTTTCATCTTCCAATAATAATGATACTCAAATTTCTACTAACACTTCTACCAATTCTCAAAATCAGCTTAGAATAGCTACTTCCTCATCAAAACATGATTTATAACCTTGTTCTAAACCTTATTTTTATTATCAACAAAAATTCCAATGCACTTTGGCTCCTCCTTCTGAGGACTTTATTAATCTTTATGCACCTATATCTAAAAACCTTCTTATGGGTTATGATTAGTAGGATCCCATCATGAAGCTCACTAATCTCCCATCCCAAATTATATTTATTGAGCATATGATGATTTATCCATGTCATATAAATCATATTATGCAACTATTATTAAAGATGAATGTCCCTCATCCTCCCTTAGTAGGATGAGAGGTAGCCTTATCTGGATCTACGGATAGTTTATTAAAATAATGTGAAGAGATGTCTATCAATGTTGATGAAACTATAAACACTTCTCTTTCCTTAAAATTTCCTTTAGATTCTATGATTCTTGATGAGATTTTACTTCATGTATATGATATTCCCTTATTCATTAATTTCCAAATAGGTGATATCCAAGTTAAGCATGCATTTATTGACAAGGGTTATGGTACCTATGTTACCTTTCTCAACTTCATTAAAACCCTTGGATATTTAGAATGTAATCTCAAATCTACTTGCATCACATTCTAAGGATATGATAGAAGGAAAATGCATTATATAGGTTGTGTGTGGCTTCCCATTAACATCCCACCTATCACCATTCATGTGAAGGTGATGATCTTGAACATTCCCCTTTTTTATAGCATCTTGCTTGGTAGGCCATAGACTCATCGTATGAGAGCCATTACTTATTTCACTTTCCAATGCATTAAATTCCCTCATAATGGATCAATTTTTAGGATTAAGGGTGATACTAACCCTTATAATTTCAAACAATTCCAAAACCATGGTGTTTTCAAGATTCCTACTCTTTAACCTTTACCTAGCATTCCATTCCATGAGTCTTAGAATCTTAATTTTACCATTAATTTAACTTGAGGTTATAATGGATAGCCAAAACTTATTATGAACATTCCTCCTAACCTTTTGGATTATAATGATGATGAGCTTGATGATATTAACCTAAAGATTAAAACTTATAATCTCTCACCTCACCTCATCTCATATATTTTTGCTTCCTTGCATCCTCATTCTCATAAGCCTCCTTACGATGATATTCTTGTAGTCTTGACAAAGACTTGGAATTATATTCACCACACTTCCTTGGATGACAAAGTTATCCCTACTTGTGTTATTGATCTTCACACCTTGGATTACGATGATGGTTATTCCTTAGATGATCCATTTTTAGGTGATCTTATATAGGCCCATGATGGTGAGATTGTCCATTATCATTCTTATTTACTTGATTCTTTTCACATATCCCATCTTCCTTTGTTTACAATTCCTAATTTTAGTATTTTTCCTCTTTATCATAAGGTAGAGATGATGCCAACACCTCTATTTTTTGAGGAGCCTCATTTGAGTATGTTCATGGATCATGCTATGACTAGGAATTACCATTTTGTTAGGTACTTGATCACTATAGTTAGTTTACTCTTAAGATTAGTGTGACCATTCTTAGACCTTATATAAATCCTACCCCTCCCTAAATAGAAACTTTATTAGAGTCCATTATTATTTATACTATAGTTGATCCCATTTTTTCTCCTACTATGGTTGAGCCTATGCCCACTCCTATTTTTTTTGATCCTATCCTTGCTTCTCATTCCATTACTCCTTCCATTAATCCGTCCATTGATATTAGTTCCATTCCTACTCCATCACCACCTTCCCTTGGTGATGGTTTTATTCCCTTGCCTAAGATGGCTCAATTACCCACCAACTAGGCCAATGATCCCTCTTCAGTTTCTCCCACTCTTATTATACCTCCTTCTATGAGTGCTTCTCCTAAGACCACTTACAAGCATATATGTTACTTCCATGGGACATAATCATTATTATACCCATTATCACAAGTTGTGATATAATATTGATACTTTTGATCCTTCTTATCCTTCCTTAGATAAATCCATTCCTCCATAAAAGATTTAACCTAAATATATACCTAAGTATAGTAAGGTATATTTTCTATGGCACCAATGTCACATCCATCACATTGATCATTACCACATACTTCAAAAACACCTTAAGGATCACCTTGTATCTATTCTTAGACCTTCTGATATTCCTCCCATAGGTTTTTCCTAAGAGAAATCTCCTCCTTTTCCCTTGGCTCCACATCTAGTAGTTCCATCCCCTCCTATGGTCCTTTTGTCACCTTATCTGCCTCTACCCATGATTACTTCACCTATGGATCCCTCTCCACCCATGAGTCCCTCACCCATAGATCCTTCTCCATTAGTGATTCTTACATATCCTATATATATCACTCCCATGCATTATCCTGAGCATCCCTTGCTTGGTTTTCCTTAGCACGATCCATCGAGTATTCTTAACTTTTAGTTTAGGAGATTAGAAGAGATGTATTTTCCTAATTTTATTGAAGATTAATGAGACAATAGAATCAGTTCATATCCAACTTCGTAGAGATTTACTTGATGTCTTAGATAATGTGTATGGGTAGATCTATTAGTAATTATGAGCACATGCATGGTTTCTTTACATTTACATTCTAATTGGATGTGTGCTCCAATTTTATTTTTATCTAACTATTATATCATTTGATGTTTTATCAAATTCATATTTTTCTTATATGGTGATTTTTTACTTTTATTACTATATCTTTCTTATATTGTTATTTATATTTTCATATGATTATCTTTTTTATCATTGTCTTCTCTTTCTTTATTGAAATTTTCTCAAAACTCTATTCTTGTGTCTTCATGATTGTTTGCTTTCTTATCTCTACTTTTCATGGATAATTGTCATTGTGACTTGGTTATACAAACCCTATTCCCTTTGATCCTTATCACTTTTTACCATGTGATCAACTAACAAATAATGAATTTGATTATACTTTCCTTTCATTAGTCCACATTTGGTTCTACTTTTTCCCTTCTTTATTTTTTTCAAACTAAGCATATACATGATTGAGACTTGAGATCACATGCTAGTTAATTGTTAAGCCTAAGTGTATTAGTCAGTATTTTCCTTTGGTTACATAGCTTCCTTTAGCCTTAGCCTACAACTCATTCATGTGTATCACTACATATATCATGCTTGGTCATTTCAAATATTTATGGAGGAGGAATCTTCAAAATCCATAAAAGGATCAAATCCAAATCATTTTATAAAAGACAATGCTATAAAAGTCAAAAATATTCTTAAAATTTAAATCACACTAAAAAATGTGATTCAAAATACATCTCCTTCTTCTAGTCAAATCTTAACTCCATAGTTGGCCTCACGATAGAGCTAAGGCCTATTGGGGTGTGATAGGCTAGTAGATTAGAAAATGAGAATTAAAAAAATCTTTTAGAGCTACCTACTTTTTCATGCAAGTACCCACTCTTCACAATAGATCGATAGCTCTATAAGGAGTCCTAAAGAATGGGGAATACATCATGGGAAGGTAGGTCCATTTTACCTATTCTTTTACCAATCTACCTTCATGAGTTGATCTAAGTATCATGATTATATGCCTATAAATCTTTGTGTCTATAGTGAATAGGTTTCCTTTGTATATTGATGGTCACTTGTCACTTAGTGTCTGCTCATGTCATTATTATGCCTCTTGCCTTGTAAAGTATTCTCAAAGATGCCTAAGTCTTGATTTTTACACTCCTTTTTTTCATTCTTTGTATCCATCATTTTTCCTCTTGAGAAATATTGTTTTATCTACTGATCACTCCCCTTGGGATTTCATTTATGAGTTGTATTATAAGACTATGGATATGACTTGGCACTACTCATAAATTACCACTTTTTTTCCTTCCTATTACCCACATCCTTTGTTACCTGATTTTTTTTATTTTTCCACCCCAATGGTGTTCTCTTTTTGAGTTTTAGTGTAAGACCATAGATAGGACCTGACATTCCTCACAAAATTTTCTAATAATACAAATCATAAATAAAACTACATGTGTCAAATATGAGATAAAATTTTATTGATTATAAAGTTACACATCATCAAAATGATTCGTAGCTTAACTTATTGTGTTTTATGCTTACTTTATTTCTATTTCACTTTTATCTTCTTATTTTATAAGTGCATGTAAGAATACAACCATTTCTTGAATTTTTCATACTTTCTAGCTTGAATTAGTGTGATAAATTTTAAGACCGATCTTTTACCAATTTTTTTACTCTTATACTTCCCAACATGATTTAGTATATTTTATTGACTTCATTAATTTTTTTTTATACCATTTGTGCCCTTTTACATACCTTCCATTTTATTACATTGTTTTCATACTTCCCAACATGATTTAGTATGATTTTACTTGTTTTAATTTGGTGCAAAAATATTTCACTTTAGTTTAAAAACAAATTCATTTTTACCATCTTATTTTACCATCTCTTGGTTCTTTTAGATTTATTAATTTTATTATTATTACACAGTTCCCAACTTGAAATAGTGTATAGTACATTTTTGATTGATTATATTTTACCAAGTCTTTTTGCCTATTTCTTTTTAACCATACATGTGTTTTACATAATGATATAAAAGAAAACACATCTCATATATTTCCTATAACATATACAATAATAGCTAAATACATGTGATAGAAATAAATATATCCAAAGAATTCAAAATCATAACCATGATAGCACCAACATACATAATCAACATTAATATGCTAAAATGATACATCATATACATCTCATGAGTGTTGATACAACAAGTACAAGCATCTATATAATGATCCAACCCTATTGCTGGGCTCTATCTTATTTATCTCATGGCCTATCTATGTTACTTGTTGAGGCCTCAGTCTAACTCCTCCAAATAGTATGTTGTAAGGAGGCCATATGAGATCTCAATACTTTTACCTGTACCTATAGGTGTGTTACTTACACCTATGCCTACACCAATTAGGTTTGGGTCATTATATGTGCCTATGCCATCTATGTCACTATAGCCAGATGTGTATCTCTCTCCTCTACTAGGTCCTATCATGTCCATATCTCACCTATACCCATATCTAATGGTGGATTCATCCTTTATCTTTTCACTTTTATCTACCTCACTACCTCCCATGATAATCTAAACTAGCTCACTTGAGCTAAGGCAGATGATACACTAGGTTCCTCTAATGTAGTAGGGTCATATGGATACAGAGTCTTATCTAGGACATCATAGAGTGTTCCCCTCACAAGATACCCCCATGTCTCCTCCTCATCCATAGCTATGCCTATAAAATCACACCTAGATAAATATTAGATCACTATTACATCTCATAATATCTATCTATCTCTAGTCTTTATTTCAAAATAAAAACTTAAGCAATAATTTAATAATATTTATAACCTATCTATATCTTGGCCACTATGGTCTCACAATTCATGCAACCCCCTAACATAGTCTCTCCATCTATGTGGCCTCCTAACACCTCCTCTATAGGTCATCTCCTAAGCTTAAATCTAGCTATCAAAGCTTTCATCTACCTTAGCCTATGCTTGAGTGGCCTCTCTATCATCTAACTATCCTCTAGCTCACCTATTGGTAATCAAGGATGGTGATAGTCTCCAATATCTCCTAATCCTACCTCCATTAATGCCATGTCCTTAGTGGTTGTATCTCATCTCACTATAGAGCTAGTGGTGGTATTTTTGGTACCACTACCTCCACATCTTTCTCCCCATGCTCTATTCCCTATCATGTTTATCTATTCTATGGTCACAACATGGTTTGAGCATTGGTATCATCACTAGTAGCCCTAATCCCATCCTCCCCCATGGATCTCTAAAATGGTAAATCCACTTCTCAAGCATCAATATAGGTGCCACTATATGAGGTAAACCCATCTATCCTAGAACCCATACCACTAGATGTGGCTCTTTCCACCAAGTATAGTGTCTAACCACTTCTATCCTCATTATAACTAGTGTAACTATATCCCATCTCGACCATGTAGTCACCATGTGACCATATGGATTCTACACTATGTATTCACATCTCACCATCTAAAAAACTAGCATGTGGGGCATGACTTACACTACCTATTCCTCTCTCCATATCTACAGTCAAGGTGACCTATCATCAACTATATGGGGAAACCTAGCTAGTAGATACATGGGAAACCTCTCATATATCCAAGCCATCAATAATATGATCAGTCCTATCAACTTATTCCATCTAACTAACAGATCATATAGATCATGCATGAGCTAGACCCAGATGATATTATAGATCATATAGTACACCCTCCTCTAATATAATCCTACTCAAGGCTACCATGAACAATGGTATCTAACTTATGACATAACACTCATTATGTCATAAGTTATATCATATATATATAGATATCCAAAATTTGTGATGCATATACATCAAACATACTAACTCTAATACCTACCAATATAGTATCCAAGCCTATAACCCACATGTATAAGGCTCTCCTCTCCACTAGGTTGTCTAGTATGCCTATAGTCACTACTGCTCCTATTATCGATATCCCTAGGATGACATGCACATCTTACATAGTGATAACTACCTCTACCACATCCCCATCCACCTCCCATCTGAAGGGGTTAATAAATCATTCCCAACATCCCAATAACATGACTAATAAATCTACACTTAGGGGAATCCTACACATGTTAGTTATCTTTCGTAGGCCTACAACTACTAGCCTAGCTCTATCAACTATGGTCAGATGCTCTAGTAGATATGGTAGCCAAGACAAATATACCAATCTCTAAAACCTTGGTCATAATTGTAAACAAGAAACAACAAAATATGTATTAGATCCTTCATGTCATGTATAGTCAAAATATAATCTTTTTACAATTTTAATAAAAAACAAGCCTAAATTTCTTTAATTCATTTATTTTTACCTATATTTAACTTAATCAATATTTTTTGCCTTTACTTGGTCATTTTAGGCCATTTTAACCTTCTTTCAACTTTTTACACATATTTTTGTATTATTCTTGTTCTTTGATGAACATAGATTGACCATAATTTCCTTATTTTTAGCTTGGATGACTTAAAAATCTAAGTCAATCTTCTTATTTTTCTCCTCCCTAGTACTACATTATTATTCTAGACTTTTTAGATCAGATGGAAAACTATACTAGGTTGATAGTCTATAAAATGTATAGGGTTGGTACACACCTATTTGGTCAACAATGTGCTTTTTGCCTATTTTTATCCTACTAGATTAACTGGGTTGACCTAATTGTTTTTACCTACCAACCCCTTGCATTTTCATCAAAAAGTGAATTATTACAAATTTCATCCTAATTTATCCAAACCCATTTGCCTAATTGGTTTTTCCTACCTATAAAATTTAATTTTGCTTCATTTTGACATCTAAAAATGCTAAAAACAACATTTTTCTAAAAATACACTAAATTCAACAAAATACTCAAAAACTAGCTTAAGATTCATAGTTGCATAGCTGTAGTGCACCCACTGCTACTCTTGGAGTCCCTCCTCATCTTGCCTATAATCTCCCCACCATCCTAACTCATTTAGTCTCTAGAGCTCTTTTTTCTCTCTTTCACAAGTCAAAATAACTTCTCTTTCCCCTATTTAGAAACACTTTTCAAAATTCAAATTCTTCAATTATTTTCCTACAAATTACTTCTTTTGCTTATATCTTTGTTTCTACTCATCCATTTTTAAAACCTTAAAATGAATTGGATTCATGATGACATAGAGATTATTTTACACTATCATATACTATATTCCAATTTTTTAAATTTATTTTTGGCTATTTTTTGCACTAAATTCTATAGGTTTGCCTAGTGTTTTTCACATTGGACACCTTCACATCTCTTATAGTCTACTTATTTATCTACAAAATTAAGATAAGTAAAGGTACACATTTCTAAACTATGTCCTTTCCTTGATCTTATTTACTACATATTGTGTTTTACTTAGCATCAACATTGTGTGTTATCATGTTCTATCTTGAAGCACCATCTCGTGTTGCACTTATGTGACACGTGATGAGATTCAAGTGGGGCATATGCATACACATAATATTTTTAAACTTTTATCACTTAATTACACTTTGTATCTTGCATGAACTTATCTATTCTTAATATATCTAAGTGTATGCCTTAAGGGGTACAACGAGAAAGGGGTGGGTAGATGTGCTTCATAAGATTGTTGTCCCTTTTTCCACCTTCCATATACACATTCATCTCCTAAATTTTTTTACCCTAAGTTTATTATTCTCTATTGTACCCATTATAGTCATTTTTCATGCTTTATCATCCTTGTTCTTACCTTAACCCTCTTTCACTAGTTGACTATACTAGGTCGATTAGGTCAACCTTGTATAGTTTTCAGCCTTTAATTACTATATAGGGTTGATTGGGTCAACCTTGTACTATTTAGGTGTATTTTTAATTAGGATAGTTCTTATACCTTGAATATACCTAGCTTGGGACATAGTGATTTATCTCTTGAAAACATACATGGTCAACTAGGTTGACCCTATACAATTGACATATTTAGAAGGATTTAGGACAAGATCTGCCTATATATATCAGCTCATTTCCAACCATTTGTGAGAAGAGAATTGAATAATAATAATTGTAAACAAACATCTACTTATTGACCATTATACTTGAGGAATAAATGTTAGGGTTGCATAATTTCTTTGGAGATATAGATCTTGTCTTTTGGAGAAGTATTTTGGATGCATAGATAGGTTGTGTAGCCTAGAGCTGATTTGTATTTGTTATCCTTACATACCATAACAATCTCTTATGAATCACCTTGGCCAAGGGAGAGATTGAGGCTAAATGGGTTCATCTTCAAAGGTTTATATTCCTAACTTTATTTTTCCTTTGTAAGAGTAGATAAATATTGTAGTTATGCTTTTCTCCCATTCATTAGGATTCTATATACATTTATGTCAGTATATATATTCTATGCATGTTTAGTTTAGTTTGTTTTATTTCTAAACCCAACTTTGTGCCATAATATTTGGTGAGCACTAGATTAGATTTACTTTATTATTATTATAATATATTAAAAATTAAACCTAGGACTCTTTTAGGGTTGTTCCATGATTATGTTAGACTGTAAGCTTTGTAACCCTTCCTAACATAGTGTATTATGATAAGTGATACCGTAATTGGGTCCAACAGATCCCCATATTAGTCATGCACCTACTTAACAAATGTATTCCCAATCAGAAGTGTAGGTATTATCTATCTTCTCTGAACCAGGATCGATTTATAGACATGATGCATTTTTGATTGCATACACTGTATTCATGAATTAGTATTACCCCTATATTAACTTGATTATATCTCTTTCTTCATGTTTACTTTCATGTTTATTATCCCCATTTGTGCCACATGCTTTTATGAGCACTAGATTAGTTTTAATCTACTTAGGAATTTATTTTGTTAGAAACCATAAGACCTTACTAGGGTTATCATGTGGTATTTCTTGATTAGAGGCCTTATAACCCTCTCTAGTGATATCATGTAGTAATATACCCCTTAATTAGGTCTAGTGAATTTATATTGGTTATGACCTTGATTTTCTAAATATACCAACAAGAAAAATGGCTAGTTTGATTTATATCCTTTGATTTAGGATTGATTTGTAGACTATGTTCACTTTACATTATCATAAATAATGTACTAAATTAAGGAAATTAATTATAAAACAACATATTGATAAGCAAATAAATAATTAACACACAAACACACAAGAAAAAGTAATTAAATAATCAATTCAAAAGTTAGTGTGTGTGACAATAAGGTATTACTCTTTGAGACCAAGGGTATGAAAAAATAAATATGACCAAGGGGTGGAATAGAAGAATAAGACAAGGGTGGTTGAGATAATTCCTAATTCCCCAAGTAAGTGGACATTACCTAAATATTCCCATGGAAACTAGATCCAACATGTTCTTCAGGCCAAATGTAGTTCTCCCAAGGATTTGGGATTGAATAAAATTGATGATAAATGAAGATAAATTATAGAATAAAAATAGGAATAGGAACTCATAAAATGCTAAGTGTATAAGGATAGGCTTGGAAAAATGTCAAGAGATATACTCACAAAAATTTAAGAGAATGGGACAAGGGATGGATCAATTGACCTTAGAAAATTGAGTGCTACTTACATAGTCCAAGTGGATCTAAAGCCATTATAGTTTAACTAGAAATTGAGCACAAAAAATGATAGGTATGGCTATAGATAAAAACATGAACAATTTGAGATAGAATGGTTAAGCTTGAAAAATGATGAGAATATGAAATTTATCTTGAAAAATGGCAATAAAATAAAATTTAAACTTGTAAAACAACAAAAGCATGGAATATGAACTTACAAAATTACAAGAGCATGAAATATGAAATTTAAAAATGGAAAGAGTGTGAAATTAACCAATGAACTAATTTAGTATGTGCCATTGAAATATAATCAATTGTAACCCAAATTGAGCAACAAGGTAGTAATAAATTACTTATGCGGTATTAGAGATAGGTAAAAACTATGACAACTTTAGGATACTAATTCATGCAACTTTTTAGGTTTTTTTTACATATGAGAATATTTGTATTTTTTTTGGATATTTGAAATGTGTATAGTTTTTTGGAGTTTTTAAAAATTTTTTAGGGATTTTTGGAATAAGATATGAACAAGTGTATTTTGACAAAAGAATGTAAGTAAAAGGAACAAACAAATCTAGAAACACATATAAAAAGGAAATAGGTTCATGGGTACATGAATTTAATAGTGAACATGGAACATAAAGATGGTTGTTCTGACATTAACAAACTATGGAGGACCACTCAAAAATAATATGGAATGGGATAAAAATTCCTCATTTAAAATAATTAATTGGGATATAATGGGATGAATGGAACAAATTCATGTACGTAGGAATTTCCAAGAATGTAAGGGAATAATAGAAATCATACAAGTTGAACAATCAATGGCATTCCATAATGTGACTTTTTTTTTGCAAAGAGATATTGACATAAAAATCCATACTTCATTATTGCTTTGATATTGATGAATGTTGGTGCTGATTCAAATGTGGTACATGTAGAATTATAATTAGATTAGGATGATAATAAGATAAGTAAGGTGATATAACAAGTGAAAGGAGAATGTCTGTGAACTGGTGTATGTTTCTGAGTTAGGGCAGTTGTGCCCTAGCTCATTTTTTGCTAATAGTCAATTTTGTGTTGGAGAGGAAGGGAGGTGGTTTGTTTGCAGGTGGTGGGAGCTGTAGCTTATGCTATTTTTTTCCTATTTAAAACTATTTTTTTCCCTTTATGCTGCGAGCTATGAGTTGCACGCACTTTCTAGTCAGGGCACAATGCAGGGGTGGGTGGGGCTATCTGAAGTGTGCTCTTAGCTGGAGAGTACCTTTTGGTAGGCATAGCCATGGCTTGGAGTATGCCTTCCAGGACTAGTGCTAGATTTAGTTTTAATGAAGTGGTCGAAATGAATTTGCCAGGATAGGAAATGTAGGGGTATGAAAAATCCCTCTTTTCTTAGAATTTGGATGCCAAAGAATCAAACCTGCCTGGAGGCTCCAAGATTATGAAGGTTAATGAATGTCTTGAGAGATGTAAAGAGAGACCAAAATTGGTAATTCCCTTTGAAATGATTGTTGAGGATGTAGAATACTTTTCTAATCATTCTTTATTGTCTAAGTTTCTGGGTTTAAAAGTCTCTCTTCATTTCTTGGAAAGTTAGGCCCAAATAATTTAGGAACTAGAGGGGGAATTAGAGGTCACGATGCTTGCAAATAATTCCTTCATGGTGACATTTCCATGATTGGCTGACTGCAACAAGGTCTTTGAAGGGGGGCCTTATTTTTATAACCAAGTGGGATTGTTTGTAAAACCTTGGCATGTCGGCTTTAACCCCTCTTAGGAGCTCCCAAATAGAGTGCCAGTGTGGGTTCAATTGCTTAGACTTCCAATTGAATGTTATCATGAGGACGTGCTACGTATGCTGGCATCAATGCTTGAAAGACCAATTGGATCCTCTACACAAACATTGAGTAAGAAGGAGATGACCTTTACTTGTATTTGTGTGGAAGTTGATCTAAGTAAACCATTGCCAGATGTAGTTGAGATGAGTGAAGGTTAATATTCTTGGGTACAGTAACTGGACTATGAAACCCTTCCATTCTGATGCTGCATCTGCCATGAATATGGCCACCTAGTGCATAGATGTCTGAAAGCCAAACCAATGGATCAATAAACTTCACCTCCTTCTAATACCATTCCTAGTACTGATAAAGGGAAGAAGCCAGTAGTAGGAGAGAATAAGGATGCTGAGGGCTTTGTTCAGGTAAAAGCCTAAACTCGTAGTAGAGGATTAAAAATAACCTTAAGAGAGTGACATGAGGAGGATACATTCAACAAGTTTGAGATTTTAGATGAGTTGGGGCAGTAGACAATTATTCAGGAAGGGATCAATGCTAATCACCCTGAGGAGGAGTTGGGTTTGGAGATTGGCCCTGCTAAGCCATTGTGTGTTATTCAAGAAGAATCCACTATCCCTATGATCATAGATGAACTAGTGGGAGCGCAGGTGGTGGGGGAGTCAAATGATAATATGGGGAAGGGTGTTAAGGAAGCAGAGCTTGTGATACGGGCTATGGTTTCCAAAGTAGATAAAAGAGGGAAATCTACCCCTCACCTGGGCATCCTTCAGAAGGATGGGAAGAAGGGGGCTTCAAATAAAAATGCTAAAATAGGATGTAAGAAGGACCTAGAGAGGATTAAGATGATTGGGGAGAACTTGGTGGAGTCTAGAGCAGTTAATACCTTAAACTCCCACTTCTTGACTCCCCCCAAATGATTGTTATCTCTTGGAATGCAAGGGACCTAAACAATGGCCCTAGACAAAAAGCTATTTGGGAATTAGTGTATAGAAATTATCCAAATGTTCTCTTTCTTCAAGAGACTAAAGTTACTTTTGATTGTATGATGAGTATGGTGCCTAAGTTATGGAGGCAAGGCCATTGTTAGTGTATTGGAGTGCAGGGATCATTGGGGGGTGTGGCATGCCTATGGAACCCATGAAAGATCTAGCTTGTGTCCTGGATTTCATTTAGGTCCTCTTTATCTATGGCTTCTTGGTGCATTGAATCAAGGGAATTGGTTCTTTTCTCTAATGTCTATGCACCGACAAATTTCCATGGTAAGCTTGAAGTATGGAATAATATTCATGAGGTGCATAGCTTGTTTCCTTATTTACCTTGGATTATTGTTGGAGACTTTAATGCCATTCTAGATTTATCTGAGAAATGGGGAGGTATTATGAAAATTGAGCCCTCTTCCATTTTGCTTAGAGATAATATCTCGGCCCTTAATCTTGTTGACATAAAGCCTAGCAATGGCCGCTTCACATGGAACAATAGAAGGTTGGGGGACAATAGTATCACCAAATGCCTTGACCATTTCATGGTGTCTTGTTTTTGGGTGGGGGGGTCATGGTCTTCCTACTTAGAGATTCTTGATTGGCAGGGCTTAGATCACTGGCCCATAAAGCTCACTGTTTCCTTAGTTAGGATAACTCAGAGACTACCTTTTAAATTCCAACTTATGTGGCTAAGGGATCTTGAATTGTATGGTTGTGTTGCTAATTGGTGGAAAATAGGTAGACCAAGATTAGGCACAACAATGTATACTTTTTCCAAACTCTTATAATTTGTCAAATATTAGCTAAAGTGATAGAACAGAGTATGCTTCAAAAATATTTATCAGGAGAAAAATGTGGTGCAAACACAGTTTAATGAAGTGACTTAGATGATTAGAGAAGAGGGGGTGTCTGAGTTTTTTCTAAGAGAGGAAGCTAAAGCGCTAAAAGTTGTGGAGGAATGGGAGCTAAGAAAGGAAATCTTCTAGAAGCAGAAGGTGCAAAATGTTTGGCTTCAGGAGGGAGATTAGAATACTGCATTTTTCTTCAACTCCATGAAAGCTAGGCAGCATGGTAATACCATTTCCTCATTGGTGATGGATAGGGGGGAAACCATTCATTCCACCCAGGGTATGTGTAATGAGGTAGAGCTGTACTTTCCTTCTTTATTCCAAGAGGAAGGGCAGGGAGAATTGGTGGCTGAGACTCAAGTTTTATCTTGTATCCCCTCTTTGGTCTCTTTGGAAATGAATGAGCATCTTATGAGTGCCATTTCTATGGAGGAGGTTGAGTAGACTATTTTCTAGATGCAAAAAGGTAAAGCACCTGGGCGAGATGAATTTTTGATTGAATTTTTCTAGGAGTTTTGGGACATTATTAAAGTTGATCTCCTGGCTACTGTTCAAGAATCACAGAAGAATAAGCAAATGCTCAGGGCTCTAAACTTGACTTTCTTAGCTCTTATCCCTAAGGGGGAGGGGTGGATCGGTTAAGTCATTTTCATCCCATTTCCCTTTGCAATGTGATTTATAAAATTATCTATAAGCTGATTGCTGAAAGACTAAAGAGATGGCTTACATTGCTTATTTCTAAGGAGCAAAGTGATTCGTGAAAGGTCACCAAATCTTGGATGACATGGTGGTGGCTATAGAGGCAATTCATTTGATGGCCAAGTCAAAAGAAAAGGCTATATTCATCAAGTTGGATATGAGTAAAGCTTATGATAGAGTCCGGTGGTCTTTCCTTTAGAAGGTTTTGAGGGATTTTGGATTTAGTGAGGACTAGATATGCTGGGTCATGTGCTGTGTGAATTCAATCTCATTTTTGGTTCTAATTAATGGAGAGTATTCAAATTTATTTGGAGCATCTTGAGGTTTATAGCAAGGTGACCCCCTCTCTCCTTATCTATTTCTTCTTCTGGTTGAAGGACTAGGATGGTTGATCAAAAGGAATGTGGAAGGGGGATATATTCAGGGCTGGCAGTGGGGTGGAGGTCTCCCGGCACTTTCTCACTTACAATTTGTGGATGATGTAACTTTGATGGGTATGGAAACTGTGAGAGAGGTGACTAATATGTGAAGAGACCTAGATGCTTATATTGAGGCATCAGGATAGCTAATTAATGAGGGTAAGTCTTCCATTTATTTCTTAAATACCCCACTTCCAATCCAATGGAGAATTGCTAATTTACTTAGGTTCCAAATTGGAAGTCTTCCTATGTTATACCTTGGCATTCCCATCTCGACTGGGAGACAGTCTAGGGAGATGTGGCATGGCCTTCTGGACAAGTTTCATGCTAAGGTTAATCATTAGACTCATTGTTGGCTATCCTTTGCCAGTCAGGTTCAACTACTTTAATCGATGGTGTAGGTGCTCCCCATATACAGGTGTATGGTTCAAGTAGCACCGATGGGTTTTATGAGAGACCTTGATTCCTTAGCAAGGCAATTTATTTGGGCTAGGAATTTAGCAGCAACCAAATGGAGTTTCATCAAATGGGAGATAGTTTTCAATTTGAAAAGGCTGGGAGGTTTGGGATTAAGATAGTTGATACTCTTTGGTATGGTGCTAGCTGAAAGGTTGTATTGGAGATGGTGTGTTGAACCAGACTAGCTGTGGGCTAGAATTCTATCCCACAAGTACCTGGTAGGGATTCCTTAGAATGATACTCCTGGGCATAGCTTGTTTGGGAAGGGTTTGGTGATTTGGTCTACACTCAAGAAAGGGGATACGCTCATCGAGCATGTTTTGTTCTAGATATGCAAAACTGGGATGGAGGCATAGTTTTGGCAAGACTCCTGGGATGGTTTCCCACCCCTTGTAGTTTAATATCCTCATTTACAGACATTAGAGCAAAGATTTGGTGAGGATGGTTGGTTTAGGGTGGGTGATTTTAAGGTATTTTCCCATGAGGGGAAGGTGATGGAAGCGAGGTGGAAATCACCAGAGAAATGGCTGATTGTGAGTTTGGAAGCGGAGTGCACTGAACTCCAATCCATTTTTGCTAGATGTAGCTATAGCTCCCTTTTGGGGAGGGACGTTCTAGCATGGGATCCCAATCTGAAAGGATCATACATGGTGTCTTTAGGCTACCATGCATTGATCTCTCAGTAATTGGATGGCAGGTGGGAAGTTTTTTGGTGGAAAAGAGTCTGGAATAGCTTTTCTTAGACAAAGTGTAACTATTTCATTTGGACCGTGGCTTAGAACAAATGCTTGACATGGGATAATATCTTCAAGAGAGGATTTGCTGGCCCTTCAAGGTGTGTTTTATGTAACAATGAGGAGGAGGATTCTCAACATTTATTCTTTCGATGTCCCTTCTCAATGCAATTATGGCACTGTTGGTGGGATGCATGGAAATGCCAATGTGTTCATGCATCCTCCTTGGCTGATTTTTGGGTGAGATTGGGAAAACCACCATCACCGGGTTCATTTTTGCATGAGGTATGGTACGCTGGTCCAATTTTCCTTTTATGGCAAGTCTGGATTGAAAGAAATCACAAGATTTTCCATGGAGAAAATTTGGGAGTTCAGCAGGTGTGGACTAGAATATTGGGCATGGTCCAAGAAACTGTGGCGGTTAAGAGTGAGATTTCCTTGCCATTGGCTAAGAGCGATGCTAAGTTTATGGTGAGGTTGGGCATTCAAGGAATTTCTTTGGTCTTGGCATGTGTCAGGAGAGGTAGACAGGTGAATCAAAGAATGCAAAGGATGGTGAATCGGACGCTACCTCCTGTTAGTTTTTTGAAGCTTAATACAGACAGGTCATCCTATGGGAATCTAGGCTTGGCTAGGATTGGTAGGATCAGTAGGGATTCTATTGGTGTAGTGGTTTTGATTTTCATGGTTAACAAGGGAGTGCAGACAGTTAAGTGGATGGAAGGTTGGGTGATTTTACATGCCTTAAGGAGATCTTATGAGTTAGGCTGGAGGAAAGTGATTTGTGAGACTGATTCTCAAGTTTTTGCTAATTTACTTCTTGAGAAGAAGACGTCTGATGTTTGCTGGTAGTTGTCAGTGATTGTTCAATAGATTCTTTAGGTCAGTTCTTGTATGGATTCATTGATTTTTACCCATATTCCTAGGGAATGGAATAGAGCGGCTGATTGCCTGGCTAGATGGGGATCAAAATATTTTGAAGACTGGAAGTTTGATGGATGGGAGAAAATGCCTCAAGTACTTCACTATAATCTAGAGAGGATTTTGGTGGAGGATGAGAGAGGCACTGGAGTGTAACTTTCTTATTCTTGTGGTTTTTGGGGTTTTGTTGGTTCTTGAGGCATTGGCATCAGGCGGCTTTGTACTTTGGTTTTCCTTGATTTAATAAAGTTTTTACCCCTCTTTTTAGAAAAAAAAAAGATAAGGAAGGTGGGAATAATTAAAGGATGCTCCCAAGCTAGGTAAAAAATGAATAGGGAAAGATAGAATGAAATATATATGCCCCCAAGTGGGAATATTGTTGGACCAAAGTGTGACAATCTAAAGCATAAAAGTGCATAAGATGCATAGTATTCATTGGTTCCTCTAATTAATAACCTTATTAAATAGCTAATTTGTATGAACCATATCCATTAATAGTGGTAATAACTAATAGACCTAACCAATTTGGTTAAAACTTACCTTTCTTTTCCCATTCAACACTAATATTTTTTTATTCTCCTTGAGCATAATATTAACAAGCTTAAAATATCAATAAATGATTCTCTTTTTATAACCTTGACATAATTAATTCTAATAATAATTGAGTTGAATGAGGGCAACTAGCCTTTTCTTATCCAAAAACCCCAACTCTACTAATCTGGACACTCAATAATCTTATTCATCAAGTACACCTTGTAGTGAAATGTAGAGTGAGGTTAGATCGATCTCAATAGGAAAGATGGATTCAAATCCATAGAATAGGGAATAAGGAGTTGGACTAATAATATTGTGAACATTAGTATAATACACCTATAAGGCCATGAATATTTTCATGTGTTAATTTTAGACAAAGGTATTGACAATATTTTAATGATTTTTATTAGTATATTATTTGATGCTTCTTCCTAGCCATTCCCTTGAGGTTAATATGGAGTGGAAAACTTATGTTTGATGTGGGACTCAGAATTGAGGGCAATGACATCCTTATATTTAAAAGATAAACCATTATAATAAATTATGGTGGAAGGGATGTCGTAAAACCAAATGATATGATTTAGAATTAAATTTTAAATATACTTATATGTTATATAGTTGAGAGGGATTTACTCTATGCCTTTGGTAAAATACTTAGTAGGAGTAAGGATATGTTTATAACCATTATAAAAATTAGGGTTAATATTTCCAATGAGATCAATCCCCCATGTTGAAAATGGACAATAAGTTGTATCTAGTTGTAGTGCCTATGTCGAAGCATAAATTAAATCACCATGTTTTTGACATGGTATATATTGCTTAACATATGCACATTCATATGATTTAATGGTAGGACAATAGTAAAACAGTATGGAATAACTTATTTGATTGGACCATACCATTAGTGTAGGCCTTACAAATCCCTAAGTGCTAAGTTAGATTCTCCAATATTTAAATAGTGAATTAGAGTTCTATCATAGTGTATACGATATAATGAGATACTAATTATAGTGTACTAGAAATTATTTTGGATAAATAACTTCATTTGGTTTTGATATAGGTTATGTGTAAGGACATGATCATGGATATAGGAGAATATTTCATTGTACCAATGGGAATAGGGACCAATACTGACACATCATCTTTGAATGTGAATAGTTGTATGTTGGAACAAGACTATGCTTAATGAGAAACTCATACTCTATAATATAATAAGAAATTAAAATAATTGAACAAATAGTATCCATAACATCAAAGAATTTATTATTAGATCTAGAAATCTACTTGAACTGAATGGTTTCAAATTTAACTTTAAGAACATCCACCATAATTTTTTAAGGTACAAGGGTTTCATCCTTTGTTTGATATTGGTTATTGAATTGATTTGTAATAAGTTAATAATGACCATACACTTTTAAATGTTAAATATCCCATTTCACATTAGGACACAGTCTAATAAATAAATATTTATACTCAATGATATTATTTTTGCATGGAAACCAATGTGAAAAGCTTTAATAATAATAATGCAATATGGTGCAATGAATAATAGTTATACTCATGAACCATATGATGTGAAAGAACCATCAAAATAGAGATTACACTCTTTATTTTTAGATATATTAATAAAAAACTCATTAGGAAATTTTACTATGATAGGATATTTTTTTTGTATAGGTGCTTAAGCTAATTGATAGTGAGAACTTGTCCTTTGATTAATTTATAATGTGTGTACTCAATATCAAACTCACTTAACGACATGACCCATTTATCCATTTTACCTATAAGAGTTTATTTTTATAATTAATACCTCAAGGGATCTACTTTATAAATAAATAGTGTCTTGTTATTCAACATGTAATGTCTATGCTTCTAGGATGCAAAGATTAATGCAAGACATGTCTTCTCGATTGGATTGTAATTATATTAATAAGAAACCAATGTTCTAATCAAATAATAAATAACTACTTGTTTTATTTGATCATCATACTAAGCTAGGAGTGACCCCAAGTTGCTATTAATTATACAAAGGTACAATAAGAAACGATTTCTTGACAGAGGTGGAAAAGTATAGGAGGATTAGCTAGACACTGCTTTAGCTGATTCAAATCATATTAACATTATGTATTCAATTGAAATGTAATGAGTTAATCTAGTATATGAGTGAATATATGACATAAATAAACCAATTCAGAGATGAATCATCTAATAACTTGGATTTTTCCTTATAGACTATGTAGTTTCTTCGAATTGGAAGGAGATGGCATTTCATTAATTTCTTGAACTTTGGTTGGGTTGACTTTAATACCTTTATGAGAGATAATGCATCATAAATTTTTTATAGATGTAACCATAAGAACACACTTCTTAGGGTTTAGATTCACTTTATACTTGTAAAGTCATTCAATTATTATTCATTACACTATTGGATTCTCTACACAAGTTTTTGATTTTCCTAATATATCATCAACATAGTCTTCCACAATATCATGCATGAGATCATGAAAAATTATGGCCATTTATCATTGATAAGTATCCCATACATTTTTCATTCCAAATGGGTGACTTGATAATAGAATGTGTCTAAAGGTTTTTTAAATGTTATTTTTACTTGATCCTCTAAATAAATTTTAATCTAATTATAACATGAAAATCCATTCATGAGAGATAACATTTCATAACCCACCATTGAATCCACAATCATATCTATATTTGGTAAAGTTATATTTAAGAAAATATCTATTTATATCTCTAAAATCCTTACAAATGTGGATGTAGAATAGTTTCTTAATGATAGGAATAATTTTGGAAATCCAATCTACATATGGAGTGGGTTTTTTGAACCCTGTTGCTAGTAATTTTTCTAGCTCAACCTTGACTAGAGGAACAATCTATGGATGCATATTGCATAGTTTTTAATTAATCACTTTGGAATATAGATGCACAAAAAAGTTATTAACAACTAATTATGGATTTAAACCTAAAATATTTGAATAATCCTAATAAAATATATCATTAAACTCTATAAGAAGGGCAATGATCAATTCATGTTCCTCTACAGTAAGGGATGTGCCAAGATTTATTATCTTTAGATAATCATATGTTCCAATGTTGAACTTTGTCATGTATTATACCAAAATTTTGGAAAAATCATCTATAATATGATGAATATAAAGAAATTTATCATTAGAATCAAAATTTGATCTTTTAGATGGACCCATGTATGAAGAATCAGAATCACTTCCCTCAAGTAATGACCAATGAGATACAAAGTGTGGATTTTATATAACCATATGCTCAAATTAATCATGATATTTGAGATTTATTTTATCACTATATGATAGATAAGTACTTGTGAACTCCTAGGCTTACAATGAGGGAGTGAAAATTTCCTTGTACAATAACACCTAAAATAGTTTTTCACTAAAGGATAGATCCTTATCTTTTCTTTTTCCCTGATCTAAAATCACCTTAGAAAGGTTTTCAATTAAGGATCTTGATATTTATTTTTTATTTTGACTTAGGAAGTTTATTTTCTCCCCAAATTAGGATACAGGATCCAAAGTGAAGACAAATCCCTATTTGTGGTCACCTATCAGTAAATTATCTCTTAGGCCTAGGAACTTTGATAGTGTTTCTTAATTTTAAAATTCATCAAGAGTGATATCATTACCTTGATAGTCTAAAAAATAGGGTTGACATATTGGAGGGTGAGGGGAACGGTAGGAAAAATAAAAATGTTAAAGATAGAGAATGAATCGAGTAAGTTAGTGTTAGTGAGCTCTTCATATATATTATATTAGGACTCTATGTTGTTTTTAGGAACATAATTATTTAACACATAGGTTAAATCACTTTCTTAAAGGATGTTTGGGGACTGACCTAGGTGATTTTTATCATAAACCTTTTTTATATGTTTCATTGAAAAAATATGCTCTAATATACATTTCTATTTGGCCCCAAATCCCTTGCCTTTATAAGAAATATGAGCCATAATTTAATTGGGACTAGGGTATTTTTTACTTTGGAAACAAGGAGCTATATCCTCATTATATAACCATGACTCATATTTTATCTTCAAATATTCTTGACTAAAACCCTTTCCTGGAACAAATGGGAGAGGTATTGTAAGAGAAAATGTTGTACCTTTATTTCACCACTCTATCTTAGGTCAGCCATAGGACTTCACTTATCTAGGTAGTTTGGCCATATTTAGAGAATCTTCCATTTTATACATGTCCAAATATTTGTCATGAATTTTAAAATGAGAGTAATTTAATGAGGGGAAAGGTAACTTAGAAGAAGATTCAAGGGTATTAGGATTGACATAATTAGATGGAGGTGGCTCGAAGATTATTTGTTTATCCTTTTCAATAGGAGTGATAATACTAGGATAATAAGTATATTGGTGAAATTATTCTTTGAGAAGTTTGTAATATTGGAATGGTTGTAAATCTACAATAATAGTTACCTCCATTCCAACATGAGGAAAATTAATGCATTGATGTAGAGTGGAAGGCATTTCATACATCTCATGAATCCATGGACAAATAATAAGGAGATTATATGGTAGATTAAGATAAATTAAATGAAAAAGGTTGCTATGGATAATGGATCCAACCTAAATAAGAAAAGAAACATTTCTTGTTGATGGTTATTTAGGGTTATCATATCCCTTCATAGTAATGGTATCATTATTTAAATCCACTAAAGTATATGCCAATCATATAACTAGCTTTAGTAGAATAATGTTAAGACCTTATCCATTATTGATGAGTACTATATTGATATTGTGTTGGGTAAATTTAACCTACATGTACATAAAATTTATGTAAAAAGCTCCTAGAGATGATATATCCTTTTGATTAAACACCAATTATGGATCAGGACATAAGGGTTCATCGATTGCTTGAAATTTATCTAACGGAATATTGTTTGGCCACATGAGATTTACTTAAAATATAATACAATATATCTTTGTGTAACAGAAAGGTACATAATAAATCCAAAATAGAAATCTATGCTAGTGTTTTATTCAACTAATCCACAAGGTCATATGGATCTTTGATAGGTACATATTTGGGCTTGGAATGATCTTAAATAGGATTTGAATGAGAAGGTGGATTAAGATTTGTATAATAATGTATAGTACCTTGAAGGGTGATCTTAGTAAATTAAGTTGTAACAACACAATCTTGATTGAGAATAGAAATACTAGAATTTGAAGTAGAATAGATGGATATTGGAATAGTGACTTGAGAAAGAGAGTCATAAGGAGGAACTCCAAAAATGGACGAACATGATCCTAGGATAAAAGGGTTTTATTGTTGGGAATTTTAAGAATGGGGATTAATAATAATTATGGCTACATGATGTCCCATGACACATCCCACTACATTATAATTGTAAGGGTGGCACAATAATCAACATTATGAGCTTGGGATTCTTGGTTCTAATTATGATTATGGTTGGGTTGATGATGTTATTACTTCCCTTTGTTTTCATATTGAGGGAAAGGGTCTCAGTAGATCCTCATATTATAACCATAATTAGAGGATGAAGCATTGTTCAAATAAATTTATCCCCTTTCGAGCATATCCATAATGAGATGTCTCAATTATACACATCTATAAATTCAATTTCCTTTAATTTGATGGTATACATAGTATTAATCCTCCCTATACCAATCACACTTAGGTTGAATCTCATATAAACATTTTGTATTTGGGTAGATAATTATGTTCATAACAAGTATCTTGAGAAACACATTCTTAATGGATTTCCCCAAATTAACAAATGATCATCTGGTCAATTAATTTTATTAAGGATGTTGCCTTTGCAATTCAACAGGTTGAGTTTGTATTACCTTTTTAATTAGTCAAGGTTGTATGTTTTGAACACATATGAATTTTGTTATACCATATTCTTGTTACAGTTGAACAAATTGGACTTATTGGCCACTATTTTCATATTTGGAGTAACATGTTAGTTTTAATTGTGGTGGTTTTGACTTGGAGACTATTGTTGAGATTGATTTTGTGAATAAATATTAATCAATCCTTTGTCAATTAGAATTTTTCTATTTGAACACCTTTGGAAATGACATCATCAAAAGTTTATAGACAATATAATCTAAGACTAAGTACCAGTTTTAAATTTAGATTTATCAAAAAATGTTTACCAACTTGGTGTTAGTAAGTGCATGAGGAAACCTAATAGCAATAATAAGACATTATTTAAGATATGCATCAAAGTTATCTCCTCTTATTTGTTAATAACACATATGCCAACCATGGTTAACTCATGCTCAATGTTATAAGAGAAGTGTTTAATAAATTTATATGAAAAATCATTAAAAATAATAACAAAACCTTTTGGAAGATGTGTAAGCCAATCTAAGATAGGGCTAGACAAACTTCATGAGAATCATTGAATTAAAAATTAGGTTTATAGCTGATCTATTGATAGGAAACAAACAATAGCTTGAGGTGTTCTCTTTGATCACCCTTTCCTTTATACTTATCAAACTTTGGAATATAAAAATAAAGTGGAAGTGGTATCTATAAAATACTTTAATTAAATGGATATGAATATATGATCTAGTTTGTAATTTTGACTTTGATTTTTGGCTTATAATCTAGATATTATATCTTTTATATCTTGTAATTACTAAGATGAGTAAATTTATTAAGAAGTAGGTGGGGGATTATTTGGTTGATAATGGAACTTGGATTTCACTAAATTTTCTAAAATTCTTTTTCCTAACCAATTAGAAGTATTATTTATATTTATTGGGTCTGATTGGTAAGGAAAAAGTTGGTATTGATTGGAAGAAGGAATGGATACTTGTCATTATGTATGAGGAAGTTGGTATTGAGTGTAGTTAGACTATGGAATGGAAATACATCATTGCATAGGAGGAATTTATTGTGTTTGACTAAGGAATTTATTTTGAATGGTAGTGACTTATTGTTGTGTAGAAGAAACCTATTGGACTAAGGGAATTTATTTTTATGTAGAAGAAACATGTTGGAATAAGGGAATTTGTTACTTTTTAGAAGCAACATTAACATAATTTTGTTGAGGAATATAAGAATTAGAAGGAATGTTATGTATAGGGAATTGTTGGAGAGAATTATATTTGTGTAATTATTTTGAAAGAATTTGAATATATGGAATTTGACATGTGGGATTACTTTCCACCTTGTGAGTATTTAGATATGTTTGTAGGAGATATTATACAAATGGTTGTTAAGTATATTTGGGTGTAATTTTATAAAAGATAATGACTATATCAACATTAGGTAATGGTTCATCCAACATATCTTTGGTTGGATGTTTAAGTGAAGTATTAACTCTTGCATTAAAAACCAAATTGGCAATATCATTTAAAATTTTATGTATTCTTCGTACTTGAGCTTAGATGTTAGATGAGATTTAGTGTGAGGTTACAATTAAATCCTTTCCCTTTCTATGAATTTTTGGATTTGTAGGCATTTAAACGATTGGGGAACCATGACTAGAAGATGGTTCAACATCATTACACTTATTAATTTGGATAGTACTTGATGTTTTTGATCTTGGTTGCAATATTTTTAAAGAAAAATTAGGAGGAGGTTTAAAACCCAACTCTAATAAATGCATAAGGATATATTATTTGTTATTAAATAAGTTTTTCTCAAATTTGTGTTCAAATGAATCATGCATCAGTTCCTTATCTTCATACACACATTAGTTAACCTATAAATTATTTAGATTCATAAAATCTACATGTTCATGAGGATAAGTGTGCTGATATGTGAATGTATCAGTTAGACCTTAAGCCCAATCATCCTCATAAGAGGTATTATAGGCCATACCACTTATTATATAATAAGGCATATCAAACATGAAATTTAGACTAGACCTAGATAAGAATGGGAAAATGACTTATAAATTGACACAATAATGACTTGGATTCAGATAGAGTTGATTTGAACATAAGGGACTAAAATGGAATCTTGATTAGAAATGATATTAAAATGGGAACTTAAAAACAAGATTATAATAGGTTCAAACCCACATGGATAGAGTGATATTATAATATCAAATAAGATAAGTGTGGTTTGAGATACAATTTGGACACAAGTAGTAGAAAAGGCTAATTTGGACTAGGAAAGTGAAACAAAGTAATAGTAAAATTTAATACAAAGGAGGTATGAAGTGCATAAGTTTGAACAAATTTAGACTAGGGACATGGACAAAGTAACACATTTTTGTGTATGTTATGATTTTTTTACAAAGTTTTAACACCAAAACCAATCAAACTAATATTCAATTTTTCAACCCTATCTTAGTGACTGATAGGGTTACTCCACATTTATCGACTTTTTTGATATGCTTGCCTTGAGAGAGAATAAAATTTAAGATTTATTAAATAAATTATTATAGTTAATAGTAGGTTTTGTATAACCCCTTATCTAAAAAGTTCTATACATAAAATATATCTTTAGGGGATTATAAAATTTGAACCTTTGCATGAATGTATGTGTTGCAACCAAAGAGTCTTAAGTTAATGTTTTCAAGGGCTTACTAGATGGTTCCAACATACCTTGCAGTTTGTGGGTTATTTAGAACTATCCATCACTTGGATTTTAATATGTATTCATTTAGGAAAGGGTCTCATCCATTTTTTAACCACTTCATATATTAATCACTCAGTAAAGTATGATGTATAGTATATGCATGTTCTGAGGACCTATTCAACTTATCAGGTTAATTGCTCAACACTATCCAATAAAATAGTATGCTTAATTTATATACCCCATTGGATAATTGGGTTTGGTAAGATGATGTGATATGAAAACCAATGTCAAATCATACATAAAGTACTTACGAGTAGGTTATGAACTCCTTCTCTTTAAGCCAAAATAAAAAAGGAAGGTATTAATGTTCTGATTCACACAACTCCTACTAGTGGTGAGTAAAAAACATAATAGGTAAATATTTAGGATTTAAAACAAATATAATTTTGTGTTTTTTATTGACCCAAAGGGGAGATCATATGTGCAAAATATGCCCACAACACACTCAAGTAACAATAAGCAACAAATAATACTTATATGAAATGAAAAAGCTATGATAAATAAGTAATTTTTAGAACCCAAAAATAAATGTGACTTGATTTTTAATTAAAAAATAATATGTGAATATAAAATGTGATTTTTTTGAATAAATAATCCCACCCTTTTGTAACTTGAAAGAAAATAAAGTTAGTAATTTTGCTTGGTGGGTGTTTGATTAGAGATCATCTTTGAATAAATTATCAAAAGTAGCATTCAATATTGTAATGATAAATTATAAAATATAAATCATTTTTTTAACAAAAATATTAGATGTTTTTTATGGGACAAATCCTCACATTCATGAAAACAATTATATCAAAATACATAATATATAAAATTTATGATTATTTTACCAGCAATTTTTAGTCAAAATAAAAATATGGCAGTTAGTAAATTAACCATACTCCTAAAATATTTATTATTTTAAAAAAAAAAATTTAAAAAGTTTTTAATAGGAAAAATACTCACATCCCTATAAAAATTCAAATTAAAATATATAATATGTCAAAATTTATGAATAGTTTACTAGGCATTTTTAGTAAAAATCAAATTTTATTTAATGGAAGATTGTTATAGAGGCTCAAAATAAAGGTAAGGGTTTATATTCCCATTAGATAGACCATATGTATCATTATATTTTAAATTTATAAATATTTTCACTATGTTTTAAAACACAAGAAAATTAATCATAGATTTTAAAATCTACACCTAAGACCTTGTGAGTAAAACAAATAATGAGACAACAATGCTAAGGATTCAAATAAACATGATGAAAACCTTCATTTTAAATAATATTTATAGGTATTTGGTTTATATGTATCTTTATATGTTCTTTATCAATTCCAATTGCATGATGACATTTACATAAAATCTATCATTATTTTTGAATTGATCATAAGAAACAGGTTGATGAACAAGTTAGCTGGTTAAAATATAAGGGATTTGATATATCACATAAATATGTTAAATTAAAATTCAAATGGCCCTATTTATAACAAATTTGGGTTAGTGATGACCATTAATCTTGATTCAAGATGAACAATTTTAAATTAGTCCTCAATTGTTCACATAGAAAAACACATGGATAACCAATGTGAGCCCTTCATCTTGTTTCCAAGATGAAGGGTTGAGAATATTCCATATAATATATGAAAATATTCATCATAAGATATTCATATTATCTCCAAGATGAAGGGTTGACAATAATCTTGTACATTAATTTACTTATCAATTTAATTACCTCATAAAAGAATATTTCAGAGGATCTCAAGATCCTTTCTTTACATGAAGATGTCCACTTGGATGGAAAAAGAGGAATTAATTTATATAAAGATAGTTATAATTATATTTTCAATATAAATATAATTATAAAAATTATTTAGATAAGGGGAACTAATAGCATTAATTGATTAAAGAAGGGGAAATTATTGAATTAACCAGAAAAGAGAATTTGATTACAGAATGATAATTGAATAGATATATTGACTTGAGAATGAGAATTAAAAATATATAATATGATAAATTTATTCATATAGAGATGACCCAAGGTGAATTTAAACATGCATATTAGATGAACAAATGATTTTGAACTAGATTGTATGTAATTACGATAAGTTATATGATGTAATTTGACATGAAAGTGATAAAATTAGAGTGTCTACAAATGGTGTGGTAGGAATAGTGTTTGACTTGTCATGATTTACATTAGTATAATCAATCTCACCAAAGTAAGCATGAGCAGAGGTGGCATGAAAAAACCTATTCTTATGATAGAAGGAAAGGATATCCTCACATGTCCCCAAGTAATCTAGTAATGATTTATCATTGGAAAATTCATCTAGTGTCAATATTTTTAAGAAATCACCCACATTAATTATATGATGGTTGACCAATTGGATCTTGGTGGTTGAGATATGCATACATTCCATTTTTTCCTTTTCAAAACAAATTGTACTATGAGAGATTGGCTTGTGTCTTGTAACTTTTATGAAAAACCTAAATCTTACTGGTTCGTATTAGTCTAAGCTATGCCTTTCTCAATTTTACCTAACCCTTTTCCATTATACACATATTTTAGTAAATTTTAAGAGCCAATTTTAGGATTATAGGATTATAATGTAGTATTATTGGTTTGTTAGATTATTACACAATGTTTGAATGGATTAGTATCCATTTGACATATGTAAATAGATCCCTGATGAATAAATTTTAAGCATGCATGAAACATATAGGGAAACATATACATCTCATGTATCAAAGTTTTTCCCAAGAGAATCTTATAGTTAAAATCATTTAGGTTTATAACTTGGCATAAAATGGGTAATGTATGGGGACCCATAGTGATATTCAATGTTATTTGTCATAATACTCATTATGAAATATTATCAAATACCTTGATGCTCATATTATATGGTTATAAATATAAAGGTCTGATGGAAATTAAAGAGATAAAGGATATGTTACAAATTTTGAGTCCTAAACCATTATCCACAATAACTCATTTTACCATTTTGTTACAAATGCACACCTTGATGTAGAGCGGAAAATAATTATTTATAAGATGTTGAGGTAGTAAATCATCCTTTTCAAAGGATATATTATGCTCAGTACATTTTATATAATTTAAAAAGAGGCCAAATATGGTGGTTTGACATTACAAAGGAATATAGTCATATGAACTGCATCCAAAATGACATCCTTGTAATGGGATGAATTGTGTAATAAATTCAAGAGTGGTGTTTTAGCAAGTAATATCATTAGACTGGGTAGTAACATGAATTAGGGAGGATTATTGATTTATGCACTCTCTTTGGAAATTATAGTGACATTGATAAACTTATTATAAACATTAAAACAAGATAGAGTATCAAAGATTGCAAGTTTTAAGTCACTTATAGAGTGGACTAATATAATCAAGCATTAGATATAAAAAGTAATACCCATGATAAGGTAGTGTATTGTGAAATAATTAACATATATATCTATAAAAAATATGATTTCAAAATTTATATCAATTAAGGATCAATAATAGAAAAACCAAAAAACCCTAATTAACCTAGGGTTTGATATTCAAAGCTTGGGTTCACCAAATGTTTACCCTTAAAACAATTTTTTCTATGTTGAGATTACTTAGATACTTATTAAAGTGGTATATATAAATGAATAAGAATAAGGGTGATAATAAAATCTAAAGTACGACAATTGTGTGTTAAACTTAGATATAAACATACATTGAATTTATTATGTTGAGTTATGCTGAAAATAGTAAGTACAAATATGTTAGATATAAAATGATAAAGAAGTAATATAATTAGTTTTTTATGATGATAATGTAGTTATAGATATGGAACAAGTAGGGATCAGGCTAGCAGATAGTTTTGTAATAGTCATCATATTCTAATTTGGATGCTTCTAGAGATACATACACTAACATTAGCCTATGATGGTTACATCAATGTTACTATCTAAACTTGATGCAAGTGTCTAATACTAAATACTTTCCAGAGAAAAATGAGACCACTTAGATGATTCTGGGTTTTTCTTCACCTTCACTTCTTTGCACTTAAATCTTGGCCATGGACTGTCACCCCTCATAAATTTTAAAAATCTCAGATCTTCATCTTTATGGAAACATTGGGGTAAAATGGGAGAGTGGGCACATAGTGTCAAGATAACCCCAAACACCCCTATATTAGTGAGTGATGCCTAAATAACCAATACTATGAATAAGGCCTCAAACTAATGTAGTTCTTCCTTACATATTGGATTGTGTGTGAATCATACAATATGTGATAAGCAAGTACAATAATGACCAATCTTTTAAATTGAAAGATATAGCTCTTGGGTTTCTCATTTAGTACTTTAGACCTATATATGTGTTATCCCTATGATTGATATGTAAATATGATAAAATAGGGAAGATTTGCTCAATTAAATTTTGATTAGACTAATTTAATCAAGCATTATATATAACAAGTAATGTCCATGATAAGGTAGTGTATTGTGAAATAATTAACATATATATTTATATAAAGCATGATTTTGAAATTTATAGCAATTAAGGATCAACAATAAAAAACAAAAAAAACCCTAATTGTCCTAGGGTTTGATATTCAAAGCTTGGGTTCACTAAATTTTTCACCTTAAAACATTTTTTTCTATGTTGAGATTACTTAGATAATCATTAAAGTGGTATATATAAGTGAATAATCATAAGGGTGATAATAAAATATAAAGTAGGCCAATTGTGTGTTAAACTCAAATATAAACATACATTGAATTTATTATGTTCATTAATGCTAAAAATAGTAAGTAAAAATATTCTAGATATAGAAATGATAAAGAGTTAATATAATTAGTTTGTTATGATGATAATGTAGTTATATATACGGAATAGGTAGGGACCAGGCTAGAAGATAGTTTTGTAATAGTCATCAAATTCTAATTTGGATGCTTCTAGAGATATAGACACTAACATTAACCTATAATGGTTACATCAATGTTACTATCTAAACTCGATGTAAGTGTCTAATAATGAATTATTTCCATATAAAGTTGAGACCACTTGGATGATTTTGGGTTTTTATTCACCTTCACTTTTGTGCACGTAAATATTGGCCATGGATTGTTACCCCTCATAAATTTTCAAAACCCTAGATATTCATCTTTATGGAAACCTTGGGGGAAAATGGGAAAGTGGGCACATAATGTCGAGCTAACCCCAAATAACCCTTTATTGGTGAGTGATGCCTACATAACCAATACTATGAAGAAGGTCTCAAACTAATGTATCTCTTCCCTACATGTTAGCTTGTGTGTGAATCATGAAATATGTGATAAGTAAGTACAACAGTGACCTATCTTTTAAATTAGAAGATATAGCTCTTGGGTTTCTCATTTAGTACTTTAGACATATATATGTGTTTTCCCTATGACTGATATGGAAATATGCTAAAATATGGAAGATTTTATCAATTAAATGCTGAGTGGACTAATTTAATCAAGCATTATATATAACAAGTAATGCCCATGATAAGGTAGTGTATTGTGAAATAATTAACATATATATATATATAGAAAACATGATTTCAAAATTTATAGAAATTAAGGATCAATAATAGAAAAACCAAAAAACCCTAATTGACCTAGGGTTTGATAGTCAAAGCTTGGGTTCATCGAATCTTTAACCTTAATTTTTTTTATATGTTGAGATTACTTAGATACTCATTAAAGTGGTATATATAAATGAATAATCACAAGGGTGATAATGAAATCTAAAGTAGGCCAATTGTGTGTTAAACTCAAATATAAACATACATTGAATTTATTATGTTGATTTATGCTAAAAATAGTAAGTACAAATATAATAGATATAGAAATGATAAAGAAGTAATATAGTTAGTTTGTTATGATGTTAATGTAGTTATAGATATGGAATAGGTATGGATCAATCTAGAAGATAGTTTTGTAATAGTCATCATATTCTAATTTGGATGCTTCTAGAGACACATACACTAACATTAGCCTAAGATGGTTTCATCAATGTTACTATCTAAACTCAATTCAAGTGTCTAATACTAAATAATTTATAGAGAAAGATGAGACCACTTGGATGATTCTAGGTTTTTATTCACCTTCACTTTTGTGCACTTAAATCTAGGCCATGAAATGTCACCCCTCATAAATTTTAAAGACCCTATATCTTGAAATTTTTGGAAACCTTGGGGGAAAATGGGAGAGTGGGCATATAGTTTCAATCTAACCCCAAATAACCTTTATTAGTGAGTGATGCCTACATAACCAATACTATGAAGAAGGCCTCAAACCAATGTAGTTCTTCCCTACATGTTGGTTTATGTGTGAATCATGTAACATGTGATAAGCAAGTTCAATAGTGATCTATATTTAAATTATAAGATATAGCTCTTGGGTTTCTCATTTATTACTTTAGACCTATATATGTGTTTCCCCTATGACTGATATGGAAAATTATAAAATAGGGAAGATTTTCTCAATTAAATGTTGAGTGGACTAATTTAATCAAGCATTAGCTATAACAAGTAATGCCTATGATAAGGTAGTGTATTGTGAAATAATTAACATATATATCTATAGAAAACATGATTTCAAAATTTATAGAAATTAAGGATCAATAATAGAAAAACCAAAAAACCCTAATTGACCTAGGGTTTGATATTCAACGCTTGGGTTCACTGAATGTTTAACCTTAAAACATTTTTTTTTCTATTTTGAGATTACATAGATACTCATTAAAGTGGTCTATATAAGTGAATAATCATAAGGGTGACAATAAAATCTAATGTAGGCCAATTATGTGTTAAAATCAAATATAAACATACATTGAATTTATTATGTTGAGTTATGCTAAAAATAGTAAGTAAAAATATTTTAGATATAGAAATGATAAAGAATTAATATACTTAGTTTGTTATGATGATACTATAGTTATAGATATGGAATAGGTAGGGATCAGGATAGAAGAATTTTTTTAATAGTCATCATATTCTAATTTGGATGCTTCTATAGATATAGACACTAACATTAGCCTAGGATGGTTACATCAATGTTACTATCTAAACTTGATGCAAGTGTCTAATACTAAATAATTTCCAGAGAAAGATGTGACCACTTGGATGATTCTAGATTTTTTTTCACCTTCACTTTTGTGCACTTAAATATTGGCCATGGATTTTCACCCCTCATAAATTTTCAAAACCCTAGATCTTCATCTTTATGGAAACATTAGGGGAAAATGGGAGAGTGGGCATATAGTGTCGAGCTAACCCTAAAGACCCCTCTATTAGTGAGTGATGCCTACATAACCAATACTATGAAGAAGGCCACAAACCAATTTAGTTCTTCCCTACATGTTAACTTGTGTGTGAATCATGTAATATGTGATAAGCAAGTATAATAGTGACCTATCTTTTAAATTAGAAGATATAGCTATTGGGTTTCTCATTTAGTAATTTATACCTATATATGTGTTGTCCCTATGAATGATATGTAAATATGATAAAATAGGGAGGATTTGATCAATTAAATTATTTATATAATTCCTTTAATAAGTTGCCTTTTTAGTAGGTAATAAGTCTCTAGGTGGTGAATTAATGAGGGTTGATATTTTATTTATATAAAACCCTTTGGAGAAATAAATCACATTAGATAACTTAGACCAACCATTAAGATATGTTTCATTTGAAAATTTGATGAATTTATGGCACTAAGAACTTGTGTCAGGTCAAGACATTAGCATTGACATAAGTCTATGTCCCAAATGTAGATGTTCAGGGAGCAGGAACGTAGGTATAAACTCAAAACTTGTAAAGATGTAACATAAACAAGTTTTAAGCATTATAGGTAAGATAGAAGGCCTGGGCCATCAACATAAGACTATTTGGACTAAGATATAGGCCAAGGGGAATAAAATAGAGTAGATGTGAGACTTTAAAAAATAGGAAAGGTCCAAAACTAAAAAAAAAAACCAAGGTCTAAGTTTTCCAAGTGTACAAGACTAAGGTTTTATATAATTTATAAATTATGTCTATAAAGTCTTATTCCACTGATGTGTAGGTAAATCCCACCAATTTTTATTTTTATTCCATAATTTACCTAAAAAACACAAAATACAAAAAATATATCAAAAGAGATATCATAGATTATGGATCGATATCACCATTTACAAGAAGCAATCATGTCGATTAGTAGAATGTTTTTATTGCTAACCTGGGAATGGAAATCTATAATATTTAGAATAAAAGGGGGAAATTAAGATCAAAATTTAGATAATATCCAAACTAGAGGAATGTTATGACTCTTCAAAGGAGAATGTGAGGTGTTGGTCCCACTAGGCATGCTGCATGTGATCACATTATTACAAAGGAGGTTAGTTTCTTATTAGCATGAAAATAAAACTAAAAAAATATAAAAATTAACATATTAGTGACATGTCATCAGGTTGTGGAAGGTCTAATAAGTGACAAAAAAAATATAATATAAAATCAAATGATTATACCATACTCATGGATTTCTCAGTATAGCCAAAATCAATGTTTGGATTAGCATAGATATATTACTTTAGGTCTTTATAAATTTAGAAAGTCACTTAGATGACATGTCCCCTTGAAATATGCATGATTTTTTGATAAATTTAAGAACCTAGTGAAGATTTTATTAAATATATGGTAACATAAGTTTAACATAAAAATATTGTTGAAGGAGAGGGAGACCCCTTCTATTTATATTTATCCTTTGAATTTGGACTGTCAATCTAAGATCAAGATGTGTGGTTGAGAATGAGTCCTTAAAGGGGAGTTGGAAATTTAATGTTAAAGGATGGAGTGTGGAAGAGGACATATGGAATATGGAATGAATTTTAATAGCTTTTCCCCCATGCCTTGGAGTTGAATAAAACCTTCCTTGCACACTTTCTAAATTTCATTCAATTTGCCTTGGGAAAGAGGATGATTTTATGAATTTTTAATTGGAAAGTTTTGTGATGAGTATATTTGGAAATATTTGAGTTTCCAATATTTATGACATGTGAATTCCATGTAACCTCATTTTTAGGATAAGTTTATTTATCCTAATCAACAAATTATCTAATTATATTATTTTTGTCCTTTTGTGATCTCACTTTCAAGGTTAGATTTACTTCATTCAATATACATAGTGAGACATATACAAGAAGGGGGCCAATTTTAGGATGGTTAAAATTGATTATATGATATAATGTAGTGTAATTACCTAATTAGTAATGAACTAATGTGTCACAAAATGTGTATGTTAAATTGTGTTAACGATTTATAATGTTTTAATTATTTCTAGTTTGGTTTATATATTATTATAATAAATCATTCTAATTTTAAATTTTATCATGGAAGTGATAAAAGTGGAGTTTATATACCAAGTAAATCATATGACTTAGTATATTCAATAATTAAATAATCTTAACCAAGAAGGAAAACTGGAATCGTAGGTTTTTGTTGGCCAATTTTGGCCCACATACAAAAATTTGCCTAGATAGATCAATTAATGGAAGTTCCAAGATGGAGTGATAAGATGAATAGATTTACTAATTGAGTAGGTGACCAAATAATTAATAATAATATAAAATTTCACTTAAAAAGCTTTTGAAACACTTTAATCAAGCTTAAAGTGTGTTTTATTGATCTTTGAGAAGCAAGTCTTGAAATAGGTCTAAGATTGCAAGGTAACAAGGACCAATAGGTTCTCATGGCATTTAGATCATTTAAGGACATGATTCAAGTCACATAAAGTCTTAGAATTTCATTATAAAACTTATAAATAGATTATAGTTTCTTTTGAAAGTCTAGAGAGCCTAGATTATCATGACACACCATGCAAAAATAAACATGTTAGTTTGATTGTGTATTTAATAAGTATGATTAGAAAATCCTCTCAGGGATAAAAGATCACATGGACATGAATTTATTCATGCCTAAACAATTCTCTACAAATTTCATATCTTGATGTCTTTTCTATCTCAAGATAAAGAGCTTCAAATTTAGACTTGTAGAGTGAAATGTGTGCATGGATGTCAAGTTTAAGCTTCATAAAATAGTAATTTAAATTCAAATGTTCCAAGGTTGAATGTGGATATGATAAGTGTCAAGATTTTGGGAGGTCAATTCAAATATAATGGTGATTCATGATCTCATAGAGTCAGTGGGTCCTAAAGATCCAATGGCATGCATTTAATCATGCATCAAAGATCAACGGTGAGAATCAAGTCAAAAAGTCAGTATAAACATGTCAATGACAAGTGTCAAGATCTCAAGTACCTGAATAGAGATCTAATGGTGAATGGTGACTAACAAAGCTAGTGGGCCTAAGAAAATTTATGGTACATGATCCATCATACAAATCAAATATAATGATAGTGATGGGTCAAAAGGTCAGTGGATTATAAGAACAAATGCATGGGTGACAAGTGTCTCAACTACATTAGACTAAAAAAATCTATGGCTCAAATTCATTCATACAAAGGGAGATCTATGGTGCACATGAGGTTAAGGAGTCAAAGAGCCAATAACAAGATCCTTATAATGAATGAAGAGCTGATAGATGGCATAATTTGAGAAGGCTTAGATCAAGATCAACAATCATTGTTAAAAGTCAAAAGCTAGGGACTTCAAATAGAGGTCAAATTTGACTCAGTTTAAACTAGGGTAGATATTTCAAAGGGTGCCACTGAAGCTTAGTTTAGACCTATATTTGAGGATCTAAAGCATGTAGGCTCAATTTTATTGTGTTTTCAACATCATGTATAATAATTCCTTAGATTCCACAAGTTTTAGAGGAAAAATAGGTTTGTTTAGACCTAATATAGTATAAGAACGATGCTATGTGGTCTATAATCTATTCATCAACATTAATACTATAAGAAAACCAATAATTGAGATTGGTTTTCATCTATAGTATACCTATGTTCAGATATTGAAATGGGGTAGATATGTGATTATGAATGAGTGTCTCATCTTCTAATTTAGTCATAACCTCAATAAATAGGTACTTACCACCACTCAAAGTAGACATAGCATTGCTTTGTTAGATTCAATATATAAGTATTTTTTACTCTTGAATAAGTCAATTGGAAGATGGCACAAAATCCCAAGACAAGGATCTAGTAGTTAAAAAAAGTATTTGGAGAATTTAATGTATTTTTCAAGGTCTTTAAGGATTTTTTATTCATATCAGGATCATGACTCATCATCCTAGACACATTCTTATCCTCTAGTATATTTCTCAACCAATGAGAAGATTTAGAGGTTATTGGGATAAATAAAAGCTATTTTGTCTATGATGTATTAATCTTGATTTGATCAAAAGGTGGTGGTAACTAAATTAATGATCTTGGATGGTGTGATCCATCACTCTTTTTTCCCTTTCTATATATCTCTTATTCTTTCCCATTTTATAAGCTCTCTCTGTGACTTTTGATAAGAAATTATCTCTCAACTATGGAAGAGCAGAGAATTTCATTTGATAAGGTTAGAACCTATCAAAATTTGTATGAAATAACTCTTGAAGTAATAAGAATTTCTTTAGTTATCTCTCCTCTCTAAATTATGTGTAGCAAAGCTTATGCATGATGGTATTATGAAGGAGAATCTTCCATGCCCATTTTACTTATTTCTTGCTCATTTTTAGGTGTCTTCAAGTTAGTTATAGGTCTAAATTAGTGTTATTTATATCATTGATACAAGATATTAGTGATTCTTAGAACTCATCTTTGCCTTCATTCATTGCTTCCTGAACCTAGTTTATGAAACACTTATGCAACTAGCTAGTTTTGTGAGATTGTGTGAGCTAGTATTATCTTATGATTCCTAAATGTTTACTTCATGATTATGTGAGTTCTCATTTAAATTTTGTGAATCACCATTTTAAATTTCTTAGGAGCCCTTTACCCCTTATCTAACCCTTTTCCTAGTACAATCATTAATATAGGTGATCCATCAAGAGAAAGTTAGGCTTCTCTAAAGGTCCAAACCCACCATAGGTGACCCATAGCCTAGGTTTGTTCCCACAGTGTAGCTCAATTAGAGAGATCTTGAAGAGCCTTATCCAAGGGTATAAATTGATTCTATAATAATTTAGGACATGTTTAGTGGGACTTCATTTAAAATAATATTGATCAAATTTTGATGTTGGTTTGATCAATTTGAATCAGTTATAGCTTCTAAGCAACAACATCTAGTGACCCCAAAATAAGATTTAACATTCTAGAAGTAGAGAAGTTACTACATCTCATGCCAAAGGTGACTATAAGGTTATTTTCTAGAGGTATTACCTTTGAATTCATTGAATTACCTTTAAACTCAACAAAAAGACTAATATTTGCTAATACATCCCCATATAAAGGCAAATTTATTCCTAAGTCAATTCTAAAGCCTACCCATGCAAGAATATATTTGTTAAAACCTTTTATTGCTATGGAAAACACTAGAGTTTTCCACTTTATGTCCTTTAATGGTCCAAGTCCTCTGGACCTCCCTCAATATGATCTTATTCTAGTAGCATCTTTTAAAAGTGTCTCTTATTTTACTAGAGACCAAGTTACAACCCCCTCTAAACACCTCATGGATATAGCCAAATTCTATAACATTCATGATATTAATGAGTAAAATGTGTCAATTAAGGTTATTATCCATCTCTTTCCAAGGTAAAGACTTAGATTGGTATAAAAGCCTTGTTTCTAATTATATTACATCATGGGACCAATTAGGAACTACATTGTGTAAAATATTTGAAGATAAAAGTGACCATTTGTTAGTTATAGAGTATTTGAATGCAATAAAAAGGGCCCCTCATGAATTTATGCAAGACTTCAATAAAAGGTTCCAAAAAAATTGGGATAGAATCCCAATCTCTATTAGGCCTATCCCTAATTTTTCCTTTCTTTACTATGTGAAGGCCCTAAATAGTGACATTGTAGTAATATCTAGTCCATGGGAGGAAACACATTTCCAAATGCATATGAGGTGTCAATCAGAGTATAAAATTATATGGTGTAGGCTGGCAAGCTTACACCTAGACCATTAATTCCTTTGTTCCCTAAGATCATACCACCCCCTATTTATATTATTCCCCTTGATATCATTCCTCCTATACCTATAAATTATGTTATACCCTCACCTAAGAAAGAAAAGGATTATACTAGTCAATCTAGTGGTTCCCAAGAATAAAAGAACTTTCAAGAGCTTAAGAGCATGTTCCAATCCTTGGGAAATTAACTAGTGATTGTTAAAACGCAATAAGATTTCAATAGGCCTTATCAAGCCTTATATAAACCTTAGAAACAAGATTATAAAGTAAATATACCACCCTACAAAGGAAAATTCCAAGGCTAAGGTCAAGGTCAAAACCAAGGACAAGGGTAGTTTAACTATGCTAGGCAAAACAATTATAATCCAAATGTTGCAAGCACTTCCAACACCATGGTCCCTATTCAACATAATATTGATCAAGATGATAAGGGAACCATGCCTTGGAATTATTATTTTTGGAAATACATTAACCTAAACACTAACTTCAACCAACATTTCAATGATCAATGGCAATAGGTTATAAATTATAGGTACAATCAAGATCTTATGTCATAGAAAATAGAGGTACACATGATGAAAAACTATAAGAGCCTCAACAAAGTCAAAGCACTAATAAATTACCAAGATATTTGGGTGATATAATGGTGAATTATGAGAAATAAGAGTGTTATGTACTCAATCAGTAGGCTAGTTCTAGCCAGACATAAATTCTAGTGGTAGCAAATACAAGGTTCAAAATAAGGAACATGAATGGTAACAAAGAATTAGTCAAGGAACCTCCTATAATTAATCCTTAAATATCAGATCCAAATGGACTTTCTACTATTATAAAGGTTACAATACTCTAAGGAATAAAAATCAATGGAACGTCTTTGTCCCTCAAAAATCATGAACTCAAGGTACAATTATGGCTCCCAAAGCACAACCAAAGGGTGGTGGTTCACCCATAAACATTGTGTAACAAATGAAAAGGTCTAATGTGAGTGTGCCAATGTGGGATATTATATCGATTCATGGTTGGGTAGACATCCTCTAAGAAGGGTTGTCAATAATCAATGTTTATAAAAAATCACCAATCAAGGAGAATGTGGTTCTCACCAATGCAGCCAAAGGACATAGTGAAGGACAACAAAATAAATTGGTCAAATCTCCTCCCTTATACATTTCAATAATCATTGGTGACTCTTTAGTACACAATTTCTTAGTAGATAGTGGGGATAACACCTTAGTAATGAGAAAGTCTTTAGTTGAGTAACTTGGTCTAACATATGAGCCCTAATCTAAAAGAGTGTTGTAGCTAGATGGATCTTCCACCAAGCCACCTAGTATCATCAGATATCTCAATGTAACCCTTCATGCTTATCTTAGTGTCTCAGTGATTCAAGATGTGTTGATCTTTGATGTGCCTACTTGTTTTTCACTATGATTATCTAGAGAAATCATAAAAAAATATTAGATATTATCTAGCAGTATATTGGTCATACATAGATTTCAAAACAATATATGGGACCAAGGTATCTATTAAGGTTGAACCCATTACACAATTCCAAATAGAGCCTTATGGGATAGAAAAAATAAACCTAAATTACACCATTCTTTATGAGGATGAACATATGGTTAGTCAATAATTAAACACTCACCCTAAGGAGATACCAAACATGTTCTTGGATGAACTATGGAATGAAAATAATTTGGTTGACCCCTTAGAAAGAGTTGAAGAGAGGGACATGGGTGTCTACTACTTACATGAAGATAATTCATCCAACCAACCCTCATTAGACCTCAATAAGATCAAAATGGCTTATGGAAATTGTTATTTGATGGTTTAAGGAGCAAACATGGAGTGGGTGTAGGTGAAATGTTGGTATCCCCCTCTTATGACAAGTATTTCTCTTCTTATAAGTTTTAGTTAAGTTTCTCTTATAATGTAGTAGAGTATGAAGGTCTTATCCATGGAATTAAATAGGATAACAAGAGAGGAATCAAATAATTACAATTTTTTGAGGATAGTGAGATGATAGTACACTAGGTTAGAGGCTAGAATATCACTAAGAATCCCTTGTTGATGTCTTAAAAACATAAAGTGTGGGACCTAATTAAGGACTTTAATATCTAAGTAGTACCAAGGAACCAAAATGGCCATGTTGATAGGTTATAAACTATGGGAGTTCAACTTGATATCCCAAATGAGTTAAAAATAGTAATTTGTAACCACATGTCAAAGTGGTGGTAAGACCATTAGTGCCAGATAATGAAGTTCATTGGCAGGTCTTTGAAAATGATAAATAAATTGCCTATTTCTTACAGTAAGAAGTAAATTTATCCTCCATAAACTAGGAAAAGTTTCAACATCAGTATAAGGATCAAATTGTTTAGTTGATATCTAACAAGCTTCTTAAAGGGCTTGTCACCCTTGAAGGTCTTTTCCATGAAGGAGATCATATGAGAAAAGACAAGGTAGTGATGTCAACAAGTGAAGAGAACTATGAAAGAGTCTTTATCTTTAAAGACAAGATCATCAAGCTTGGAAAGGTAATCACTAAAGATGAAAGACATGCTTTCATAGAACTTTATAAAGAATATGTAGACATCTTTGCTTGGGTAGTGACCTAGGAAGCTTTGATCCTAAGATGGACTAACACACAATATAATTAGAGGTTAATTCCAAGCCTATCAGGTATAATTAGAGGACTATAAACCCAAAAATTTAAGATCTTATGAGGAAATAATTGACCAAATTATTTGAATCCAAGATCATCTTTCCAATTAAGCACTCCTCATGGGTAGCCAATTTGATACATGTGAGGAAGAAGAATGGGGAAATCAGATTGTGTGTTGACTTCAGGGATTTTAATAGGGTCTCTTTGAAAGATAACTACCCTTACCATGCATGGAATAACTCCTTCAAATAGTTTTTGGTTCATAATGCTTTTTTTTTTGGGTGGGTATTTAGGATATAACTAGGTGTTGGTAAGAGAGGAAGATCAGTATAAGACTACCTTTACCATAAAGTGTGTCATATATGATTACTAAAATATGCCTTTTGTATTGTTAAATATTGGGTCCACTTTCCATAGGGACATAGACATGGATTTTCAAGGGTTGATGAATTAGATGGTATTAATTTACTTGGATGACATCACAATTTTCTCCAAGAAGGATAGTGAGCACATGGACCATCTAAGGTTGATATTCCAAAGATGTAGAGAGTATGGGATCCCTTGAAATCCCAATAAATGTGTGTTGTCTATTCATGAAGGAAAACTTTTGGGTCACATTGTTTAAAAGGAAGGACTATCCATTGACCCTAATAGAATAAGTGTTATCTTAACACTATCTCTACCTAAGCACAAGAAAGGAATTCAGAGCTTCCTTGTGAAAATAAAAATTGTGAGAAGGTTTATACCTAGTTTTTCAAACTTGGTCAAACCCATCACCACCATGCTAAAGAAGAGCCAAGTGTTTTCTAGGTCAAATGAAGGTAAAGTAGTATTTGAGGCCATCAAATAAGACATTGCCCAAGAACCATCCCTCATGAATCCTAATTTCTCAAAGGATTTCATATTTTACACCTTTGCCAACATTGATAATATATCAGATATGTTAATGTATAAGAATGGTGAAGGACTTGAGAAATGAATTGCCTTTTTTAGTTAAGGACTAGAGGGATATGAAGTGAGGTACACTTTTATAGAAAATCAAGTTTTTACAGCTTTAAGAAGACTAAAAAAGTTTAGGCTAATTATTTCCAATAGTAAGGTTTATCTTATGTTGTCTCATCCTAGAGTTAGGGACTTCCTCCTTAACAAGGATTTGAATGAGAAAAGAGTAGGCTAGATTACCAAGGTCATGAAGTATGATGTGGATAACAAAGTCACCAAGTTGATAAGAGGAAAAGGCTTGTGTGAGCATATGGTGGATGACCTTTAAGAATATAAAAAAGTTATTTTGGTGACTTAAGACAACTCAAAAATAAATGTACCTCCACTTCATAATATATATCTCTAAGATGTGACACATTTCTTGATGATAGGAGAATGCCCTCAAGGTTTGGATAAAGTAAAAAAAAAGGTATTTAAAGCTTCAGTCCATACCTTATGCATTAGTTTATGGTGCTCATTTTAGAAGGAACCTCAATGGGGTACTTCTTAGGTTCATTGATGATAATCAAGTGACAAAGGTCTTAGAGTAATTTAATGGACCTACAGGAGGCCATTTTTCTCCAAAAGCAACAAAAGCAAAAATAATGAGAGTTAGCTATCATTGGATTAGAATTTTCAAGGATGCCTATGAATGGGTTAAGAAATGTTATAAGTGTGCCATATTTGAAGGAAAATATAAATTAGTATCTCTTCCACTCAACCCAATCCAAGTGGAGCAACCCTTCATGCTAAAGGGTTGGACTTCATAGGAATGATAAATCCACCTTCAAGTGTAAGACATAAATGGGTGCTCACTACAACTAACTACTTTACTAGATTGGTGGAAGAAATTTCCTTGGAAAAATCCATTGAAATAATAGTATTGGACTTATAAGAAATCATAGTAACTAAGTTTGGTGTCCCAACTACTATAATTTTAGATAATGCCATAGAATTTATTGGTATAAAGATAAGTGAATGGGAACTTAAGCTGGGCATCTACCTCAATACATCCTCAAATTACTACCTCTAAGGCAATGGGCTACTAGATTACACAAATAATAACTTGATAAGGATTATCAAGAGAAACATGGAAGAGAATCAAAGAGTGTGGCATACCAAACTAAGGATGAACTTATGGGTTGATAGAGTTACTCCAAAAGCTACCATTAGTAATTCTCCATATGTCTTTATATATAGAAGGGAAGCCAAATTACCCATTTATATTGAACTTAATTCATTGGAGTTAGCCAATCAACTTGAGTTGATGTAAAGTGAGACTATGAGCATGAGGATGGTACAGCTCATAGAGCTTGAATAAAATAGGGACCTTGTAATGAAGACATTAGTCACATAAAGCTTAGGTAAAAAAAAAGCCTTTAACAAGAGAGCCATAGTAAGGGACTTTAAGGAAGGGGAAATATTCCTCAAATGGGAATCAAATAAGGCCAAGCTAGATAACCATACTAAGTTTGATAACTTTTAGAGTGGTACTTATTTGATCCATGGATGCAAACAACATAATGACTTTTAGCTTACCCAACTGGATGGAGAGGTATTACCCATCCCAGTTAATGGAATTCATTTAAAGCCTTGTTATTAAATGATTTTGTAGATATTATATGATATTTTAACATATTAGAGTAGTTTTATATCCTTTCCTCTAAGTGCCTTGAGCACATTTCCTTTTGGTTGTGCCTTGGGAACAATTGTTTGTTTTGCTCTTTTATTCTTTCTGCTTCAAGAAGAGGTTTTAGAAAGGGTTAAATTTGAGTTAGTTTCAAAAAAATTAAGAGGAAAGACTATGAATCTATGTACCCAATGGATTATTTCAAGGATACTATTCTTTACATAGTAGGCATGCAATCCCAAGATGTCACCAAAAATGTTGGCTAATTTTGGCCCACATATAAAAATTTGCCTAGATAGATAAATTTGTAAAAGTTCTAGGATGGAGTGATAAGATGAATAGAGTTATTGATTGAATGGGTGACCAAATAATGAATAAGAAGATCAAATTTCACTTACAAAGCTTTTAAAATAATTTAAGTAAGTTGAAAGTATGTTTTATTGATCTTTGAGAAACAAGTCTTGAAACATATCTAAGACTGAAAGGTGAAAAGGACTAGCATGTTATAATGGCATTTCAAGCATTTAGAAGCATGAATTAGGTCTTATAAAAGTCTTATAGTTCATTGGAAGCCTTTTAAATAGATCAATTTCTTGTGTAAGTCTAGAGAGCCCAAACCATCATGACATATCATGTATAAATAAATGGGCTAGCCTGATTATGTATTTCATAAGTATGCTTAGAAAAGCCTCTTAGGGCCAAAAGATCACATGGACATAAATTTATTCATGCCTAAATCATCATATACAAATTTCATATCTTGATGTCTTTATATCTGAAGATATAAATCTTCAAAGTTAGATTTATAGAGTGAAACATGCACATAAAAGTTAAGTTTAAGCTTCATGAAATATCCATTTAGATTCAAATGTTCCAAGCTTAAACATGGAGCTAAAAAGTGTCAATATTATGGAAGATCAATTACAATCTAATGATGAGTGGTGATATAACAAATTAAGTGGGTCCCAAAGATCCAATGATGCATATTTGATCATGCATCAAAGATCAATAGTGAGCATTAAGTCAAAAAGTTAGCATAAATGCATTGATAATAAGTGTCAAGATCTTGGGTACTTGAATAGAGATCTAACAATGCATGATGATTGATAAATATATTGGTCCCAAACATATCGATGGTGCATGATCCATCATATAAAGTAGATATAATGGTAAGTGATGGGTCAAAAGGTCAGTGGATCCTAAGAGAAAATCAATGGGTGACAACTATCTCAACCACATTATATTGGCATAAGATCTATGGCTTGTGTGAATTCATAGAAAGGGAGATCTATGACATGTATGAGGTCGAGTCAAAGAGTTAATATCAAGATCCTAAGAATGAATGAAGAGATGATAGATGGCATAATTTGAGAAGGCTTGGATCAAGATTGATGGTTGTTAAAATTTTAAATCTAGGGACTTCAAATAAATGTCAAATTTGATTCAAGTCAAACTAGGGTAGATATTTCAAAGGATGCCATTGAAGCTCATTCAAGACCTCTATTGGAGGATCTAGAGCATGTAGACTTAGTTTTATTATGTTTTTAATGTCATGTATAATAATTCCTTGGATTACACAAGTTTCAAAGGTAGAATAGGTCTATTTAGACCTAATATATTTCAATAATGATGTTATGTAGTTTTTAGGATATTCATCGACATTAAGACTATAGGTAAATGAATAATTGAAATTAGTTTTCATTTATAGTAGACCTATGTTCAGATATTGAAATGGGGTAGATATGTGATTATGAAAGAGTGTCTCATCTTCCAATATATTCATAACCTCTTCAAATAGGTACTTATCACCACTCAAATTAGACATAAAAAGGCTCTGTCAAATTCAAGATATGAGGATTTTGTCCTCATGAACAAGTCAAGTGGAAGATGGCATAGAGTCCCAAGGTGGAGATCTAGTAGTTGGATAATTTAATAGAATTTTAAAGGTATCTAAGGATTTTTTCTTCATATCAAGATCATGACTCATTATCTTAGACACAATCTTGTCCTCTAGTATATTTCTCAACCAATGAAAATATTCAGAGTCTATTGGGATAAATAAAGGCTATTTTGTCTATGATGTGTTAATCCTGATTTGATCAAAAGGTGGTGGTAGCTAAATTAATGATCTTATATTGCGTGTTACCCTTTTTTTTCCCTTTCTCTATATATCCCATTATTTCCCATTTTGTAAGCTCTCTCTAACTTTTGATAAGAAATTCTCTCTTAATTCTATAATAGCAGAGACTCTCATTTGATAAGGCTATACCCTGTCAATTTTTTTATGAAAGATGTCTTGAAGTAATAATATTTTATTTAGATATATATACCCTATAAATTATGTGTATCAAATTTTATGGATGATGGCATTGTGAAGGAAAATCTTCCATGCTCATTGTCCTTCTTTCTTGCTCATTTCTAGGTGTCTTTAAGTTAGTTGTAGGTTTGAATTAGTGTTCTTTCTGTCACTGATGTAAGATTTTAGTGAGGTTTAGAACTCCTCTTTTCCTTCATTCATTTATTTTTGAACCTATTTTATGAAAAACTTATGCAACTAGCTAGTTTTGTGAGATTATGTGAGCTAGTATTATCTTATGCTTCCTCAATGTTTACTTCATGCTTATGTGAGTTCTCATTTAAATTTGGTGCATCACCAATTTAAATTTATTAATATCCCTTTACCATTCCTCTAACCCTTTTTATAATACAAGAATTAGTATAGGTTATCCATCAAGAGGAAGTTTTCCTTCTCTAGAGGTCCAACTATACATAGGTGACCTACAACCTGGGGTTGTTTCCATAGTGTAGCTTAACTGGAGAGAGCCTAAAGAACCCTCTCCAAAGGTGAAAATTGATGATACAATAATTTATAAATGATAAACTAAGGAATGAAATATATAGGCATTAGTGGTTCCCACAAATAAAAAAACAAAATATTGATTCTATATAATCATAGAGAAGTATAAATCATGCAAAGAAAACCCAACATTAAATATATATCCAAAATACCAAAGCTGGAATTATAATTCTAATAATTAATAAATACCTAACCTTAAATTTTGAAATGAGGGTAGATAGGGTTAATAATATATAATTAGTTCAATAACAAGGGCGATAAACTAATTTATAGTAGGAACATTAACATAAAACCTAAATAAATAATATTATGAATTTATACAATTGAAATTGATAAAAATATTAAATTAAACATATTGAAAGATATCAAAATAAATAATTGTACTTATCTAGTTTATTATGTGTAGGCAAATATATAATAAGGGTAGGTGTAAAATATGTATATCAATAGTTTAGATCAATCATCAAATTCTAAAAATTTCACTTTTGTGGTTACAAACAACATTGTTGATGCTAGTTTTTGACTGTGACTCAAGTGTTTGATATAGAATAATGACTAGATATGGATGTGAACAATTTAATTATTTTAGGTTTATGTCACCTTTCTTCTAGTATATTGAGATTTAGGATACATGTTGTCATTATTTTTTTAATTTATCAAAGCTTGGATCTTCACCCTTCTTCACCCTTATAATAAGTTTGTTGGAAGATGCATTAGTTTACTCATGGTGTTGAGTTACCCAAAGACAACTTTATTAATGGATTTTTCCTAAATATATAATACTCTAAAGAGGGACTCATATTTATGTAGTTATCCTATATGCATGTAAAATCATGTGAGCAAGGGTAGAATATACTATATGAAGATGTATACAATTATGTAGCTTGTAATTTGACAAATATCACTCATGGTTTTCACTTTGAATGCTTCAAACCTATAATATGACTAATCCTATGATTATATGGAAATAGGAATGAATATTGATAAAGTCTGTGTAATTTTTTGATTTAGATTTTGTAAGTGTTTGATAGATATTTTATAGATGAGAAATGAGAAGGATTATACTTGTATTTATACCACACTTTTATAAAATATATCATAGTAGGGTTCAATAATACAAATAGGTTAACACATAGGTTTTGAATCATTTTAAATTTGGATGAATTTTAGTAAATGGACAATAGATAAGGATCTATATAATGCTATTGATGGTAGTGTCCCTCTATGGCTGGTAGTGTCCAAAAGGCTAAAAAATAAGTATGTATTTAAGAATGATAGTAGAGGATTTTTATCAAGTTTTAAGCCTTATGTATGATATAGGATACTTGGGTCATTATAAGGATATGGATGAGACTGACAGATAAGCATTTAGACATAGTGAGATGGATAATGTGAGCCTTTTGACAATAAGGATGTCTAAAACTGAAGGGTAACACCTTGATTGATATTTTTCAAATGTAAAATCCTAAGATGCTATAAATATTTAGTTTTAGTATCTAAATTTATCTCCTTTAATATAGTAATGTATAATTATGAAACTACTTGGTTAAAGGAAATAAATGTGTATCTCGATGTGTATAACACACCTTACCTTACTTGATCCCACTTTGAGTGATTTTTTAATGTATGACCTATAACCAAGAGCATGTTATAATATAAATCATTGCATATAATCTGAAAATTTAAATAATTGAAATACTTGAAAATAAAGAGAGTAAGGAAGGAGTACACCTATGTGTTGATGCAACCACGTTGCCTCTCAACACTTTGATTTAGTAAAGATTCTTCCTTATGAAGCATTAGAGATGAAAAAGGATCAAAACAAAACCTTAGATATTTTAAGAGGGAAATTGGATGGTATTATTCCCCAAATATGGTTCAAGTATGGATTGGGACATAATCATTGAGATCATTATATCTCAATCACATAAATCAATTGTGAATATATAATATGGTGAGGGTGAGTGATTTAATAAACTCATCCTATAAAATTGCTGAAATTAGATGATTTAATCACTTGAATCTATAAATATAGTGAGGTCAAATGATTTAATCACTTCAACCTATAAAATTAACCCATTAATACAATAGAAAAATCTCAATAATAGTACATACTAGTGTAATTGGTGTGTCTTAATGAGTAGTAAAATTGGTAGGTTTTTAAATTTTTGGTGAAATAGCATGGAATATACACTTATAATATGTTTGAGTTGGAGTATATGTATCATAAATATGAAAAAATATGTTTCATATCTATGAAAAATTGGTGAAATGTATAGGATTATAATCTAAGTGTATATCTATATCATAGAACTGAACTAGAGTTTGTGCAAGTGTGGAGGTCATGGCTTTATGACATACCCCTAGTGAATTCTAGAGATATGGACTAAATGTATAATTGTATAATTAATATGTATACAACACCCCCACACTAAAATAAGGAAACTATGAAAGTGTATAAGTGTGTAGGTCATGTTTTTTAGACATGACCCCACTAAAATATAGAAACATTGAAGGTGTATAAGTGTTGAGGTCATATTTTTATGATATGCTCCCCACTAAAATTAGGAAAATATGAAGGCGTATAATTATAGAGGTCATGTTTTTATGACATTCCCCCACTAAAATATAAAAATTATGAGAATTTGAAGGTCATGCTTCTATGACATGCCCCCATTTTGAGGTGAGGGAAATAAAATATGGAAGGTACCTTACTTCAAAAGGATAAGTTAATTTTATAATATATGTATGAATCATGTATCACATAATGATAACATGTAAAATTAGATATATCAATTAGACTCACCTTATGTGATCACATCAAGTCCTAAAATTCATGATATAGATCATGGAAATGTCTAGATAGTAATAGTATAAGCTCGACAAAAACTAAAGAACACACATAAAAGCACTCAACATAATTCAAAATAATGGTCCAAAGAGACCTCATACAAGGGGAATCATGTTCAAATTCCACATAATCAAATGGGATTACATATTTAATGTAAAATCAACACAAAATTACATATTTAAATTTCCAAACAACATATAATAGCATAGGGTCCAATAAGAAAGTAACATATCCAAATTTTCCATAAGAAAGACACTAGAAAATAATGTAATACACTCAAATAAGTGACAATGTGAATAAATGAAGTATAAGCAACTAGCATAAGCATATTATAATAGTTCTTACATATATGTGTTATCAAAAACATTATGTAGTATAGCATATCAATTACAATGTGAAATATATCAGCATGGATATAGACATGTATAATTGTTAACATATAAGCTCAAACATGATAATCTAGAAATGATCATAAAGGATATGTAGCATATACTATTAATCATTAAAGAAGGAAGATTAACCCAATATACTATCTAACATGGGTAGAGGAGAGGTTTAACATATTTAAGTGCATATATCATGTGTCTTGGTATGCCTATATCACTCAAATATGAATGAAACATATGTGTATACAAGAATGAAATTATTTGTTATATACTAACATAAAATTAAAAAAATAGATGCCAATGAGCTAATAAACTATGAGAATGCTAAAATTTTTCATATGTTTGAATCTATTTGAATGTTTTTGTATTTTTGGAATGTTTGAAAGGAAAAGTCTATCATAATATCCCATATAAGGGATGCTCATAAGTAGATTTAGGATCAGAATATGGTATATGAAATTAGTGGTACTAATAAAGAACATGCATATGTGCCATATTTGGATATGTAGAATTTGTGGTGTCATATGTATGTGTAATATGAATATATGGTTGTGAAGAAATAATTAAAGGATTAGGGATTTTTCAAAAAATATTTTAGTATTATGTGGTCTCTTTGGAGTATATTTAATTGGAACATGTTTAGTTCCTTTAGATAAATTAGTATGTTTTGTATGAGTATTTGAAGTGTATGTGGAATCATTTATGTGTCTCTGGTGTAAATTCCTATCAAGTATGGACCACTTAGAAAAGGATATTTCTTATTTATTCTCCTTTAATAGAGGATTAACATTATTAGGTTTTATAATTAGCTATCTTGGAACAAACTTCTCTTATTCAAGTGGATGTTTAGATGGAATTCCTATAACTCTGACTACCTTATTGATATAAATATATTTCATACACCCATGTATTAATGAAGGTACAACATAGAGTTTATGTATCCAATGTTATTCCAATAACATACCAAATACTCATATAAATGGTATAAATAATACTATGGTAACCATATGTGCTAGACCAACCTATAAAGTTAAATCAATCTCACCAATAACATGTTGTGATAACCTATTGAATGCTCTAAGCATTTTGGTCAAAGGGTATAAATCATAATGTGTATAAACCAAATGCATAAGTAGTTTCTTGGTACATGTGATCTCAATAGAACCATATTGATCATAAAAATATTTATAGGCTAATGGAAAAGGTATGATAGAATAAATAATGAATGAATATCTAAGTCATCATCCACTATTTCAATATCATTAAATGTATCTGAACCATGGGAGGTAATGTGCATGTATAACTACAAATAATATCATATAATAGGTTCCAATAATGTGATGGAGAATGTGAATTATTTGTCATTTTAACCTCTCTCTATATATTAGAATGATCTTGTAAAGGATCGCTAAATCATTTGTGATTCTAGTGACCACTAGATTATGAATCTAAATCCTTTTGGGGATCATCAAAGGGAATATTTTGGACATGAATAAGGTCTTTGATCTTATGGGTCAAGGTATAACTTATGTTTTTATAATTCATAGGGCCTTGGTTATAGGAATAATTTGCATTTTCATCATATCTTTTAGGAAAAGGTAAACTCATATCAACCTCTTTGGGAGGAGGGAGAGATATGAGATGACACTCCACAAGCTTCTAAAGTAAATAAGATAGAGACTTTGGTAATTGGGTAACTTTTATATTAGGTTCATTAGATAATATCATTTGATTATGTTAATGTTAAACTACATTAACCATTATGGTTTTCCCTATTTTAGGTTCTTTAGGTTTGACCTTGTATCTTGGTTTGATATGAAACATGGTATTAGATGTATTCAATATGTTTAGTACATAAGTTTTTAAAAGGAAATAAGTTTCATTTCATGGTCTCCAACAATATGGCATATGTCATCAAAATATTTTAACTTTTTAAAAATAATGAACTCATGTAATTGGGAAAGAAATTTTATATTGAAGATGTCTTGAATCTCTTTATTTGCCATTGGATTTGCCATTTTAGCCAACATTGTTCTAGATCTCAAAACATATACATAGATAGGTTCATTGGTTTCTTGTTTGATCTTGGAATTTTGAGAAAATGACATATTTTTAGTGATGTTGATAGATAAATGTCCTATAAATTTGTTTGATATAGGTTTAAATTCTCTTACTAATTGTATTTAGAAATCATATAACCATCATAAAACATAGTATTTGAGGCTACCTGGAAATAATTTGGTTAAATGTTTATCATTGGAGGAATAATGAATACATGTCATATAAAAATATCAGATATAATGTTAAATATCACCATTTCCATCATAAAATGTGAACTTGGGTGAAACAAAACTATTTGGTAAAGGGTGTGAATATATTTTAGGTGTAAGAGTATTATGTAACACATCTTGTGAATTAATATCATAAGGTGGTTTCATGTATTTTTTGTTAATGTTGGTAGCCTTAGATTAAAAAAGTTTTTTAATTTGTATAATATCCTTCACATTTTTATTGATAAGGTTTTAAGTTTGAGAAGCCACCAAATGGGATGAAAATATGGTTGATTTGATATAGGTATTGAAACTAGTAGTTGGGTATAAGTGATAATGGTAATTGGTTATAAGTGATAGTGGTTCCTATAGTAATAGTAGGATTTAGTTAAAGGAATAGTGTTGTAAACACATAACCCATGCCCCTATTATATGTATGAATCATGTGCTCAAGTGGAGAGAAATAAGAATATGGGGATATCATATATCTCTAATAACATGATTGATAGATGCACCTCATTGTTCTTATATGTATTTTGTTTGTCAGTTTCCATTGTGGTTTTGAGGATCTCATAAATATATTTAAGGTTTTGAAAAATAATTTATTTAAAAAATATCAATACATTTTAATTTACCTTGATCTATTTTTCATGTTCATTATTTACATTAGATTTATTATTTTCATGAGCAGAATCATCTTCTATGATAACCTTTTCAGCATTTGGTTTAATATAATTATACACACTTTCATTAGGTATAGGATTTTATAATTCATTTGGTTAATACATATTATGTGTAAAAAGAGGAATATCCAAATCTTCAATAGAAATACCACCTAATATAGGGATATGTAGAGGTTGTATACAAATAAAACAATAGATCTAAAAAAAATAACCAAGGAAAAAGCTTAAAAGTCTAAATACCCTAGGGAAAGATAGGGTTTACATAAAGAGACATAGAGGTCAGGTTCACCAAATGTTTAAACCTAAATTTTTATATGTGGGTAGATAAAATTAATAATATATAAGTAGTTTAACCACAAGGGTGATAAACTAATCTATAATAAGCCAATTTATAGAAAACTCAGCTAAACAATATTCTAAAGTTATAAAATTGATATTGATAAAAATAGTAATGTATATTTGTTGAAATGTATTGCAATAAATAAGAAACAATGGTACTTAGTTGGTTTACTAGACATGGGTGTAAAATATACATGATTTGTATTATGGATTAGTCATTAGATTTTATAAATTACACTTTTGTGACCACATACACTATTGTTGATACTAGTGTTTGAGTGTGATGCAAGTTTCTAGTATGGAATAATAACTAGATCTAGATGTTAACAATTTCATTTATTGAGTTTTTTATTACCTTCTTGCTGGGATATTTAGATATGGGATATAGGCTATCACTATTCACCAATTAATCAAACCCTAACTCTTCATCCTTGAAATGAGTTTGATAAAAAATTGGTTAGTGGGATCATAATATAGATTTTCCCAAAAGACCCCTTTGTTTATGGGAATTACCTATATAGCCAATAATCTAAGGAGGGCCTTAGAATTATGTAATTATCCCTTACATGTGGGAAAGTGTATGTACAAGGGTGAAATATACTATATAAATATGCATGATGTTATCTAACTTGTAATTTGATAAATATCTCTCTTAGGATACTCTTTGAATGCTTTAAATTTGTAATATGATTGTTCTTATGATTGATATGAAAATAGGGATGAATAGGGAATAATAGAGTGTTTGTGTAGTTGATTGATTTAGATTTTGTATTTATTTTCTTGGTATTTACTAGATGAGTAATGAAAAAGCTTATAATTGTATTTATACGACACCTTTTGAAGACATCTCATAGTAGGGTTTAATAAGGTAAATAAGCTAACCCATAGGTTTTGAATCATTTCCAATTTGGATGATTTTTTGAAATTGGACACTATATAAGGATCTAGGCACTACCATCAATGGTATTTTTTTTATATGGTTGGTAATGTCGAAAAAGCTAGAAGATAGGTATGGATCTAAAACTGATAGTGAAGGATGTTTATCACATTTTAAGCTTTATGTAGTATATGATACCTAGGTCATCAAAATGATATGTATTAGACTAAGAGAGTCATTTTGTTTTATTTTTTTAGGTCTTAATGAATGTTAATACTATGTTTTTAAAGAGTTGAATATGGTACATCAAGGTAGAAATATGCAATAAATATAGCCACTAATCTATTATATAATTGACTAAATTTGAACTTTTAAAAAATATCAATAAATAATATAAATAGGAACTTAGCTATAAAATGATTGAGACAAATGATTTGGAGGATAAAACTAAGGCAAAGGCTAGTTTGAGTGTTGCAAATAACATCTAGGTGTCAAAATCCCTCCGAGACGATAACACCCTAATTGGATAGTAATGCCATATGGTGCTAGTGTCCATATTTTGGTGGTAGTGTCCTATTTAAAAAAATGTTTTAGGATTTTGGGTGCACCTATGTCTCGGTCTATCAAGTCTATTCCAATACACATGAATTCTAAAGCCCTATAGATAACCTATTTTTATTGATTTTATGAGTAAACCTTAATCTTCCATGTAACTAGGGCATCTAATTGATACATTTAGTAAAGTGTGTTTGTTATTAGGGTAGGATAGACATCCTCAACACCCCATTGTGATGAGAGTTTCCCACATACCAATACTCAAAAGAGAGATCAAGGGTAATGTGGTTCCCCCAACTTAAGTGCTAGTGTAAGTGTAAGTGAATCTAATATGATGGTTGACTTGAGTGTTTTGAATGTAATTGAGACTAAAAATTTGAGTAATCTGAGCTTAGGAAGGCCTTATATGGTAGAGATTATAGACTAGTATCCTTAATTATGCATAGCTTGTTTTGAGTTTGCATATGTAATTTACATATGATTTTCATCTAGTGTATAAAGTACTAAAATTCATCTATTTATACTATTTAGGGTCTTGTGTGAGTGATAAAATATGTATGTTGACCCTAGGAGGTCTAATATTTTAAAAAATATATATTTTTAGCAAAAAGAGGGAAATGACAAAAGCACAAATATTTGGACACTCTCACTATATGGTGCTATTGTCCCTATTTTAGTGCTATTGTCTAGGTGGTAGAACTTGAGGCACAAAGGGATATATGGAAGAATGAAGGTTTGGGAGTGTTTTAGGGATGACTATGTATAAATGTGTCCCACATGAAGGCTAGATAAATTTAAAACTATGCCATAAAATAGGTCTATGGCTAAGATAGGGATAAGTGGTCTCAAGTAGCACTTTTAGCACTCGAGTGTCATTTTTAGGTTATTAAAATTACCCCCAATTTAATATATAAATGAAAAAAAAGTGAAATGACTAGGATAAAATAAAAAAGAATCATACTTGGACTTACCTAAGAGGTGAAACCCATGATTCTAGATTTGAGTATGTGAAGCATGATCTAATACATGTCCTATAAGTGAAATGTGGGTGGATCAATCATTACTTAAGAGATATAAAAATAAAATAAAAAAAATAGTAAATAATTAAAATTGAGTAACAATATAATATTGAGTAAAGGGATAAAAGAGAGAAGTAAAACAAATATACCTCACTAGTTACAAAAACCAATGCATAAACCTGGTGACAACCTATGTGTGTACATGCATATAATGATCAATCAGTAAATAAATTTGACTAAGCTAATGGCTTAGTCAATTCCCATGTGTGGGTGGCTCAATAACTCAAGTATACTATGAATCCATCATTGCCTATCTATTTTTAGTACATGCATCTAAAACTAAAATTGCATGATCTAAATGAAAATGTCTAACTAGAGATGTTGGATCTACTTCCACTTGGGTATATTAGGTAGCTATAGGCCACTCAAGAATGCTAAAAGCTATATATGGAGTAAGGCATGAAATGGTTGTGTAACTTGGAACACAATATCTGATGTGTATAATGTAGAAAAAGACATGGAGTTTTTCATTCCATCTAATTAACTAGTGTGTAAGTAAGCATATAGCAACAATGTGCCATATACATTCCCCCACATCTGATATTTGAACATATGGATTATGGATTGAGTTTTAATAATTTATATCTTAGTATCTAAACTAAAAATGGGAAAGGTCATGCCACACATAATGCCCCCAATATGAGTAAACTAGTATGAATCTAAGCTAAACTCAGCAAAATTAGTAAATCTATAATTAAACCTATGCAAATTTGGACTATACCTATCATAATTTTCTATCCAATATATATTTTTATAAAACTAAGGCTATTGGATAGTAGTGACATATATTGGATAATAACACCATGTGGTGATAGTGTCCTAATTTGGGCATTAATGTTTGACTAATCTAATTTTTATGCAATAATAACTGATCTTTATGTCATTATTTTCCACTATGTTTACCTGAGTCTTATTTATGTATTTTAAGCCTAGTACTAAAAATTATACTCTAAGTGAATTTTGATAGTCTGGTTTCTATGACAAACCCTAATGAATTCACCATATTTTGAGGGGACTTGTTGAACCTGTGAAATAACTATCTTTAAAATAAAAAGCTTTGTAAAATGTGTGTTAACTAGATCATATATGATACTTCATAATAATCCAATATGATGTTCATGCATAACATAAAAATGTAATATAATCTAAGCATAAGTTTGTAATGTGCAATGTATGTTATGTCTAGCATTCAAAAGGTTGTCAACATTGATATACCAATGTATGTAACAATAAATCTAAGTAATAATTGAGTAAATACCTAGGGAGATGGGGCATGATGTCCATCATGTCACCCAAGTAATAAGGGGAGATGCATGAGGTCTCTCATGTTATATAAAACTATAGTGTGTAACAAGAAAGAGACAAGTGTCATGGCCATAGTGCATATAAGAAAGTATACATAAAACACACATAAGGCATGAAATTAGAACAATGGGACATAATACAAGGGACATGGGAACATGTCACTAAATATGAGAAAGTAAGACATACAAGGTCATGTTCAAATGTCTACATACACATATATTAATCAATTTAGCTTAGAGACACATAGAAGGACACATTCAAATGTTTGCATATATAATTAGGAAAGCACACACACTGACATGTGCACATTTACAAAGCATACATACTATGAAAATAAGTGTAGATGCAAAAAGTAATGGTATATTCAAATTCCCTTGAATATAATAAGTATAAAGATACAATCAAGTCTAAACTAGGAAAGCTAGAAATGAAAGTATGCATGAACATGCAATAAAAATCTATGTAAGAGCTAAGATTTACATATGTTGAGTCTAAACTAGTAACATCCAACAAAAAATATGATTAATTTAGTATGATAAATATCAAGATATAATAATGATAAATTTTTGATGTAGAGTTTAAAAATATGTAACCTGGTAATTGAAACTGTGTATAAGGTGCCCCCAAATGGGCAAATTTGTCAAATGAAGAACACATGTATCTATGTATATGGCCCTAATGGGTAGATAATATAAAATATAGATTAGTGTAGTGGACCTAAGTCCTATATAAATCTATAATCACTTGAAAATAATAAATGAATCATATATGTATGATAAAATTGATTATACTAAGATAGCTTGCATATGTAGTGTCTATAAAATATAATAAATTTAAACATGTAAATGCATAAAATCTATGATTTTGTGTTTTTTGAGTAAATATTTGAATGTTTTTGTGTTTTTTGAAATATTTTTTTATTTTCTAATATAATATATGTACAAGCAACATGAAAATGAAACTATATATAAGGACCGATAAATAAGTAAAGTAAGTACAAAAAGGGAGGAACAATACTAACTGATAAGTCTCATGAGAGATTCATTATCAATGTGGCCTATGTCAAAAATAGGAATGGTAATATCTCTTAAAATGTGGTTTCTATGTTATATTTGAATGGTGCTTTAGTATGAATCTAAGTATTGTTCATCATCACTATCATAATAACTTATAATTCTAGTGTTGACTTCTGTTGAATCTAGATGAGCATGGGGAATTGCCTTATAGTGTGGATTTGACCTTATTGAATTTTAATTTGTGATATTAATTGTGATTTCAACCTTTGAAATTGTGCTTATTTTAGGCATATGGTACTCTGGAGGCTCTTTTGCTAGAAATAATTTTTTTGAGAATGCTTGTTAGCTTAACATGGTTTTGACTGTGTAACTTAAGTTATTACTCTTTCTATAACATTTCCTATGTATCTAAATATTTTGCATTGATAAATTGTATTTATGAATGATTTATATTATGATGTTCAATAAATCCCAAACCTTGTTAACCAACATTATCAAATATTAGAATATGAGTAGTAATGGCTTAGGCCTACTTGCCTAAACATTGACTATGATAATCAAACTATTGTAGATATTTTTGGCCAAATCCATACTACTTTGAAAGTTTAACCTCATTTTAAAGAGGTATATTTGCATATTTTAATTATTTTACCTATGTTTTATATCCTATTTCTTGCTTTGATTATGCTTTTTAAACCTTTTGTTATTTTGAATTATACTTTGGTAACCATTTTTGTAATCTAAATTTGACCCTTTTTAAAATTTTAGATGTTCTATTGTATGTTGTTTGCATGATGTGTCACTATTTGAGTCATTTGCATCCATTATATTTTGTATTTTCCTTTTCAATGATAAACATGAATTGGTGTGGTGCCCATACATTGTATGATATGCACAATAATATATGTATCTTCTCACTAAGTGTATAGGAGGAAGGTTAATTAATTTATCTTTAATCATTTCCCTTAGTATCTCAATCAAACTCTTATTAGACCCTTTTAATATTTTTGAATCACATATAATAAATGAATTATGTTATACTTTATGATTTGTATATGAAAGAGTGATAGGCACCACTTTGTTAGGTGTAGATGCATTTACATGGTTTACACTAGCATATTATAAAGACTATGTGCATGTAATGTGATCTAACAATAATGGGACCAAATCACTTATTAAATAATTTTAATTCTATAATTCTGATATTTTGATATCATCTTTCTCATACTAAAATTTTTATTCTTTAGAGTCTCATAAGTACAAACCCTAGTCATTTGTGATTGAACATGTAGGCACACACACTTTAGGGGAGAGGTATGAATAGGCTGAGTATGGGAAATAATAATAATAATAATAATAATAATAATAATAATAATAATAATAATAATAATAATAATAATAATAATAATAATATAGGCTACTTAATCTCATGGAGGAGTGATATCATGGACCTGGTCAGATGAAAAGTAGTTATCACCCTCATGGAGATGAGGAGGAAAAGGAGATTCTTTCATGTGCATAAGATATGCCATTGCAAATTGAAACTTGGTTGTTAATGTATGTAATATATCCTCTATGTATGTAATGAATTATTTATTAATTAAATTACAAATAAGATAAAAATAAAATCTAAGGATATGATGAAACATTGTATGCATTTAAATTGATATAAATTATCATGTATACATGTGTTTATGTCTTTATTGAGTTTATTCTAAATTAGAGGGAACAAAAATCAAAGTATTAGAATTTATAAAAAAAATGATAAACTTATTATGTCATTATTATCATGATTATATAAATGAAAAATTAGAATATGTATGGATCTAAAATTTGAATGAGTCCTAAAATGCTATAAATATAAACCTTAGGGTTATTTAGGGTTAGCATTTGTGTAGTATTTGAAGTAAGTCAAATTCATCAAATATTTTAACCTTTTAGGACTTAGTGAATGTAAATTATATGTTTTTAAAGAGTTGAGTGTGTTAAATTATGGTATAACTATGCAATACATATAGCCATTGATTTATTACAAAATTTACAAAATTTGACCTTTCTAAAAATAACAATAAATAATATAAATGAGAAATTAGATGGAAAATGACTAGATGATATGGAGACTAAAAATAGAGGTAGAGGATGGTTTGAATGTCAAAAATAGGATCCAAGTTTCAAAACCCCTCATAGATAGTATTACCTTAATTATATAGTAGCACCATGTGGTACTAGTGTCCTGATTTTGTGGTAGTGTCTTATATGTAGAATTATTCTAAGCTTCTGGGTATACATGTGTCTAGGTATATCAAGACTATTACTACATGCATGAGTCCTAAAACCCTATAGATGACCTATTTCAAATAATTTTATGAGAAAAATCTAATCCTCTACATTTTTAGGGCATCTGGTTAATATAAAAAGTAAAGTGTGTTTATTAGTGGTTTATGTTGGACATCCTCAACACCCTATTATGATAAGAGTTTCCTCCATACTAATAATCCAAAGAGGGATTGATATTGATGTAGTTATCCCCATGTAAGTGCTAGTGCAAGTGCAAGTGTAAGTGAAGCCTATATGATGGTTAACTTAAGTGATTTAAATGTTCTTGAGACTAGAAAAATGAGTAATTTGAGATTAAGAAGGTTGTAGATGATAGTATGCATAAGTAAGGTAGAATAGGGATTGATAACATTAATTATGCATAACTTGTTATGAGTTATCATATTTAATTTGCATCTTATATCCATCTAGTGGATAAAGGGATGAAATTCATGTATTTATACTATTATAGTGCTTGTGCAGGTGTTAAAAGTGGTCTAAGACAACTCTAAGAGGTCTAATATTTGAAAATACATATGTTTATGGAAAAAAGAGGGAAAGGATAGTAACACCAATATTGAGACATTGGTGCCATGTGGCACTACTATCTATATTATGGCACTAGTGTTTAGGTGGTGGAACCTAAGGTATGAAGGGCCAAGATACAAGAATGAGGGTCTGAGACTACTTTAGGTATGAATAGGGATGTTTATGGCCCACAATAAGGATGGAAAAGTGTGATAATAGGCCCTAAGATAGGTCTAGGGTTGAACTAGGGATAGGTGGTCTCAAGAAGCACTCTTAGCACTCATGTGTCATCCTTAGGTGATTACACATTTATGAATAGTGAGATGGTGAATGAAAGGCTTTAGATATTTTAGAGGTCTAAAACTAAAGGGTAGATCCCTGATTGATATTTTACAAATTCACAAGACTAAGATGCTATAATTATTTAGTTTTAGTATCTAAAACAACCAAGTTTTCAACTAATAAACCAAGACATCCTAATGCATATAAGTGATGTAATTGGTTAGATAGTAAAGGGAAACAGGGAGAGAATGGTTAGTGTGGATATATGTGAGTTATGAGGTGCTCTTCTATGACCCATCCTTACTGTTGGCTAGATATTTTACATGAAACCAAAATTACTTAGGTAATCATAGGATTAAATCCCCTTTATTTAAATGGTGAATCTCTCATATGTTTGTGCTTATCCATTTATAATTAATTACACTTACAGATGTTTATAGAGTCAACAATTTATGTGCTAGTTGGTTTTAATTAAGGTATTACTTTAATCACTTTTCTCATGAACCATAACAAAAGGATTTTTTAGTAAGTAAGCAACTATTTTTAGAAATGTGAAAGGAATTTAATAGAAATTGGGAAATAAGAGAAAGTTTTCAATACTTGAGAAATAGAAAATTGCATTTCACAATAGATAGCTGCATAAAGTCTATTGTATCCTTGCAAGTAGATAAACATATAATGATGATAATTTATTCAACAAAATGACTAAGAAAATGATGAATTCAATTTAGGTAAAATAGGTAGCACAAAGTTTACCATTCCACCTTCATTAAATATAGATAAATTCCTATAGACACAAAGTTATCTAGAAATTAATCATCTTTCTTATTCACTTTCAGAAACAATTCATACAAAATAATCCAATTATCTTAAACAAAAAGTTTTAAATTTCTTAAACTTCTTGTACAATTGTTATAGTTTGTTTTCTTCTAACAATTGTCATCTTCTTGGCATGCAAGCTAACATATATTTTTTATATTAACTCAAAGATATAAAATAAAAATAACATAAATTCTCCAATTCCCCATGTGCTATGAATAAAACTAAAAGTTTTTGAGAAACATCCTCCTTGAATTTCTCTTCCATGGCTTGTAATGATTGATGACAAGTGGTGAAACACGATATTCTTATTTGGTTCAAATATTAATTCTCTGCAGGTAGTGATGAAATATACCAAGTAATATACTTTTAAAAAATAACTTTAAGTAATGGCATTTTATCCAAATTAATTAAGTCTTTGGATTTTATAAAGTAATTTCAAATTTACAAGTAAATCATATCATGACATTATAATTATGAACTAATAACTAAAAAGATTATTTATAGTGTGTTTATGAAGAGAAAAGATAAAATAGAAGAAGAAGAAGAAAGAATTTATTCAATATTTGAATCAAAATTAATCTACTTCATGAACTTGACTCTTGCACTTCTCTCTATACTTGATGTGTTGAGACATTATTTGTTGTATGACTACATCTGGTTTAGCAAGTGCTTGTCTTTTTATCTCAAATCTTAGCATTTATATTTCCAAATTTTTGCAATGAGCTTTTAATTTTTCAATTATTGGTTCAAGTATATTCACTTATTTTTGACATTTGACCAATTCTTTTATGGACTTATTTATAAAAGGAGTTTTGGATTTTTCTATCAATTGATTGAATTGCTTATACAACTACTTAGATGTCCTTAGAACTTTGCTTGACTAGATACCAGTTAAGCCATACAATGAATATTAAAAAATTGTCTTTTCATCACTTGCCTCTTTTAAAAAAGTCTCCATTTCTTCACTCATTTCTTTTAGAACATTTATTCAAAAAGATATGAGATAATCTGCTTGTTTTATTTTTTTAACCAATCCATCTAGGGTAATATTCTCTTTAACTAGAACCTTCTCACTGAAATTGCATATGATCTATAGGATTTCTTATTGCAATTCAAAAGTTCCATTTTAATTCTCAATTTGTTTCATTACTAACTCTATTTATATCAATTTATTCAAAATATCAGTAAGTACATCTTGAATAATGGGAAAAAGTTTTTGAACCTTTTGCCTCATTTTATCAATCCACTTGTTAATATCTTTCACTTTATCTCCAATCTCTTCTACCTTAGAAATCACTTGTTTCTTAATTGGTTCTTCTAAATTATTAGCTTTCTATGGAAAATATTTGGCTACTTTAGCTATTATTTCACATAATTGTGTATTATGTTCTTTTAATTTAGCTTTGGTAGCCTTCTTCTCATCCAAATTTTTGAAAAGGGAGTTAATGAGAGTCTAAGTATCATCCTTTAAAATATTAGTAGTAACCTCCCAAAGGGGTATTCTTGAATAGGTTAGGTCACTCTTAGTGACTTTTTGTTTGCTCATCCCTTGAGGTGGGATTGCTATCTTAACAAACTTTTGTCTTGAAGATTAAATTTTTAACCTTAAAGTTACTTTGACAAGTTTTGGACTTTTACCCCTCTTATCAAGACTCTTTGGTAGTTTTAAGTCTATCTCTTCAAGATTTATTTCTTCTTTCAGCTTAGAAGTGTTCTATGTAGTTATCCAAGATGAGAAATCTGTATAAATAGAAGTGTTAGCTTAAGCTATTATTTGTTGTTGATTATTTCTAATCACTAGCTCTTGAGAAGAAATTTATTGAGTTTTCACCCCTTTCTAGATCTCTTTTTTGTCTTCTTTTTCAATTGTTTCTACTAAATTCTCTACCACTTTCTCAGCCATTACTTCCTCTTCTCTAGGTCTTTTACTAATTTCTTATGTTGTTGATATGAGCGTAGGTCCTTCTTCAGTAGTTTTTCTTCTTTCTTTTGTTAGCCTTGGTTACTCTCTCCTTTCACTATCTCCTTTCTCTTTTTCCACACACATATAGTATCACTTATCAATTCCTTCATGGAATAACCCTTGTTAAGAATTTAATTAGAAGTCATTGCCAAAAAATTTAAAGTTCTTTTAGGAATTTATTTATCATGATCATAACCAAAAATGATTGCTAAAAGTAGAGCATTATCCCCTCCTACTACATGAAAAGCATCTATTGTAACATCACTATCATCTTCCATATATTAATAAATATAAAATAAATCAAATGTATGAATATATTCCATATTCAACCTACTATTATCTTATCTCTTTACTTCAAACTCATCCCTACAATCTATCAAAAAATCTTCAAGTGTTGGGATATGCATATACTTAAGAGAAATAATACTCTGAGCAACACTTTTAAAATTAAAATTAGCTCTATCATCAAAGCGTACTTGAGTGTAGTGGTGATACATTTTTAGCTTTATAAATGTTAGGATAGTGATAGTGACCAATAACGATGGGAAAATTGATATCAACCTTGTGAGATTTTGACTATGGATCATGTAACTCAACAAGTTATCTACAAAATTAGATGAGGATCCACTTGTCATTAGGATATCTAGGTAGACTTATAGGTGCACCTAAAAATTGTCCTACTCTAAGATAGGTGAAATCAAGAAATTGAATGAAAATACAACCATATAATGAAGCTACATCCCATGCTTCATCTGATACTCTTCTATGCTTTAGAGATGCATCCAATTTATAAATAAGTTCATAAAAGAAATCATCATTTACTACAATGTAATGCTTGTATTATTATACAAAAAATGGTAGAGGATAATATTCATATATAAACACAGTTGAAAGTGTGCCTTTTTCTCTCAACCTTGAGAAAAATTTGCTTCAAGCTATTGTATATACAATATATGAAGTCATCTTGAAATCAAAAGTCTGTAACACATTTTTTAACTATTGATTGATATTATCACTTATTATTCTAGCCCATTCAATCATGGAAGAGATTTTGGTAGCATCAATGGTTTTGATATAGGCATACATCTAGGGTGAGAACCATTTGGCATTATTCTCTCCATTGATTTTGCATAACAACTAAATGATATCATCAACTTATTGAACAAAATTTGACCTAACTATATACTTGGGAACCTTGAAGGTTGCTTTGATTTCTTCAAGTAATATGTATTCATAATTTTAATACATTATACCATCTTGGTCTCCCACTACTTATTGGATTTTTCAATTAAAATGTCAATCACTTTAGGTGAAGTTGGGATTTTCAATAAGTAGTTAAGGTATTAAACATCCAACCTTATAACCATAATGTTGAAAACATCACTCACAACCCTGGTAAAAAAATCAAAATATTTTGCACATGCTAACACAAATTCAAGAAGTTGGGATAAGCTTGGGAAAGTTGTAGCTTGAAGTGGAGTCTTAGCTATGGCCTTTGATCTTTATAAAATCTTGTTCATAGACACACACCCCATGTCTGTATCAATTATTTCTATTAGCTTTGAGAATATACATGATTCAATGGGGTAATCCTTATATTCATACTTCATCTTTAGTTCTTGGGATTTAGATCTCTTGACCTTTGCCATGCCTTAATTGCTTGGTCTTGGAATCTCCTCTAAGACTAACTCTGGGACTTTTTTAATCAATGTTGTTTGGTATTTTATTTAAACTTCCTCTTCTTCTGATCTTCCCTAGATTTTTGAGCCAGATATTGTCTTTAACTTACTCTAAAGAATTTGTTATGTATTATTTGGTATTGATTAACTACTTCCACTGTATTTGAAATTTTGAGAAAAGAGTTAACTCATTTCTTTTGAAGTACTTATAAATAGGTTTCATGTTTTGAGTAATGGGAAATCTTGAAAAAATAACTTCTTTTTCAAGTAATAAAACCTTAGAACTTTAGGTAAGTCACTTAGGATTATATAGATAACTTCAAGTTTTTCTTAACTCATGACTTCGAGGTTTTCTTGACTCATGAATTTGGGTTTTTTCTAATCAAGTTACTCAAAGTTAAAAAATTGAAGTAAGAAGGGGTCAAAAATATGAAGTGTTAAGTCCTTTGGGAGTCAAGCTTTTGAAGGGTAGTTACTGGGGATTAGAAACCCAAATTTTTTAAAATCAAGAAACTCGAAGGAGTAATGAAGAAATGAAAACATGAAGTATCTTGGATTATGTCTCACAAATTTTCCTAGGATTAAGATTTTGGGTTTCTTATGGGTAGTTACTTAGGATTAAAGACCCAAAGTCTTCAAGGTTGGGAAACCCTAATGGGCAAGGAATTTTCATGGCCAGGGTTTATAGGTGGGATTAAACTTATTAGAGATTATACACAAATTTAAAGCATCGTAATTGGTTAAAAATATGAATCCATGATTAAAATCACCCAATTACACTAAAAAATGAAAGAGAAAACAAAACCATTTAAACCTAGTAGACAAATAATCATGGTGGCACAAGGAAAACATAGAGAGACAAAACACCAAGAAAAAAGAAAGAAAAAGACATAATAATAACCTAGAAATGATTTAATTACGTCAAATGCAAATGGGTTGAAATGAATTTGCTCAAAAATGCTCCAAAAGCTCAAACAACATGGCTTGGGGTTTGCAAGCATGATTACTTATTTAGATGACTTAGCTACCAAGTAGGAATGAGGTGGAATTTTGATAGTATATATAAAAATTCCAATGCATTAATTGTAAGCATGGAAAATACAGGTTAATCCTTACCCCTTTTTAATTAGGTTTATTGAACTACTTAGCTTATTTTATCTTTCCAAAGTAAAGTACTTTTGAAAACTCCATTAGGTCTAGGTTATCAAGTAGTTTGGGTTTGTAAACTGAAATTGCTTTTGCTTATGAATTTCAATGAGTTAAGTAATATCAAAAACCTGATTAGGTCTTGATCATGGTAGTCAAGTTTATGGGACTACTTAAAGTGTTTTAATAGTGAAGTAAAACAACTTAAGAAGCTTTATTTGAACTAAGAAGAATGAATCAAGTTTCTAAAACAACTATTCTTATTTTGAAGAAATTAAAGTGGTGTAGAGAACCTAATTTGTATTAAAAATGAGCTAAGGTAGTTGAACTTAACCTACTGAAGGTGATGAGCAAAATTATTCTAGTGATGGTTTTCACAAATTACTTTTAATATTTTGGAGTGATTAGGAGTAATTAAGGAACACAAACAATCAAATACAACAACTACTAAAAATTGAAAGGCTTTATTAAGTGGACTAAATAAATAATTAAAATTGACTCACATGAAATAAGGGCACAAAAGATTCAAAAGGGGTATCCCAAAATTTTAAGTGTGAAATTTTGGGGACACTACCTACATGATTCCCATACTTGATATCCATTTCCCACCTCAATACATAAGGATTACAACAAAACATTTCCTTTACATTTAATAAGACAGTTCTTGATTATAGGTTTATACAAGAGCATAATAAGTTTACATTATAAAAGAGAGAAAGAGATATAATACCACACTTTGCAAATATGTTTCTCTTTTTCACCCCTCTTTTTTATTTTTGTTTCTTCTTTTACTTCTCCTCTTGTTTCCCCTTTTCCTAAGACTCCCTACACATTATATTACTCAAAGCTTCCACCTCTCATTTAAGTTTTCCAAGATTTTAGGCTCTTCTTAGGAGGAAAAAAACTGGTAGAGGTTAAAATTAGTAAATTTTCTAGAGATTTTTATAGTCTAGTTACACTAGTGGGGAAATAAAAACTATAAACACTAAAAAAATAGATTCTATAAGACTTCTAAGATTCTATCTTATTTTATTTTATTTAATACTTAGAAAAAACTCCAACCTTAATATTTCATTCCATCTAATCATTTTAAAAACTTTTAAAATATTAATGGAATGATTGTGTTCCCTTTTTACAATGACCACATAATGGTATTATCCTCATGTGCCTTATTATAATATTTAATATCATGGTTATAATTTTAGTCCTATTATTACAACTTCACAAAGCTATTAGGACTATTACTTAAGCCATATAACAAGGTTTATTTCCTATTTTTCCATTGCAATACTCCTCTTGATTTATTTCCCAATGTATATAACTTAGGAACATTAACTTGGGATTTCATTTTATCCACCATATGGATTGATTTGAATTATTATTAAAGGCAATGTATCCTTACTAGTTAAGTACTGGTATGACACAACTTTAATTCTAGATTAATGTCATGCCCACATTGATCATCTTTACCAAGTGAGAAGAGGAGTCCACTCTAATCTAAGATTAAAAAAACATGTTTAAAGTTTATAAACTAAAGGAGTGATATACTTATAATATTTGGATATCTGGTCATCCTCAATAATTGATACAAGTGTCAAAATAACAAAGGACCATTTGAGTAAGAGACTACAAATAATATCACAATACAATGTTTCAAAGGACATGCAAACAAAAAATGTAAGAAAAACAACTAAAGATGAATAAATTTATCTTTGTTATGCCATATCATACTTATGTTGGGGTGATAATATACCTAGTAGGCTACTACATTATTAGGCCTAGGTCACTTCCATCAAGTAATACTATGCATAAAATGCATGGGCACTTGGGTAGGGATCAATAACTTCTAGTGATTATAGAGAATAAATAGTTTACCCCTACTAGCTGAAGGCCCCTTCTTAATATATAGAGGAGTTATGGGTGCCAAATAGATATAAGGCATTTAAGGCCCCATATAAATATAAGGGGTTAGGTCCCCCCTCTCTATATATGTGAGAGATAAGGGTGCCAATATAGATAGGGTTTACGGCCCTAGATAAATATATGGAGTTGAGGGATCGAGGCTACTTCAGGGTGATCAATAAGACTATATAGTTGCGCCTATAGTCATATTCCATTGTATGGTATAGTATTCTTTCTATGATCTAATCTAAAATTTGGGGCTAAACCCAAGACTAGTTTGGTTATAGATATATAAATATATTGATAAGTCCTTGATCCAAACCCCATAATAAAATCAAAATAAATATGCGGACTTTATCTTTAGGTGAGATAACACCCATTTATTCCTCATTACTTAGTTTAAATGTAAGATATATTAATATTACTAGATCAAAATTAGTATAAATAATGAAAATTTTAATTAAATACTACAACATTGATGTAAACAATATAGTACTAATATCTAAATCATTAAATATTTGTAAATGCCAATGTATATATACAACTAAAAATTTAAAGTAATAGAATTGGTTGAAATAGTAACATAATCAAATGCAACCATCATCTAGAATAATGATAAAAAAAATATCAAAGAACTAGTATCCCATGTTTTCCAACAAAACAATCTATAATTGATCTAAAATTAAACCCACTCATGAAAGGTTTTTATTAAATTTAATGCCTAGATGAACACTTATCTCAAGGAAGTAAAATAGGGATTTTAATATAAACATGCACACTCAAAAAATATCATAGTGAATAATCTGTAAGAAAATAAATCATGATAAATAAGAAAACAAGATCAAAAGACATGACATGACTCTAACTTAACACATAGACAACATGGCCATGACATCGACTAGAGGATCCTTTGACATAGTTGACATATGAAGGGATCATACATAGTTAATGTACCTATAAAATATATAATAATCAATATATAAAACAATAAAGACCAATTATATTATAGTAATTAGCCTCAAATAAGCATACAAGAAGCAATGTTATTCCAAAAATTAGTCAATGTCATCATCTAGTGTAAAAAACATCATATCCATAGGAAGTGCACAATCTTGTAATGTTACCATTTTTGGCAACTATGTTTTTTGTTAGGTTTTTTTTAATTTTAGTGCATTTATCAAATGTTTCTACACATGAGGTAGGTTATACTAGTTAAATTTATGAATAATGAGTTTCATGTTATTCAATAAAAATCTTAGGTTTTCAAAGAATTTATGTTAAACATTGTTATACTTTGATTATGATATTTAGTTAGTAAATATTGATGATTGCTATTAATTCAATTAACTACTTGTAGAATATGTGAAAAGAAATTACATGAATATATTTATGTGTTTCTAGTTAGAAAAATGTTATTTAAATGTTAAACCACCTAAAAGACATACTTATGACACATATGGATCATTTCATAAGATACTTCTAAACCACTATCAATGTTTAATATTGCATTAAGATAGAAAACAAGGGCCCATTACCAAGTAATATTTTTCATCATGAGAGTTTGAAATAATTTCATTAATAGTCAATCCTTTGATGAAGTTAAATTTTGTCCATAGTTTTTTTTGCGTATAAAATATCATTTAAACATGCATAAAAATAGGTTCAGTATCTAAAAATTTATTTGATAGTTGTTTAAATTTCAATAATGGTGGATGAACCTCCTAAGGGATAAGTCCCAACCATAATGACTATGTAATTAAGCAATAAATTTTCAAAGTTTGGAAAATGTCCCCAAAAAGATGGGTAATATTAGTTAAGTTAGTATATTTATGATTGATAAAAAAATTTAACTATTGTAACCGAACATAGTTAGAGTTAGGGCAAAAGGGTGAGTTAGGGGAAATGGGGATAGTTATAGTTGTAGTAGGATTTTGAGAAAATATGAATTAAATTACATAATTAAAACCAATAAATCAAACTAAATATTAGGAAGGATTATAGAAATAAATTAGAATGATAGGATAAGTCTTACCAATCCTTAATTCAACTAGCCTCCTTCCAGGATGTTTAAATAGATGGTTAATTGCTTGTAGACTCAGATTTTGACATTAAGATGTCATGATTATGGATTATGGATGATATATTCATGGACATGGATTTTATATGAATTTATAAGTTGACCTTCCATGGAGGAATGGATTTTTTTAAATAGAGGAAGGAGGGAAGGATTAATCGTGGAGATTTAAAGTTGGATGAAAGAGATCTAGGGTGGATAATTAAAAAGAATTTAAAATTCCTTAGAAGCCTCTAGATTTAGAGGCTTCTAGAGAGGATGGGTGAGAATAGGGAGGATTATAGAATTGGATAATTTTATAATCCTCTTAGGGGTTAATTAGGATTAGGTAGGGTATTAGATAGGGATTAAGTGGGTGATTAGGGACTAGGGGTGTAGGAGAGCCCAGGAGTAGGCTAGTGTAGGTGGGTCATGAGAATTTTAAACTCCCAAATAATATATAAGTGGGGATTAGGATAAGATAAGAGATGATTAGGGAAATTAATGAATAAATGGGATAGGACAAAGGGTAGTAAATGAAGAGAAATTAATGAATATGTTAAATAAATGATTGGAAGGGGGTGATTTAGTAGGATTAAATGAGATTAGTGGAATTAGTGTCAACTAATATTATTATTAGTGAATTTAAATGAAGTGATTGAATTTAGGTGCATACATTTTTCCCCTCTTTTAAATGGAATTGTGAGTAGATCAATGTGGAAGGAGTAATGGCATTTCAAAGGAAAATCATGTCATAGATGATGTTAGGAGATGTGATTCCCCCTTAAGGGGACATGTGGAGAAGAATGAGATGGATGGATACTTGAAATAAGAAATGAGGGGTGGGATGAAATGGATAGATAAAGGGATGGATGCTAGATGTGAGGTAAATGATGAATGAGAGGAATTAGGCTTGAGTAATGAGATACAAATTGATGATGCCCCTAGCAAAGACACATGCATAGGGATTAGTGATAATGGGTGTCATGGTTGTTGACACATACCAAGGGGGAATCAACTATAACATGATGATGATAGGATAAAATGTTGTAAGAATTAGACATATGCCAAGCAAGGATGCATGCAAGGGAGAGGTATAGGCCAGGATAGATAAGTGATTTGATAAGATTAATGATGGGTGTAGCTTAAATCTAAATCAATCTAGATGATGTATATGATGATAGAGAATAAATTATATGATTAAGTGACAAAATGAGAAGAATTAGACTACATTACATCAAATTAATGAGACATAATGTGATTAATAATGATGATGCCCCTAACAAGGACACATGCAAGGGAGTGATAATTGATAAATAGACCAATCGATGATGATGGATGAGAGATGAAAGGATGGTGATTGATTAATAGATCGATATTACAGCTCATGAATCTAATTGATGCAAGACTAGTCGATGAGAGATATAATGGTTAAGCTATCCTTTAGGAACTTAAAAGTGTCCAAGTGAATCCTATATAGTCTTGAGATACCTTAGGTTGATGTAGTTCTGAATTAATAATTGATGGATTGAAGATGATGATGATGATGATTAATAATTAGAGGTTGATGTTAGTGATCAAAATATTTGACATAGATGATGATATGAGGATAAGAGGATTGGATTTTATTCAAATGGATCATGAGGATTAAATTAGTGATAGGAATAAGGATGATTAGACAATTATATGAATGATGAGAGTTTAGATGATCAATCCATCACAATTGTCATAGGGTTCATCATAGTCTAAGCAATCTAATAGATATGGAACTTGACATTATTACCCATGATATAAGTATCACCAAGGGGATATTATGCCAAAGTTTAGAAAAAGGGGAAAATGGTGAACTCTACATCATCAAGGGCACTTATAACCATTATTTTAGCCTTGGGTGACCTCTTAACATCCCAATTAATTTCATAATAGATAAAAAGACATGATGAAAACATAAGACAAATAAGATATATACATTATAAATACATACACAAGTCAAATAAAAAATAAGTGACACACACAAGTATCTACATGTAATGTCACATTATCTTGTCTAATGATGAGATGAGTGACTAGGTGATGGGTTAGACTAGGATGATCATGATGTGATTGTGGACTTAGAATAGACTTAGATTTGGATAGGATGACCATGATCATGATTAGGGATTCGATAATGAGGATGGAGAAATGGTGAGGAGTGATAATTAAGGAGGAGGTTTTGGATACTAGTTTAACCTAGAAATCAAATATAACAAATGGTGAAATGAGGATGATTTAGAAATGTGATGATCAAGGATGGTAAATGATTTATAAGACTAGAATGACTAAGGGTTACCAAAATGTAAAACCTCATAAAATTCTAATCTAGCAAGAAGAGAAGGAGGTAATGGGATCAAATACCTTTCACACTAGCAAAGTAATGATTGGATGGGTGCTAGGTATGAAAAGGAATTGATAGAGAGGTGATGGGTGCTAGATCAAAATATTTGACAAGGTTATGTATGTTAATAATACCTAGTCAAAAGGATGAGATTGAAGCTATAGATGGGTGACCACTAGGATTTAGTTCCAAGATGAAATATAGTGTCTAAGGATGATGAAGGAAAGGGATATAGATAATGAGATATATGCGATTTGATGGTATGGTGGATCTTAAGATGTGAAAGTAAAAGGAGATGGATGTGACTATATATTTAGGCATAAGACAAGACAACATGGACTATTTTTGGTTTTTTCAAATTTTATGATTTTTAGGGTTTTTTGATATATTTCAATTATTAAAGATTTTTGGGATATGTATGTATACTATACAAATGGAGTTACTATCAAAGTGAATACGAAGCCTAGAAACCAAGATGAAGATGGATGGAAAAAAGATGAGGGTGATATTTAAAAGGAGGTAAGGAACAAGGAAGAAGGGAATAGGGATTTATAATTATCCCATTATGAAGAAACTAGATGGTTACTTTCTTGAGTGTCTATTGGAGGATATGCCAAGATGACTCCAAAATTTCTCAAGACACCTTCCATTCCTTGATGAAGGTCAAGATGGGAAGGAATATGATATGATGGAAGATGATGGATTGGATGGATAGGTGACATAGACAAGGTTTATGAGGGATTTGATAAGGGATGGGTTTGATGGCCAAAAAGGATGGATTATGACCCAAAGTGTTGAGGTATAATGTAGATAGTTGATTATTTTAACATAACATTGGAAACTAGTTTTCATCATGGTACTTGTCTGAGGTACCAAAATATTGGTTTTCACCATTGGATGAATGATTTATTTTTATATTTTAGATGGCATCTCAATTTATTAGAGGAGGGTGAGATGTAAGATTGATGACACTAGATAGATCTTTAGCCAAAAATTATTTTGGAGATGTGTGATGTTGGGATCACATTGTCACTACTAGATGTATTAATGTCCTCATGACCTTTGATGATTCTTAACAAAGACTCATCTAGGTAAATAGACCAAGTGTCTTCATCACCCCTAGGAGAGATAATTTTTCCCCAAAAAGTGGTGGAAGGTAGGTATTTAATTAGATATTGATGGGGATGTATGGGACTTGGATGAATGATAAGATCATGATAAGATGAGGTGATGGGTGAGGGAGGATTAGGACTAATAGTTTCATACATCATTGGAGAGTGTGGAAATTTTTCATTTTATTAGTGAAAATTGGCAAAGGACTATAGGAGATCCAAGACACTAACTTTGTTGTTCATATTTGATCTTAATTATTTGATCGATGATCAACCATTTGGATATTGATTTTGATATTATTTTGATTTTGAGATTGGATTTGATGTTGATTTCCCCCTGGTGCTTGATTTTGGGTTTCACTAGGGGAGATTAATTTTTAACTTGATATATGATTATTATTTTGACTTTGACATTCCCCTAGTGCCTAATATTAGGCTTCACTAGGGGAAGACATTTTTGGATTAGGCTGATGAATTTACTTTTATTGATTTTGATTTATGGGATCAAAGGTGATTTGATCATGATTTATACATTTTAGAATATGGTCTTGGACCTTTGTATTTATGGCACACATTATATTGCTAAAAAAAGGGTCCAATTATGTATGTTCCTATTTATCCCTATGGAAGGAGGTGATTAAATGATCATCAATGGGAAGAAAGGGGTTTTTAATGGATGAAGGTGGGGGAAATGGTATGATGAGGTCAATGAGTGGTGATGTGGCAACATGGTCCTAATAAGGGTTCCTAAGAGACCTAATCTCAACATTGGAGAAAATATTTTCAATATTAGAAAAAAGATCACTAAGACTAGCTTTAGTATATGGATCCAAAGTAGGATCAGATTCATTCTAAAAATATTATATAGATAAAGCTTGTAATAATTATATTATGACTTCATCATATTGATTGGGATCAAAAGATATTCCTGGTGATATATTGGAGGTATATAGATTAGAAGTATACTAAAAAAGATAGGTATTATTAGTATTTACTATAACATCAATGAAGGATGATGCTTTTAATGAGGAATCTAATTTGGATATAGGTGTTGAACATGATCCTAATTATGATGAGGCTTGTGTTGGATTTGATGGTAGCTCTGATGTAAAATATGTAATGTTGCTAGTATGAGATTCATTATCTGCACTTGACCTCTCATCAAGGGGTAATTAAGGTGATGGGTGAGAGGGAGAGGATGGAGGAAAAATGGATTTGACAAAGAGAGGGATATAGAAGGACTCATGGGAGATGGGAGGACTAGGATCATGGGGACTAGACTCAGATTTGATGGAGGATATGGGTGTGGTATCTTAACCTTATCTTAGAAGGGGAAGGGCTTGACCATGATGGGGAATGGAATTTTGGCATTCCTTTTCTTATTCACCTAGGGATATTGATTCATTTGGTTTATCTTTAATTACTGTCACCATGGTTGATGAGGTCTTGAAATAGTCTTGATGAGGTCAACATTGATTAATATTATGCCCCTAGGTTTGATGATGTATATAGTATTTATTATCTTTATACCTAGATGGCTTAGGCTTAGTGGTATTGATATGTCATATGGGTGGATAAACCATCAATTTTGCAATGACTAGTTGTTTGAAAAGGGATTCCAAAGACATAAGAAGAAGGGTATATGGGTCTACTTCATATTTTTACTTGGATGTGGAAGCATTGGACTTTTGATCAAATGTTTTTTGATGTGACTAGGTGGGTGGTCTAGTATTAGATGAGGTGGCCAATATTGGATTCCCTTTAATAGTTTAGGAAGGGGAAGTTGATGGTTTATGACTTGTGGATGGAGGATTTGTATAGGACTCACATGAAGAGGCTTGGATGGGGGGATAAATGAGTTAAAGTGGATTAACACCTTTGGGAAGTGGAAAACCCATCATATTAAATTGCAAGAGGATCTCATCCTTATGGGAAGATATGTATTGGTCGATGAAGGTAGGGTCTCACTTCATGATGATGGATGAGGAAGAAAGATTATGAAAATAGGTCCAATGACTAAGCTAGTATGATTAGGTGATGATGGATGGATTAAAGACTAGGATCATATTTTAGACCAATAGTGCAATAGGTGATAATGAATTATTAGTAATATATAGTTTTTAAACTAGAAAAAGGATTAGGGGTTTGATGGGTGCCTAAATTTAAACTAGAAAGATGATGATTAGATGGATAATAATTATGAATATGCAAGATGAGTTGACTAAAGAATATTATATTGATGATTGATGGGTTTGATATATTGATAGTATCAAAGAGATAAGATTCTATCAAATTATTGACTAGGTATGAGACCTAACCAAGTGATAAGTGATAGTTGACTTAGGGTGATAGGATACTATACCTTAAGCCTTGGATGAATTTTGATCAAGATGCGATGGGGTAGGATTATGTGATGAAGGTGATAGGATAGTGGACAAGGATGAGTATGATAGGTGATGATGAATTGATGAGGGATAATATAAGTTAGAGGGAGATGGTTTGGACATAGATGTGACCTAAAAATCCAATTAGGAAAAAATAGGATGAGATTAGAGTAGATGGGTGATGAGGTGACTAGGTTAAGGCAAGGTCAAGATAAAAGGTTAATTAAGACAAGATGAGGACTTAAAATAAGATGTGGATGACAAGACCAGATGTGATTAGGATATGTAGGTGATGTAGGTATGACCAATGACTAGTGTATATGGTTAAGAATGACAAGACAAGGATATAAAAGATGAGGATATATGTACAAAAGGAGGATGACAAGAATGTACAAGATAAAAAAGAATGTATAAGAGGATGATGAGATGTATAAAATGATAGTGAGGTAAGTATATGATCAATGATGGGATATGATCAATGATGGGTGGATATGACTAAGATGGTCTGAAGAAAAGATGGTGATGTGGGATAGGATAATATCATATTAATATATGTAAGTGATTGGGGATGATCAATGATGAGTGGATATGACTATATTAGGATGGGATGAAGATAATATGGGAGATGGGATAGGTTAATGAAAAGGATATTAAAAGATAATAATTATAAGATGATAGAATGATGATGTGTGTAAAGACCTATATAGGCATGTACAAGTTTGGGGTATAAGGCTGACTTAGCTCAAAAATAACATGGGTCTAGCATAACACTCAAACAACACACATAATCATGAAACCTAAATTAGTTAACTGATAAGGGAGTACAAATTGATTCCTACACCATCAAATGGATTCACAAGTGAGGTTGTAAGCTGATAAACCATTATGGAATTGATTGAACCCTCTCAACCCTATTTTCACATTATGGATACTTAGGATTTGATACTGACTCTAGAAATAGTACACTTATTACAGCTAAAGACTCCTAATTTAAGTTTACACAATGGTTTCTAGGTACATCCCCTATATACATGAATGTGTAGTGGGGCTTGAATTATATAAGATGCTATCTAACCACCCTACATATTGGATATTAACCACACCTCATTACATGAAACCTTTTATGGGGAATTCTACTTAGATGCCTAACAACAACTCTCATGATATTTAGACTCTGCTAGAACATAGAGTTTGGTCTACTGCATGGTTGTGAAATCCACGTCACTGACCCATAGAAAATAAAAATGAGGAGGGTTTATATGTGGTTTTTTATCCTCTAAGAATCACCATAGGGATGTAAGGAGGACATCATAAACCACCATATCCCTCAAGTGATAAAAAAATAGACTAAAAAGATTAATTAACTGATTAAGATTAAGTGTGAGATATTTACAAGATGTAAAAGATAGACAAGAATATACAATAAAAAATGAACATATATATACAAGACAAAAGGAAAAATGATTATAATGATTTTAGATATTTGAAAAGAGTATTTGATAGGTGGCATTCAAGAAAATGATTAGTAGTTTCAAGTGGCACTTTTAAAGAGGCAACTTGCAAAATAATGATTAGAAGTTTGATTGATGATCTTGAGAGGTAACCTATAAATTGAAAGTTATAATTTTTGATAAATTTTCCTTTGATGGTAATATTACATGAAAGCACATGTAAATTTAATGTGTCAATAATCAAATCAAATAAATGATTAAAAATTATGTTTTAACTAACCCTAGAATCATTCTCCTACAAAACAAAAGAGTAGTACCTTGATCCACTTGGCCTTCCACTAAATCCCCTATCAAGCACACTATTGGTAGTTTAATATCAAGTGAGATAACAAATGACTGGCCATATTTGTCCCCAAGAAAATCTAAACAACATATTAATCCCAACACTAAAAATGATAATAATAAACTTTGTATTTAGAAATACTCTCAAAACTTATTAATTTTTTAGTTTTTATTTATTTATTTTTAATTATTATTTATTTATTTATTTATTTATTTTTAATTTATTAATTAATCAATTAATTTATTTTTTTAATTTATATAAACTCAAACCAAAATTTTTAACTAAAATATAAGATAACTTTTAGCATATTTTATTTAAATAATATTAGTCTAATAATAAAAAATTTAAGAATTAATATAATTTAAATTATAATACTAAACTAATATTAAGAAACTTTAAAATAAGATAATCTAAAAAAAGAATTATGTGGTAGACATGTAGGTAGATTTTTTAAAGATGTAATTGTCAGGTTTAAAGGCCAAAATTAATAAACTTTAGTAATCTGTGTAAAACCGAACCAAGTAAAATTTATCTATGATAACATGGGATCATTGGAAAAAGATATGGAGATCAATCCATTTATCAAAATGTGTTTATACTCACATTAAATAGAATGCACTAGAATTGGTTTGAAAATTTTTAGTCTTTAACAAGACTCCAATCACTCACAAGATTTTATCTTGTTTGGAATGTAATCCCTTTATCTTCATTTGGATCTTTCACCTCCCAAAAATTTTCTACGGGTCATAAACATAGGCTCAAATGAAGGCCACGAGCTATAGCTTTGAAACCAAATTTGGATGGAAAAACAAGACAAAAATTAGATTTGATCATTGTAAAATCTAATGCTAAGTGTTTTCTTTTGAAAACAAAGGCAAAAATATAAAATTATGACTTGAATAACCGTCTTAATCATACAAAAGCCACATATTTTGATACGCCGTGTATTGTAATTTTATTTTTGGTAAAACCTAGAGATATAAAAATATCCAGAGTAGTGATATAAAAATTATCATAACTTATCCAATTCTCAATGAAATCAACAACCATAAACTATTTTGAAAATCTAAAAGTGAGGTGCTCATAACCTAGAAACTATTTCATGAAATTCATTATAAGTAAATATCAACTCATTAAAACATAACATATTTTTTATAAATTTGGAAAAAAAATGGAAGCCATAAATTCTCTTTCAACTTGACCTACAGACTTGAGCAATCACACTCAAAGCATAAAATATTAGTTTAAGAGGAGCCACCATCCCACTGTGGTTGTCATAATGTAGTAGGATTTTGAGTAAATATGAAATAAACTACATAATTTAAACCCATAAATCAAACTAACTATTAGGAAGGATTATGGAAACAAACCAAAATGATAGGATAAGTCTTACCAATCTATGCATCAACTATAAACCTTCTAGGATGTTTAAATGGATGGTTAATTGCATGTAGACTCATATTTTAACATTATGATGGCATAACTATGGATTATAGATGCTATATTCATGGACATGGATTTGTTATGAATTTCTATGTTGACCTTCCATGGAGGAATGGATTTGTTTAAATATAGGAAGGAGGGAAGGATCAATGGTGGAGATTTAAATTTGGATGAAGGATATCTAGGGTGGAGAATGAAAAGGAATTTAAAATTCATTGGAAGCCTTTAGATTTAGAGGCTTTTAGAGAGGAGGGGTGAGAATAGAAAGGATTCTAGAAGTGGAGAATTATAGAATCCTCTTAGGGGTTAATTAGGATTATTTAGGGGATTATATAGGGATTAGGTAAGTGCATACAAACTAGGGGTGTAAGAGAGCCTAGGAGTAGGCTAATGTAGGTGGGTAGGTAGGTCATGGGAATTTTAAATTCATAAATAATAGATAAGTGGGGATTGGGATAAGATAAGAGATGATTAGGGAAATTAATGAAGAAGTGGGATATGACTAAGGCTATTAAATGGAGAGGAATGAAGGGGGATGTTAAATAAATTATTAGAAGGGGATGATTTAGCAGGATTAAATGAGATGAGTGGAATTAGTGTCAATTAATATCATTATTAGTGACATTAAATTAAGTGAGAATATTTAGATACATATAGTAGCTAAGTTTTTGAATTTTACAAAACACCATTTATTTGGGATGGTTGTCATGGAGGAGAAGAACCCTATTAATTTTTTTTGGAGATATCTTGGACTTCAACTACATTCCACACTATAATGATTGCTATGAATCAATGCATGTAATCACTAAGGTAAATGGAAATGTGAATTTTGTTTTACTTTCCATAATTATCTATAGTGATGTTTTCATGCACAATCCTTTTTGGAAGTGGGTTTTCTTTTATTCTACTATGGATAATTTACATGAACTATTTTAGAATTTGTATGGATTCACTATATAATTTTGGGATTAAAATATAGCCTAGGGTTATATCTTATGGGGAAAAAATATTTTTGGAGTTTTGAAGGTAATGGTAAGAATGGAAAGGCATTAAAGGTTGAGGAATAAAACATTCCAAGGAAGGGTCATGGCTTCTTCTAGGCAAGTATTAAATAACTCTATGTAAGGAATCTCTCATTATTTTCTTTATATAATGGATTTGATACCATTATCTTTATGGTTTTTTCAGGAAAATGCAACATTATATTTAAGGATGAAAAAACTCTAGTAACTGTAGGTAAAACAAACATGGAATCATTTTGGATATATATATCCAAAATGATTCCATGTTTGTTTTACTTATAGTTACTAGAGTTTTCATCCTTATATATATATATATATCCAAAATGCAACATTATATTTAAGGATGAAAAAAATCTAGTAACTTTAGGTAAAACAGTTACTAGAGTTTTTTCATCCTTAAATATAATGTTGCATTTTGGATATATATATATACTATGTTAATTATTTTAAGGAGGATATAACTTTATACCCATGTGTGTGAATACCCAATGGGTTATGAGGATAAGGGTAAATCTATAATTTTGTTCATTTTGTGAAGGGTATGCTTTTATATGGTTGTGCATATAAACTTTAGTATGTTGTAGGTAACTTGTATTTTTGGAAGATTGGTATTGTATAATGATTGCATGTTTCATTTTTGAATTTAGCTATTGAAATATTTATTTTCATGATTTTATACTTTATTCTTGAGTCATGTAACCATGAATATAAGTTTGAATTAAACTAGTTGATAGTGACATGTTTTCAAAGGTTATTTAGTCATTTCTTAATTTCATGACACTCATTTATGATTATTTATAGTGGTGGATATATGTAAAATAATTATGGATGTTGTTAATTGTTGTATACTTAAGTTTTAAATAGCCATGTGTGTTGTTTGTTAAATCAACTTGGATGGAGTATTTTTATTCATTGATTTAATTTTTAGTCAGTTACACATCTATTTCATTAATATTTTTGATTGTGGGTTTATCATTTTTATGGATTATTGGTTTCTAAGAAAAATATAACCATATGTAGCTTTTGTTCGATTAGATATTATGGAGTTGTGTTTATCATTTTGATAGAATCTTGATTTCTAAATAAATATAACCATTTGTAGCTTTAATTTAATTAGATATTATAGAGTTGTGTCTTTATTATTTTGATGAATTCTTAGTTTCTAAATAACATAACTAGTTGTAGATTTCATTTTATTATATATTTTAGAGATGTATGTTTATCATTTTTGATGGATTCTTGATTTCCAAAAATAAAAATAAAACTAGTTGTAGATTTTGTTTTGATTAGTTATTATTGAGCTACGTGGTTTAATTATTTGGTCTAAAAAAACATACATCTCATGTGTATTAGCATGACTCGAACAAGTTTCATTAATTACATGTTCATTAAGCATGGATAGTATTGCAAAAGTTTTATCATATTGTGTTGATTTGGTATTCATTATATACCTCTTGTATACTATGATTGAAATTATGTCTAGAATTATTTATGTGAATTGGGTGTATTATTGTTATGATGGTAAATTTTAAATGCATGTGGCTTACTTCTAGTTTTAGTATTATTCTGATGACTTCATTATTTCAAGTATGATTAGAAATAACTTGCGTAGGTGTAATTTGACTTAAGTATTAGTCTATTATGTTTATCCATTTGACCTTAATTATATCATTTACTTATGTTCTCTTAAATGGATAATACATCATGATTATTTATCTAATGTGGATCATGAGTGATAATATTTATATTTATAAATTATTGGCTCATGTTTTAATGGAGATCGTAATAGTTGATTTGTACCATTTATGAATATGAAAATTAGTTATGGAATGAAAAATAACCAAGTGAAAAAATAAAATTGATTTGATTTTTTGTGTTAAATAATTATTTGTTTAGTTTTATGTAAATTATGATCAATTAATACTTAGATCATTTAATTTATAAAATTAATCATCATTGTAATTATTGAAATTGTTATATTGTTACATTTATTGTAAATCATTTCTTAATGAAATTCATATAAAAGTTTTATCTCTATGATTTCAACCTATTTATTTCAAATCTATTCACCTATCCAAGTGTGATTAAAGTGTGTAAAGTAATTATGAAAGCATTAATTAACACATTATTGGCATGATTATTGAGGCAAAGGGGAAAGTAATAAAGGATATTAGTTTCAAAATTCAATTTACTTGAGTGCCACATAACGCCATTGCACCTTGATCCAAGTTATGGGTATGTATGGAAGTCATAAGGCATGAGTAAATTTTTATTCGATAGAGGTTTTTCCAAATGCCTCAGTATGTGTGGCCATAAGTTCATTGGAAATTGATTGCATTGTATAATTATTATCTATTTTTACTACATGCGAAATATTACTTGTAAAGTATAATATTCTAAATTGATGTAGTGTGGGTATGACCCAAAAAATGTCTTGTAATGCAAAAGATTATATGTAACGTTGGAACTCAATAATGAATATGGATATGTGGTGAAAGTTTTACAAATATTTTATTTTTACTTATGTTCCTAAATGATAATGTTGTCTTAAATTATGATTAAAAATGGATTTTATGAGCTACTAAGTAATTAATTAGTAATTAATAACCTATTATAAGTAGTAAAAAAAATTAAAATAGATCTAAATATAATGATATCACTATATATTCTCTATTAATATAATGTTTTATAAAATTTGGAGAACTAGGATAATGCTAAACCCTAAATAAGTAAGCTATTGTGAAAAATAAGAGTGCTACAAATATGTGATAAATGACACACACTAATTTTAAACTTTATAAATTTGAAAAATTATTAGATATGGAAAGTGCAAGAGAGAAAATATAAACTTAGATATAAAATTTAAACAATGGATGATTGTGGATCTATGATTGAAATATTGATTGTGTTGACTAAATACAAACCAAGAATAAGAGTTAGCATGGATATTGGATAAGATCACAATGATTTAATAGGGTATGGCATCTTTGTTTTCCATAGTGTGCATTGGTGTCTTAAAAAATATTAGGATGTTAATATTTATAGGTTTTGTTTTCCTTCACATGTTTCTTCTATGGGCTATGTGAATATTTTTATTCACTTCAGTGACCATTGTGTAACTAATTTTACACTTAGAAACCTTAGCTCAATAGAAAATATGAGAAGATGCAATCATGCAGTAAAAATGGGTTAGTGGTTGAATTTCTACTTAACCTCAACTCTCCCTATTTTGAGTGTTATCTTTATACCAATAAGATAAAAATGGATCAAAATCCTTACAATTCTTCCATGCTACAGTGGTGTGTGTGAAACTAGTACAAAATGTTAAATGATAGTGCAATCATTGTGTGATTAAGTGTTTAAATCATTAATTTCATTCTTGGAGGTATATTAAAAGTTTAGATCTAAGATGATATGGTTTTATTTTATCATAATTAGGATAAATAGGGAATTTTCTCTCAATGTGAAATTATAATTCTAGTACTTTTATGTGTACAAGTATCTTGTGTAAAAAATGACTTGAAATGTGGCTATATAATATAAATTTTGGAATTAATTTGGATAAGGATTGATAAAAATTATGGGTCAACCCTTACACAAAGTTTAATTTTTTAAAATAGTCACTAGTTGGTGGGAGGATAACTTTTGTTAGGGTGAACAATAGTGGGATGAATTTTTGTCCCAATGGGGCACTTTTGTCCTAAGGGAAATAAGAGCTAATATGAAGGTATAAATCAATATATTCATGAGCCTAAGCTATTGAAAAATATGGAAGGATAAATTATTAAGTGATTTGGGATGTTTTAAGGAGTGAGTCACCATGTGAAAAATGAAGCAAAGTGTTCAAAAGGCCCTAGAATAGGTCATGGGCTAAGTGTGTCAAAAGGGTGATCAAAAGTGCATGATTTTAGATAAAATTTTAATTTATGTGTCTAAATTTCCCCCATTTTATTATATTAATGTATCAAATTGAAATTAATAGAGTAAAAAATAAAAATTTCATACCTGAACTTACATGTGAAGTGCAATCTTGATTGTAGGCTACAATGCTAAACTATGATTCATATAAACCTATACATATGTTAAATATGTTTTTAATTAAGTTTAAAATAAAAAAATAAATATGAAATAACCTATATATGTATAATAAAAAGGAATGAATACACATGACTAGTTATGTAAATTTATATACTTCTAGTGCAAAAAATAGTGACAATAAAGGGTAAACCCCTTGGAGAATTAATTTTTCATTAAAGATATTATATTGGGTTTTGCATGCCCTAATATTCATTGATTATTATATTATTATTAATAAATCAAGTTATTATTTAATCCATAATTATACACTGAAGGTAGTGAAACAGATTAGAATCCCTATATGAATCCTAATAAAATGTTTTCATGAAAAATTTGGTGTATATAGAGGTGAACCAACCACCATAAATGAAATAAGACTAATTTTTAACATAAAAATAACACAAAAATGGTTCAAAACTAGTGAAAATAGTTTGTATAATATTGATATGGTGTGCACAATGTGTATAATGACAAGTGTTGTCATTCCATCTATCGAGCTGGTATAAAAATTTAGTAAAGAAAAAACTATGTGCTGCTAACATGCCCCCAATTTGATATTTAGTATATATAGATTCTAAGACTAAGTAATAATAATTTAAATTATAATAAAAAAACATGTACAGAACCTATAACACATGTCATGCATCATGCCCCAAATCTAATGAAATCTAAGACAAATTCTAGGTAAATTCTGAGAAATGAGACTGTGAACCTAGTGTTAATAGATCTAGATTACTTAAGGTTTTGATAAATTCTATAAATGATTATTTTTTAAACTTTGGGTTGATAGTGAATTATTTTGACAATAATGGGGTGTGTTCTTGTCCATTTAGATAAATATTATCCAAACTAGAATTTTGATTTCTTTATGAGTGTGTTATATGATCCACTATATGAGGATTGCAAAGTTTTATCTATGTCTATTTATGCACTATGCTGAGTGGCATTAGTCTCTAAGACAAACCATTTTGTATGACCCCACTTTTGAGGCAATTTTTTGAGCTGGTGTAATAAAGTAACTCAAAATAAAAAGTTATGCAATATATTTTATGACAAAATATGTGAATCTAAGTAGTATTGATAACATGGATGGACATGGCATTATCATATAGATAAAATGAGTATAATAGTAATGTGATGTGTATGAAGTATCAAGCATACATAGTGTGAATGTCATGATAAATTTTAGTAATTAGTCATGTAGATAAGTTATGAAAATTGAGTATCGAAAGATAAATATAAATAATTAGGTAGGGATGCATGATATCCATCATGGCATCAAAAAATAAGAGGGTGCATGATGTCCATCATGGCACCAAAATATGAGTAAATAATAAATAAATTGTCATTTCCATGATACACACCAACATATAGTAAATGAAAAGCACATAATGCATGTAAATGGAAGGCCAAATAAGCTCATATAAAGGACATGTTTACATATCATTAACATGCATATAAACACACAAAAAAATGTCTTCAAATTCCCTCATATGTATAGAAATAGAGAATGAAATCTTAGAGCCCTAGATAATGACATATTCAAATTTCCTCAAGTAAATAAACACACACAAGGACATGTTAAAATGTCTTCATGCACATAGAATAAAATAATGAATGCTTAGATCCATAGACAATGACATATTTAAATGTCCTCAGGTTAAGAAACACACAAAAAACATGAAATAGTAAATCAAACATGCATGAATATATGTAGTTAGTTAACATAAGTAATTTAGAACAAGAGTATATTCAGTAATGTAGATAAATAATAATGCATCAATATGTTAACACATGAACCATATCTATAGATGTAATGAAATGAAATAATTAATATTCTTGAAATAAGGCCAAGCCATAAAAGGATAATTTTTTGTATGAGATGCCATTAGTGTTAATAATGTATATGCAAGTTGTAGAATCCCTATATATAATCTTGGTATGAGAAATAAGATATTGATCTCATTAGGACAACATCAAGGCAATAGGAAAAAAATGGAGTGTTCTCTTATCCATATAGGGTGATATTATTTGATTACAATTTATGGGTATATAATAGCTAAATAACCTACAATAGAGTCTAAGGATGGTAACTTGTATGCTCTACAATCACTCATTTTCACTTGTGAAACATATGTGATATAAAAAATTAGATTGAATTAAGTATTGAATAATGGGCATAAATTCAATCATGTAAATGAACTAAACACAATCATGCATAGGTCTTAATTTTGTAATTTTCTAGAATATTTTATTTTGTCTACTTTGAATATATATACTATAACTAGGAATAAGGATACTAACCAATGAATCCCTTAAGATCATTACCATCAATAGAACATGTATCAAACAAAGTAATGGTTATATTTGGAGAATGAAGAGTATAATGCAAATATGAAGTATCTAAATATGAATAATCACCTACCCCATATTATGGTATTAATATTTTTTATTTATCTTTTTTAATTTTTTTATTTCTTTTGCCTCTACTGAGATGCCATTACTTGTATATGTTTTAATACTAGTTGAATACATGATTTATGTTTGTTTCTCTTGCTTTAAATAAATGGTGTTTTCTAATAAATAATGATCATGATACCTTCATGGTAAAATTTGACATAGTTGTGACATATACCCATTTCCCCCAATATATTTTATCCATGATCTTCCTAATTTAGCATTATATTAAACCAAACTAAGAAATAAGTGAAATACCACTAAACATGTTTTTGGACCAACTATGAAAGGTAGCTCTATAGATACATCAAATAATTTAGATATAGTATTTTTACTCAAGTTTTCCTTATCATATCAAATAAATTATAGAATGTCATGTTACAAACATTAATTTCAATAGTTTTATTGATCACATCTTTGTACATTTATTTCCATCTATGAGAGGGTTAAGAATAAAATGATGAGTATTTTTAATTAACCCATTTGAAACCACATTTGTAAAATTGGATTTAATAGGAATATATTTCTTTAAAGACTCCTTTCTTAGGAACCCTTTCCTAATAATGATATTTTTATTATCTTTAATTTGATTTGGTAACTTCTATTTTATTAATTTCACTTTTTCTTGTTGTAACCTTTAGTTTTCAAATCATTCCTTTTTTAATTTATCTTTCTCATCTTGTGCCTATTTTCATATTTCTTCCTTTAGTTTTTAATTTTAAATATTTTCATGTTATAATTGTGCCTTTTGAATATTTTATGACTTGAATTTTTCCTTTTGAATATTTAATTCTCTACTTTTTCATTTGCAACTGCTTTCACTTTGAGTTATCCTTTTATACCCATATTGGTTCTTATTTTACTTGATTTTTATAATATTAATGCATAAGGTGAGTGGGTTTCTTGTTTAATATATATACTATAGGATCACCACAATCAATTGTACTTTATGTTTTATTATTCAAAGTGTTTAACCCTAAAATATAGATTAACAGATATCTAAGGTTAAAAGGGTAGATATAGCCTATGACATAAGGATGGTATACTATCTATAAAGTAGGAAAATTAATTTTGAAACTTAGATAAATAATATAATAAATTTATTATACTAAGATATTAAAGATAAAAAATAAAACTATGCTAGATATTTCAATAATAATGATAATAAGATACTTAACTAGTTTTAATGTTAATATAGATATGGATCTAGAACATATAGAAAGTGGAATAGATATGGATTTTGGAATATTCACATGATTCTATAAATTATGACTATATAGTTATGGAAACTTACATAAACTTGGGATAGTTACATCGACGATACTATTTGATTTAAACGTATGTGTCCCTTATGAAATGCCTTATGAAATTGGATGTGATCACTTAGATGCATATTAGTTTTGTGTCATTTTCACTTTGGTTCATTCATAACTAGGTCATGGAATATCACTCCTTGTAAAATATAAAAACCCTAATTATTCATCTTCATATTGAATATGGGAAAATGGGTTATTGGGATTATGGTGTAAATATACCCATAAAACCCCTCTATTAGTGAGTTTGGCCTACATAGTGAGTGTTTCCTACATAGCCAATACTCCAAATAGTGCCTCAAACTTATGTAGTTTTCCCCTATGTGTTGGCTTGCGTGTGAACTATGAAATGTGTGAGAAGTATAATAGTGACCTAGCTTGTAACTTGGAAATTATATCTATTGGTCTAATCCATTACTAATTTAGACCTATAACTATGATGTGCCTAATATTTATATGGAAATAAGAGAAAATAGGTAAGATTTAATCATTTGAGTGCTTGATATAATGATTTCGATAAGTTACTTTATGAGTTGCTAGGTGTTTTCAGGTGAGGAATGAATGAGAGTTTGCCTTATATTTATAATAATCCCTTCAAAGAAATATCACATTAAAAAACTTAGGCCAACCATAATAATATGGTTCATTTTAAAATTGGATGACTTTAGGGCATTGGACATTTGCATTCGGATAAGACACTTATGTCTATACAGGCATCTAACTAAGACACAAGTGTCGGGGCAGTTGGAAAATAAGTGCAAGTTTAGAAATTGTAGAGATGGAAGATAAGTAGGTTTATAACATTATAATTATTATATAAGTTATAAGTCATTAGAATAACATTGTTCAAACTAAGAGATAAGAAATTATCCATAGAGAGGTAGTGTATGTGAGCCTTTTAGCAATGGGAATGATCTAGAATTTAAAAGTACATCCATGATATGTATTTGACAAATGTACAAGATTGATGTACTATATAATTTATAAATAATGTCTACTCAAAGTCAAAAAAACTATATTTATGATGCCCATGTATTATATGATATACAAAATAGTATTTTTATCTCCTTAAAGGATGTTGATGGGGTAGTTTTATAAACTTATTTCTAATAATTTCCCTTAGAATGTCACTTTAACTCTTATTAACCTTTTTCATTATTTTTGAATCACTTATTTTATATGTATTCTATTGTAGCTAATTTTTATATGAAACCTTTTTTGATAAAATATTACTATATGAATCTACAAATGCATGATTAACACTAACACTAACACATTTTGTATTTCTTGTGTATGTGTCCTGACTTTCCAATGATGTGATATTTGAACTAAAATATTGGTTTTAGTTTTTTAAATATTCTATTAAATTTTTCATAGTGATGATTTTATGCTTGAAGTATTCACAAGAACAAACCCTAGGTACTTCAAATTGAATATGCATACACACACCATTTAGAGGAGATATGAGAGGTAGATGGGTTTTGTAAAGGGTATGTTACTTACCTTATTTTATCACTATAGGATGGCATAGCATACCCCTTGGAGTAGTGATATAATGGAATTGACCAGAGGGAATTTAGATATCACCCTCTTGAGGGTTAGGAGGAGGAATAATTCATTTTTATCCATTTTAAATTTTATAAATACTAAAAGGAAAACAAAAAAGAAGAGACATAAAAATGTGGGTGAACACTCCAACATGATAATAAAATTAGAATTGAATTTTAAACCATAGGATGAATTTTTTTAAAAAAGTAATCCTATGGAAAATTAGGGCTTTTGATGTTAAAAATAGGTGGGTTTAGTGATATGTTTTATCAAATTTGGGAATGTTGAGGTCAACATAAAACCATTTCTAAAAAATGGGGACCCTTGTGTCAAATTATGCCAATTTAAACCTGAACACTAAAAATTCACTTGAATAGGAAACCATTAACATGTTTTTAACATTGTCTATATTTGAATACCATCCACACCTTGACTTAGTTATTTTATTTTTTCATGGCTCTAGTTAATCTGGCCTAATATTTCTAATGGTGAATCTTCCTATTTCAAGTTACAAGTTTAATGTAACCCTAATTGAATGGATTATGCTTTGATTTTATAGTTTAATCCTTACTCAAGTTTTTACTACCCTTTGATTTATAGGAATTTAAGATAAATCTATGTTTAAAGCTTCTAGAAACCTTCCTTCAAGAAAACCTAGCATAGGTTATATTAGACCAAATTAAAAAATCAGTAGGAATAATTTACGTGGGAACACTTTAAAATTTCCATGGATTTAAGTTTAATTTTTATACTAAGGCTTGGGTGTGCTTTTAAACACAACCAAAGCTTAGCCTAAAAATTATATACTTGGTCTCTTCATGTCTCAAGCCCCTCATTCATTTTTATTTTAGCATGGTATTACTTTAATGTTTGTATATTCCTTTTATTATGTTCCTATCTTGGTCTAACTTTACTATTTTCATGGTTCATATCATGATAAACTTAGACTAATATCTTAGTCCTAAGACCCATTCATGTTTTATTAACAAAAATGAGACCTTAGTCCTAAGACTTTAACCTAAGTCCCTTTATGTATTTGGGTCCTAACTTAAACCATGTGCATCTTTGTAGGATCAATGACTCATGTTTAATCAAACAAAGTTGATCAGACAGAGTGAGATGAGCTTGATATACCTAAGACTTTAGCCCATAAGACTAATCCCACTATCATGCAGATCATGATCAATAGACCACATTTGAGTGGATGCCAATGATCCAAAACCAAAATTAAAGTCTTAAGGGGTCCCTTTCATTATAACATATACCTAGCCTAAGACGTTACCCTAAGGTTTTAGTTGTATTAATAGAATAAAACCTTAGGATAAAATCTTATACTATGACTTTAATTATGTGAAGGGTCCTTATCTTATTACATTTTAAGGTTTAGGTTGAGGACATATGTTATGTTTTTGTCTAATTGATATATAACCCTGAGATCACTTAATCCATTAATGACTACAAGAGCCAACCACATTCGACTTTCTAGATCATAATCAATGACCTACGTCTACTCAGGGGAAATCAACTGAATAATGCGTATTGAGTCAAAGTTTCTATCAGACCTACTTTATTTCATGGGACTTAAATTTTAAACTCTCACACCCATCATTTTACATCTATGAGGCCATTATTGACATCTATGATATCATCAAATTTTAGCCCTTATGGTTAATCATGTGAGCTTAAATTTGACATTCTCATGACCATCAATTGACATCCATGAGGTTGTCATTGATGTTCATGATAATATCAAATTTTGAGCTCAGAAATCAATCTCACTTGAATGAATGAACATATTTATTTTTCACATTAAAAGATCAATGGAATTTCATTTGGAAAATAAACATGCTTAGGATTATGCACTTCATTTTTAAAATCAATCTTTCATTAGCTATTGACCTATCCTAGATTAATTAGATCTATTTGAAGCTATGTTTTAACCTAAGACCCTTCTAACTAAGTTTAAATTTACATGGGATAAATTGTAAACACCATGGACTTAGCTTAAATGTTATAATAAGATTTAGTCATGTTTTTAAACATTTGACCAAACCTTATTCTAAAATCTTATGCTTGGTCCATATATGTCCCATGATCTTTTGGTCTATTTTATTAGCTTGATCTAAAAAATGTAGGGTCTTATTTTTAAAAAACTTAGCTTAGAGATTTTATCCTAATTTTTATTTGTATTTATTAATATGATAAAATCTTAGGGTAAAAACCTTACGTTAAGTACTTTTATTATTATTTGAGGTCCCTATTTTACTATGTTCTAAGCTTAGCTTAAATATTTTAGCCTAAATTTTATCTCATGTTTATTAACACATAATAAAACTATAGTCTAAATTCCTTAACATAATTTATTTATATATCCTAACACTAACTTAAACATTGTACATCTTTACAAGATCTATGACTTGCATTTACTTAGATAGAATTGATCTGATGGAGCATATCCAAAGTCAAAATTTAAATGGATCTGTGAGTAAGCGTGGAATCTCCACATGATGAGAATGCATTAACTCAAAAGGCTAATAATGTGTAGAGATTATAAGGCTTGTGGGACTACCAAGTGGCATAACCTTGAGGCCTAGTACAAATGACAGCCTATAAAATGTAATTTTCAAGATCAAGATCACTGATTCATGTTGATTTATGTATATTGATCCAAAAAAATGAGACAAAATATATTTTTCAAAAGGTAATGGTTAGTTTATGAAAATTAATGAATAAAGTTCCATGAAAGTGTCAACTGGATGCCACAAAGACACCATATAGTTATAAAGTGATAAAACCAAAGATTTTACGGCTTGGAAAAGCAAAGTTATAAAATAAAGGTCTAAATAAAATATAAGGAAAAAAATTTCTCAAGTTCAAAAAACCATATCCATTAAATATTTAAAAATACTTAAATAAAATCCTTAACATCTACAAATTCCCTAATTCGATCCCAAATTAACCATAGTTGAGCCTGAGACAGTCAAATTGCCATCTGAGTAAGTACAAACTAATCTAAAGGAGACCTATAGACCACTAGTGAGTAATTTAAATAAACTCACAATCAAGATGGTTCAAAAATAACATATGGAAGATACAAATCTCTATTTGACTAAGAATATAGATGGAAGAACCTTTAAAGACATAGAATTTGATGTTATAGCTTTAAACATAAGAGACAACAATTAGTCCTAATTATGTTGGACAATATAATATCAACTAGTCATTTTTAGAGAAGAGGAGTGGAACTTGTCCATAAAGAGGAGATATTATGACATTGTGGCCATCTACATGACCAGTCTTCATTTTGCTACAACCAAACTAGAGGTACTACATTTCCTTGATGTTATATCTCTCATATTTAAAGACTACAAAATCAATAAAGTAATGATAGTTCATGAATGTAGCTCTCAAAGCGTTTCATATATTTCTCTTATAACATTTAAAAACTACTATAAGTTGATAAATCCCCAAGTAAACATGTCTACAATCAATAAGTGGGATAATAAGAATGATTTGAAGACCACCCTGACTCCATAGCTATATTTTAGGAACCAAGTAGTTTCTAACCTCAGTGGCAATATCCTAATCAACTAATTTAGGATTGGGATTAGGATGATTAAGACCTTAATCAATAGGTTATGTTGGAGTCTGAATACCACTTACGTGGATAAAATTTGGGTGCATTTGATTTATTTTATTGTTGAGAGAGAGAAAACCCCTCCCCTTGGTAAATTCATCAACACTTGTTTGAGTAGGTAGTTATCTAGAATTAAAAAAATGACTAGGGGTTATTTTTATATGATGCCATATTTTTTAGATTCCCTAATTTCCACCACAAATATTCCTAACATCAAACAATGGTTGCTTGAGGGAAAATAAACATTCACCTACTATTATTCCAAATTATATATTTTTAAATATAGGGACCATATGTGATTCATATGTGATTGTGTCTATCTAGCTTTAGTTTAGGCTATCATAGGGATCTCCATGATGAGGGTCAGTCCTCTAATCAATAAATATGTTTAATCTATTGGAGACATCTGGTTATATTTAGATTGTACTATAATTAGGATTGAATGAACCCAATGTACCCCACTCAAGCTACCAGTCCATGTAACAATCAAATTAACTGAGTAAGAAGTTATATTATAGATATGCAACGGGGTAGATGGTCTATATAAAACCAAGAGAAAGGGCTTACTTCACACCTTCCCCTTAATCATTTATCAAAACATGTTTCAATAATGGGATGATGTGGCATCACTTCTAGAAATAGGATTTCTTTCAGATTCTAGCATGATGAATTGAGACAATATAACCCCAATGATAAAGTTATGAAACACTTGAAGTCAAAAGGAATCAACTTGAACTATGAACGCAATATTGGTCCTTATGATTTCTTGTACACTAGAGCTTCTTCATTCATTAAAGTGTTATAAATATTGAAGAAACTCAACATTAATCTAGAGGCTAGGTTATTAAGAGAGAAAAAACCAACTAAGGATATATGATAGATGGGGCCCAGGTAGTACCATTTACTACCAGGTCCATCCTCTAGACCCCCTCCATCACAACCATAGATAGAAACATAGGATCTAGAAACATAAGTTGAATAAAGGCCTGGGGAAAGAAGGCCAGATGAGGTTACATCATCTTTATCACATCCTAAAGAACTACAATCCTTAATTAAAGGGATTGACATTATATAATTATATCTTGAAGAAATAGTGGAAGATTCTTTGAAGACACTAGCTAGTGTCTATGAATTAGAGGAAGAAGAATCTCACATTGAAGAGATAAGGGAAGATAAGGGGAAGGAAGTATCTTTGTAATTGGTCCCTATTTCAACCCAACCCAAAATAAAAGCTGAGATAACCTTAGTCCCATCATTTGAGTGAGATCAACCTTTTTAGTGAGGATAATCTAATTCACGTCCCAACCATTCCATAATATTTCATATATATCAAGTTGTATAAATTTCCTACTCTACACAATTTATGGGCCATTACTAAATTAATCAACATCATTATCCATGATGAAATCAAGCCCTAGATTATGGAATTATAAAAATAAGAGAAGGAAAGATATATGGCTACTCCTAAAACTTTAAACACATAAGTGGAGACCTTAGAGCCTTCAAAAGTAACCCAATCATCAATTTTCATTATAATTAACTCAAAAATAACTAGATTACAAATAGTCATTAAGAAGAAAGCCTTGGTTGGAGGAGAAAAATTCACTTTTTAGAAATTGTAACTATATGCAATTGGAAATTCATCATGTACATAAATCAATATTAGATCAGATGGGATAGAGCACACCTATACTTCTAATTGGGGAGCATACAATTGTTAAGTTGGAGCATGACCAATGTGAGGATCCATTAGACTTGATTAGGGGATCACTTATCAACACACACTATGTGAGATACGGTTCCAAATCCTATAGTCTAACATAATCACATAATAACCCTAAATAAGTACTATGATTTAATATTTCACTAATCTAATAACAAGAAAAGTAAATATAATTTAGTGTGCACCAAAGCTTATGGTACAAAGTGGGGGTTAGTAAAACAAATCAATCAAAACATGTATAGGTAACTTCAAATAAAGTAAGTATGAGTAACACAATAATACATGGAATATGAAGAGTAATATTATTTGATCCCACACTTATGCTAATTTTATCTACTAAAAGAGAGGAGAACATAGTTAGAATATACTTACCTGAATGTGAACCCATCGAGACTCAATCTCTCCCTTGGAAAATGGGGATTTGTAAGAGGTTATTGTGGTTCATAAGGATCAATTTGTTAGGCCAAATAATATAAGACCTATCCACAAGACTCAATTCTCCAAAATAAGAAACCTAAGCTAAGTCTCCTCAAGTATAATGGTGGAAGAGTATATTTTGAAGAAGCATGAGTAAATAATAACTCTTGATTACATATTCTAATAATGACTAAAATGACCTTATATTTATAGGTGAAAATTACCCTAAAATCATTTAGATATGTTGACTATGCTAGATCAACCTGATCAACCTAGTACATTTTTTAGCTAACTCACTAGGTCTATGCTAGGTCAGTCAGGAGGCTAACAAACCAAAAGAGAGAAAAGTGTCCCTAGACTATACTAGGTTGTCTAGGTTGATCTAGTATGTTGAATAGGTCAAAAGGGTGCCAAGAAAGGAAATGAAGGATGAAAAGAGAAAAAAGACTAGAAGACTATGCAAAGGAGGATAAACAACCTAGGGAAAGGTTTTAAGAACTAGTTGGATTGGTAATAATATGGAAAAAAGGGAAAAAAATCCTATAAATCACCAAATGTCCTCCCACCCCTTTCCTATTGCACCCCTTAGGGTGTGCACTTAGAGATATTGAGTCTTGATAAGTTACTACAAGATGTAAAGTGTCAATATTATGTGTATATATATGCCCCACTCAAATCTCATCATGTGTCACTAAGGTGTAATAGGGGATGGTTCTTCAAGAAATAACATAAGGACACACACAATGTTGATTCTAAAAAAATTATAGTATTTTAAAAGAATAAAATAATTGAAAGTAAATGGCTGAAATGGAAACTAATCTAAAAAGTAAATAACTAAAAAAAATAAATTCAATGCATACATTGGCTTACCTTTTATCATAGTATGGTTGTCTATTGTGTTTTTAGTTTTGATTATGTAGGACATAGAGACTACTTTTAACAAACCCAAGAATACAAAAATAAAGATTTAAAAAAAAAAAACATAAAGAAAAGTCACGATAACTAGTTCTATGAGGATAGGATGTACTTGGAAAACTTGGCAAGTTGGGGTGATAGGTGCTATGTTAGACTAAATGACTAGTCAAACAACAAGAGTAAATTAGGTAGTCAAAAATCCAAGTCTACCAAAGACTAAAAAACTCAAACAAGCTATCCTTAAGTAAGAAAGATAACCTCACTAAATCAAACCAAGGATATATGTCAAACAGGATGGTAAAACAAAAATGAAAGAAAATGGTAAAAAGACTAACTAAAAATACAAAATTGTAAAACAACATTGATGAGTGAGTAGTAACAATCCACATCTCAATCATCAATGGAAAAAGATGCATAAAAGGGGAAAATAACACTGTCAAGTGAGTAGTAACAAACCACATCTCACTCAATAATTAAGAAAAGGGTATGAACTTAGGTGTTCATAAAAACAAGACAAAAAAATCATGATAAATGATAAAAAGGAGGTAAAGTAAGTTTAGTAAATAGAAAGTGATGTATGTAAAATGATCCAAAGTTTCTCAAACATATTGTTTTACTCTAAGGATAGATAAAACTAAAAAAAGTAATGCTAGCATGTTTTTAAGAGGTGAAGAAGAAGGAATTAAAGAAGAGGGAAAATAGATTCAGAATCATAACTTGTCTATCAAGTGGGGAAAATAGAATGGGTGGAGGGGAGAATGAAGAAAAAACCAAGGTAGAGATAACTCTTTATCCAAATCAAGACACTTAAATTAGGTTTTTCAAAACAAGAGGACTTTAAACCTTAAGGACTATGAAGAAATTCTCTTAGAGACACAAGTCATGGGTAAAAAAATGGAGTATATATATCATACCATGAAGGCTATAGACATGAAAAGTAAAATATACCTACCTTCCCATGATATGTTCCCCATTCTTTAGGACACCTTATAGAGTCATTGGTCTACTATGAAGATTGGGTACTTGCATGAGAAAGTAGGTAGTACCATAAAGTTTTTTGAATTCCCCTATTCTAATACATTGGCCTACTACACCCCAAAGGACTTTAACTCTATGTGAATCTAAATATGGAGTTTGAGATTATATTGGAGATAGGAGATGTTCTTGAAATCACATCTTTTGATGTGATTAAACTTTTGAGATTTGTATGTTACATTTTAGATATTATTGCCTTTTTTTATAAATGATTTAGTTTTTAACTTTCTTGATGTCTTTTTAAGATTCCTCCTCCATACAAATTTTGAAAACCAAACATGAGTGATAAAGATGACTCTCATTTAAATACTTGGGATAAGGTTACTAAGAGAGAGAAAATTCAAAGAGTATGGGGTCTAATAGTCTCAAAAATATAGGTGAAATAATAGTCTAACTTGACTTTGACCTTATTTTATCCAAAGTAAATATGAGAGAAAGGGGATATCAAGAAGAATGACACACAGAACAATTTGAATTTCTTCAAATTGCAAAAAATGTGATAAAAGGAAAAAAGAGGGATATAATGATAGTAAAGTGTGAATCCTTATCATAAGAAAGAGGGAAATAGAGGAAAACATTCTAATCATATATTGTTTGCAAATTCCATCTATCAAAAGAAGCAAAAGCTAAAGTTGAGAATAAGGATCAAGAACATGAAAAGAATGGTAATTTTAGGAGGAGGTTTGGGTCCTATCCATAGTCTTACAAATAAAATCATGAAAGAGAGACTCACAAGGGTTATGATAAGAAATAGAAAAGCAAAGTGAGGGAGCCTTCTTATAAAGTAACTAAAAAAAAAAACCCTAAAGGATGTCAAATTAACATTGTCAAGTAACAACAATAAATGATTAAAATATGGTAGTTTTGTGACAGATGTTGACCATGGTCTTAAAAATTAACTCAGAGAAGAAAGACCCAAGGGGTGTGAAAATCAAGAGAAAATGTAAAAAGATAAGGAAGACTATGGTACATCAAGAAACCAAAAGACCAAAAGGGAGGTTTAAAGGTTTGTGAAAAGAGGGAACTGCTACAAAAGTTGAGACCCATGCTTAAGTAACCTACAAATTTTATTAGAAAGATATAGATATAAAACATGACAAGAAGGAAATGTTTAGGCAAATTACTTTTTAAGGAATTGAGTATTGGTGGGCTCTTTAAAAACATGGCCTTCATTAGTTTGAAGATGATAAGTGCTTAGACCAAGAATGTCTTTGATGAAATATGGGGCCACCAATTTTAGGTATATTTGCCTTCTTTATCATGGGTGTTGTCTAATTTAAGGACAAGATCACCCATATTAAAAGTGTGGAATTTAACACATTTATTATTTTTTTAGGTAATGTGAGCCTTGTATTAGTGGTTACATTGTAATGTAAAAAGATGATGTTCATTAAGAATATCAAGGGCATGAAGGTGAGATTCACGTAATTATTCATCAAGAATAATTCCATGAAGATGTATACAAAGAGAGGGAAGCTCAAATTCTAATGGAAGGACCAACTCAGAATCATAGACTAATCAAAATGGAGTTTCCCTAGTGGTAGTATGTATGCTAGTCTGATAGGACCAAAGTGTAGGGTAAAGATGAATATGCTAATTTGTATGGAATTCATGAATAATATGCTAATACGTATGGGTTTCATGAATTATATTTTGAAGAATTTGGTTGATAATTTTATTGGTGGCATAATCTTGACCATTACATTATGGATGATAAGGCATGAAAAACTTATAATTTATCTTAAATTTGGTACAAAGATATTTAACATGTTTATTTTTAAAATTACCAACATTGTCTGAAATGATGGTATGGGTAATTCTAAAATAATAAATAATTTGGTTAAAAATGAACTTGGATATGGTAGGATTAGTAACATTAACAAGGGGCATGGCTTCTACCCACTTGGTAAATTCCTCAATAGCGGTGATGATAAAAAAATGCCCATCTTAGGAGTGAGGAAGTTTACCAATGAGATCAAATCCCCATGTGGAAAATGGCCAAGGAGATTTGATAGTTTAAAGCTTGAAAAGAGGTGAATGGATAATATCATTGTGAAGCTAAAAAAGATTGTATTTCTTAGCAAATTCAATTTCATCCTTTTCAAGAGTAGGCCAAAAATAACCCATATGTAGTCATTGTCATGTTCTAGCATGTTTAATACAATGACCACTGCAAATTCCCCCATGTGCTTGCTCAAGAAGAAGAGGGACCTCATCTTGCATAAAAAAATAGAGCAAGGTACCTTCAACATTATTATAGTAGATTATATTATGTCAAAATACATACTTGAAATCTTGTTTACGAATGCATGTCTTTTCATGAGAATCTAGATCATGAGGATAAGTTTGATGGTCTAAGTATTGAATGGTATATTTATTCCAAGGGCTTTGTTGAATAGTCATAGCCTCAATGTGATAGATAAGTGAATCAAGTGGTTAGATAGATGATGGAGATTTTTTGTTTTGTATAATAAAGGAAGGATTAGAAAGAACTTGATGAGGATGAATGAGAGAAGCTGAAGAGGCAAGAGAATCAATAATGGAATTTTGGTCTCGAGGAATAGGCTTGATAGTGAAAGAGATTGATTCCTTAGTAACAGTGGTTACAATTTGATGATAAGTGATAAGGTTCTAACTTTTACATTGATAATCACCATTAACTTGATGAAAAATGAGCTAATAATCTCCTAAAGCATGAAGATATTAGATGTCTAGATCAAGAGTAGTTCTCATGCCTAAAATAGGAGCTTTGTATTTGACCATATTATTGATGACATCAAAGGTAAAGATAAAAGTTAAAAGAATGATCTTATCGAGAGGACTATTGAGAATACAACCTACCCTAACTCCTTGAAGGAATTTAGCACCATTAAAGTGGAGGGTTCAATTATCCTCATGCAAGTCAACACTAATTTTAGGGAGTTCCTTGATAACAACCTTTGGTTTAGTAGTACTAGAGGTAGGGGAAGATTATTCAAGATTATTGGCTTCAAGATTAGTAGTAAAGACATGAAAATAGTCTTTAATGGATATAGCTTGATTAAGACCTTTAATAAAAATGATATTTTCATCGAGAAGATCATCTTGAAGTGAAGAAGTGGCTGGAATGGGAGCTACAACAAATTGGTCAGTTATGACTTTCCCTTTAACAAATTTTTGTGTGATGATGTATATATCAAATTACATAAGTAAGACCACCCATTTGCCAATTTTATCTCTAGGAAGAAAGGCTTTGGAGAAGAAATAATGAAATGGGTTGGAATGAATGATGACATAATTAGTTTGGTATAACATATAATGATGAAGCTTTTTAGCCACAAAATAGATAGCAAGGCAATCACACTCAAATTTGGTATAATGTATCTCATAATCAAGGAGGGCTTGGATAGTGTAGTAAATAGCATAATCTCTTCCTATATAATCTTGTTGGGCAAACATTACCCCAACTAAAATAGGTATGGAAGAAGTATATAGAATTAATGGTTTATCATTAGAAGGTGGATGAAGTAATGACTCTTTAACATTATCAAAGGCTTTTTGACATGCATCCATATATTCCAAAGATGTACCTTTATTGAGAAGGGAATTGATGGAGTGAATGTGATAAGACATTTTAGGTACAAATCATCTAATTTCCCCAAGTTTGCCTAAATAAGTATGAATATCAAGAATATATCAAGGAATGGGCATGTTAACAATATCACTAGTTTTGGTTGGGTCAACATCGATGCCATAAAGAGAAGTTAAGAATCCTAGAAATTTATTAGATATGACTCCAAAAACACATTTGAAAGGATTAAGTCTAACTTTATATTTAAGGAGATGGTCAAAGATGATATCAAGATCGAAAAGATGGTTCTTACAATGTTTGGATTTAATAATTAGATCATCCACATAAGTTTCAAAATTTTTGTGGATTAGATTAGGAAAGATGTGAGTCATAACATGTTGATAGGTATCTTTAACATTTTTAAGTCCATAGGTAATTTTGATGTGACAATAGGTGCCCCATTCCATGGTGAAAGTAGTTATATGTTGGTCTTTGGGAGCAATATAAATCTAATTATATCCTGAGAAGCCATCTATAAGAGATAACATTTCACAACCATCCATGACATTGATGATGGCATCTATTGAAGGTAAGGGGAAGTTTTCCTTAAGACAAGAAAGATTAAGGTTGTGGAAATTAATAAAAATGTAGATAACCATAGTGACCTTCTTATAAATGGGAACAATATTAGAAACCCATCAAAAATAATCCACTAGTTTAATGAACTTAACATCTAGTAGTTTGATGATTTTATTATGACATAGATTAGTAAATATAGGTGGGAATTTGCATTGATATTCATGAACTAGCTTAGTGTCAAGATAATTTACGATGTTGTGAACCATAATACTAGGGTCAATGTTAGCCATGTCTTGGTAGGAATAAGTGAATGCCTCTTGATATTTATCAAAGAATAAGCTAAAGTTCTCATGCTCAAATGGTGAGAGTTCTCAAGAAATTATAATTGGTTGAGGATAATATGGGGTATCATATTTGATATGAGTTATTTATTATATAAGCATGGAATTGTTGTATTGAAAATGGTAAGGTGCATTTTTTAATGCTAAAATTAGATTTGTTTTAGGATCAATGCTAGCGACAGAGTTGTTAATGCAAGGAGTTTTATTCTTGAAATTTTCAAGTTTATGATATTGTCGAGGAAGTTGAGGTTCCCAAGCATGAAGTGACTCAAGAATATATTCTTCAATAGGCAATGTAAGAAGAGGACCATAATATTCAACATCTACTTCAAAGTCTAGAATTTAATTACCATGGTGATCATATTCATAATGAATCTAATGGACATCGGTTGCCTTAACATCTAGTGTAATTTTAGAAATAGATGAAGAGGATGGACTCAGAGAGACGGTAGTGTTGATAAATTAAATGATGGGAGAAGAATATAAAGAAATTATAGGATCCATAGGAGGTAGAGAAGATGAAGTAACATTTGTAAGTTTAGAAGGTATAAGTTGTTCTACCACCTAAGGAGTATCAATAAGTCAAGAATTGGTAGGAGCTACATGACCCTTAAGATCTAAGTCATGATGTGTAGATATGGTATGTACATCTTGATTGAAGGTGTGAATTTTAGCTAAAATATTTTGATAGTGATGGACATCCAAGTCTCTAGAGTGAGCTTGGGCCATGATATAGTTGTCATCATATGTTAGAGAAGTCATACATGCTTGAGAATTAGGGGGAGTTTTAGAAGGTGAAATCCCAATATTTATAAATGTATGAGGGGACATGGTGAGAGGATATTGGAATAATTTATCCACTCCAAAATCATTGCAAGTGAAGGTATATTTATGTAAAGATGGCTCTTGAACATTATATAGAGGGGAAAAATCGGTAATCTCATCCATGATAGGAATAGTATGATCTCAGGGTAAGAGAGGAGGAAGCCAATCCATACTATATGGAGGTAGTTTCTTGGTATTGCAAGTGTGTTATAACTTATTGGTCTCATCATCATCAAAATCCAAAAGATTAACTTGAAGATCAAGATTCATGTTGATGAACTTAGGTAAAGGAGAACTATTGATTTTAGAAACTATAGGAATTTAATATTGAGGCTTAGGATTAGGAAGTTGGATGCTACATAGGTTAGGATCAGCTTCATGTTTGCAACATTTTCCATTATGTAAGAATTTAATACATTGACTACTAGAAGAGGTGATGGCCCTCATCTGGTGAGTCCATGGATGACCAAGAAAAATGTTATAGGATAAAAGAAGATCAAGGACTATAAGCTTGGTTCTTGGTTTTAGCAGTCTTAGGTCTAAAGGTAAATGGAAGCCAAATGCAACCAACTAGATTTTGATTAATATTTTTAAATCCAAAACAAGTAATATGGGTTTGTTTAAGATGATATTTTTTATAACCAAGTTATTGAATAATCTATAAGGATGTGACATTAATATTAGAACCTTCATCAACTAGAAATTTTTAGATAAGGGTGGTATTAATGGATACTTTGATAAAGAGAGGTGGATCATTGAAATAAAATATAATTTCATCATTGATCATGTCTTATTCAAAAAATATAATGAAAGGCTTAGAAGAAGGACACATAGTCTCAATGGTATTCACATTAGTTGGTTGAGAATCAATAGAAGGTGGTTCTTCATATATGGAAGATAGATATTCAATTTTTTGTAAGTTTTTGCGTAAGAAATTTATGATGATAGGGTGAAGTGTGAACCAACTCCATAAGAGGAATCTTAAAAGGTATAGAGTTGAGTTCTTCAAGAAAATTCCAAATTTATTTAGAAGAACCAACATGAGGTTTAGAAATTAAATTATATTTAGGAGGTATAGATATGGTGGGAGGATTAGAAGGAGGAAGTTGTTCCTCTGGTGCTTCTGAATCATGATGAGTGGTAGTGGTATCTTTAAGAAATTTTTATTATAAAGATGGTTTTTTAGGCTTGATAATAGGATATTTGTGAGTTGGTTTATGATGATAATTAAATTTAGCAATGTTGACATATTAAGAGTTGTTATATTATAGGTCATAATTGGCATTGATGGCATAAAAATACTTGACATTTAATTGATTATTGTTTGAAGAAGATTTTTTATTATTAAAAATAGAGGTTTTTAAGGTTTGTCATTTTTGAGATGTGATAACAAACTCTTGATGATAAATTTTGATCATAGCCTCATGGTTGAATTAATCACCAAGCATATAAGAAATGACATAGTCAGTGATCCCTCTACAATATTTATGAGAATTCCCAATGTTAAGATGGAACCAACATAATAGATTTGGATCATACCTCTTAAGAGGAGCATTGGGATAAATTAAAGGTTTAAAGGGAGGTAAAAATTGTTGTATTTGGTGAACCAAAAGAGGTGTATGAGATGGTAACGAAACATTAGATTTGGAAACTCTAGGTTTGGTTTGAGAAGTATTACTAGTGATAGAATTAGATGTTTGAAAAGATTATTTAATAAGTTTATGATTGGGTTCAAATTGCTTCATAAGAAAGTCTTGATGCTTAGCCTAGCCAAGAGATTCATTAAGAGTTTAAGGAGCAAAGGTTCAAACATTGTATCAAAGAGTGGGAGTCAAAGTGGTAATAAAGAGTTTGAATAAATTATCATCAATCATATTATGATCAGATTTATAAGCTAAATATTTTCATCTTTTAATAAATTCATGAGCCAATTCATTAGGAGATTGTTTAGCATTTATGGAGTGACTAAGACAATTTTTAGGAAGATCATTATGTTGAAACTCTTTAATCAAAGGATTGACCAAATCTTCAAGTTGCAAAATAGAATGTTGAGGAAGTTTATTATACCATTCTAATACATCACTAGTGAAAATTTTGACTAATTGTTTAGTTGTGGTAAATGTATTAATTTAGATCCACTCTTTTTAAAGGTTACCAAAGGCTTTAATTAATGAAATAGGGTCTTTAGTCCATCATATTTGATATTTGGAGTTATGTTACCAATATCAATGGATACAATAAAGGGATATAAAGGATAATTTTGAATGGTTTTAAGTATCTTGTATTCATTATGGGTTGAGGAATAACATTACCTGAGGCATCCCTAAGAGGTGGAGGAATATAATTAGGATTAGCTTGAGGATGAATAGTTGGAGGTTGATTAGTTACATTGATTAAATGTTTTTAAAGTTGCATCATTTAGTTGGTATTTTATTTTTGCATTATGTTCATTTATTGAATGAGTTTAGCTAAGAGTTGGGTTGTATCGATAGGTGAGTTGGTGTTAGTTGGAACACTCCCCCAATTGGTGTTAGGGGATGATTATTAGTGGGATTGTTAAATAAATTTGGATCAAACACTCCCACATTAGTTTGGAGATTTTGAGAAGTGTCTTGATAAGTATGAAAAGGATTGGATCCATCAAATTCATCTTGAGGTGTTATTTTAACCATGTTATAGTTCATAGATAGAGGAGAAGAAATGCCCCATGAGTGATGGTTCTCTTGGGAGGAAAAGAGAGGGAGGAATGAACATCCCATATAACATCTAAATGGATTTAGGTTGTCTAAAAATATTGTGATAGGAGACCTCATTATGACTAAAGAGAGATGAATAAGATGAAAAACTAGAGAAATAAGAAATTAGATTGAGAAAAAGGAAAATTAAGAAATAGAACTAGGTTAACCAGATCAACCTAAAATAGAAAATAGGGCTTGTAGGTTGTACTAGGTCGACCAGGTTAATGTAGTCTAGTTCATAAAAGCTATAAAAAGTATAGGGTCAACTAGGTCAACCTAGTATAGTTAATAGGGAAGAGGAAAAGATTGATAACAAGCTTGGAAATAAAATAAGACAATTTGTAGCTAATATAATAAAGCAAGTGTATAAAGGAAACACACAATCAATTGAATTGATGATAGTTAATCCAATTGATGCACACAAATAAAAATATTGCACTAATGCTAGATAATGCAATATTTTACACACATAATTGATCTAAGATCAAACAAACAACTTGAAAGTAAAACTAACTACTTGTTCAACCTAGAATGTTGATTAGATTATGAAGAATGACTTTAAGTGTAAAGGGAGATTGGCTATAAGTAAGGTACTAGATATCAATTTGTGGATAGTTTTAGGTATGTTTAGGATGAAATGGATTTTAGTGGAAATGATATAGGCTTTGTATTAGGGCCTACCCCCTTAATTCACATACAAAATCAATAAGGGTAATGGGTGCTTAGTCAAAATATACCATTAACCATGATTTATACTTGACCAAAACATCAATTTAGCTTTCCCCTTAGTGATGAAGGCCAAGTAGGTAGACCTAGGTAGTCAAAATTTTAAATTATTATTGATGTTTATGTTGTTTGGTTATGTGTACAAAAGAATATAAATAGTGAAACTAATCAATTGATTGAAAACCACCTAATTAGACTATGTGAGCTATTCTAAGCATGCAAACAAATAAAAATAAAGATGTGATTAACATATATGGTTAATTTCAACTTTGAAACAAGGTATAATTGAGAAAATATATGGAAAATCATACAAAATAGGGTTGAAAAGGTCAAACATGTATTTTGGAAGTAGGGTTTGAAAGTGAACTAGGTTGGTTAGCTTGACCTAGTTATTTCCAAAAACATAGAACATAGAACTAGGTCCATAAGGTCGACCTAGTTGATTATGTAGAGGTAGTTTTGAAGACTACAAACTATGAAAGGAAATTACCAAAAAATAAAGATACAGAGGAATAAAAATAGACTTAAATGGTTTAGAGATGAAAAGGATAATATTGTTGATCTGAGACCTTAGAGAAAACTAGTAAAAACTTGTAAACTGGGTCAAGTTGGTCAAATAAGCTATACAAGATCCTACTAAAAAAGTGTTGAAAATGAAATAGGTCAACTTGGTTGACCTAGTAGGATGAAAAATAATTCTAAAAACTTAGAAAAACTTTTTCTAGGTGGATATGGTCCATTTAGTTGTCTGAATAGAATTTTATAAGTTTTAAAAACTTGTACTAGGTCAAGTTGGTCGAGCTAGTTACCTATTCCTGTAAACCTATACACAAAGATTAATTGAGTTGATAAGGTTGATCTAGCATAGTAAAGATATGATAAAAATAATGAATAGAAATAAAATAAGTGAAACAAATCCTATAAGGGTTTGATTCACATTGGGTTCACTAGAATGTATGCAATTGGAAATGCATCATGTCCATAAATTAATCTTGGATTGTATGGGATAGAGCACACCTACAGTTCTGATTGGGGAGCATGTAATTGTTAAGTGGGAACATGACCAATGTGAGGATTCACTAGATCTTATTAGAGGATCAATTGTCACAACACACCATGTGAGATAGGGTAATAAATCCTATAGTCTAACACAATTTCATAATAACCCTAAAAGAGTCCTTTGATTTTATATTTCACTAATCTAATAACAAGAAAAGTAAATCTAATATAGTGCACACCAAAGCTTGTGGCACAAAGTGGGGGTTAGTAAAGCAAATAAAAAAAAACATGTATAGGGGAATCCAAATAAATTAAGTATGAGTAACATATTAATACATGGAATATGAAGAGTACTATTATTCAAACCAACACTTATGCTATTTCTATCTACTAAAAAAGAGAGGAGAATAAAGTTAGAATATACTTACCTGAATGTGAACCCATCAAGACTCAATATTTCCATTAGCCAATGGGGATTTTTAAGAGGTTGTTGTGGTTTTTAAGGATCACTTTGTTAGTCCAAATCATCCAAGACCTATCCACAAGACTAGATTCTCCAAAATAATAAACCTAAGCTAAGTCTCCTCAAGTAGAATGGTGGAAGAGTGGATAATGAATAAGCACAAGTGAATAATAAATCCTAATTTCATATTCTAATAATGACCAAAATGACCTTGTATTTATAGGTAGAACTTACCCTAAAATCATTTAGATATGTCAACTATGTTAGGTTGACCTGGTCGACCTAGCACATTTTTAGGCTAACTCACTAGGTCTATGCTAGGTTAGCCAAGAGGCTAACAAGCTAAAAGAGAGAAAAGGGTCCTTAGATTGTACTATGTTGACTAGGTTGACCTAGTATGCTAAATAGGTCAAAAGGGTGCCAAGTAAGGAAATGTAGGATGAAAAGAGTAAAAATACTAGAAAATTATACAAGGGAGGATAAGCAACTTAGGAAAATGTTTTAGGAACTAGTTAGATTGGTAATAATATGGAAAAAAGGGACAACAATATTTTGAAGCACCAAAGGTCTACCCACCCCTTCCTGATGCACCCTTTAAGGTATGCACTCAGATATATTGAGTCTTGATGGGTTCTTGCAAGATGTAAAGTGTCAGTAATTGATAAAAGTTGAAAATATTATGTGTATACAGGAACCATTTTTTAGCTTGACCCCTATGGAAGGGCAAATACTAGGTGAAAACCACATATTTGAGGAAAATGTTCTTGAATTGGCTCAAGCACAATCATCTCAATTACAAGATGCCATTAAATGCCTACAATAATAAATGGATAATCTGTAATAATAGAAGGAAAATTTATAAAGGCCAGTTATTTTTTCAGTTCTTGATGTCATGATCAAGACATTTGAAGCATCTTTATATTATATATTTGACTCCCTAAAGTCAATAAAGGTGAGACAAATGTATTGGGCCAATAAGATATAGAACCTAAGGGCTTAGTCACCCAATACCATAATTCAAAGGACAAAATAAAGGAATTTATCAACATCTTGGTACAAAATCAAATCCTTGGTTTCAAGACTATTATCTTAGCTCACTTGAACATAGCCATGGGATTGATCATAGACAAGTTCAAGGGTTTCGGTACATGGTCCAAGAGCTTAGAAAGACTCTTTGGAGATGACAAGGTTCTACTAGGTAGGATATAATAATTCCTTGGGACCATGATTGTTGAACCAAAATGGGTCAACCCCATGGGACTCATAGCAGATAAGGAATTCAAGCACAAGACCACCTTAGTCATGCAAGAGGTAAAGATCAAGTGCCAAGGCAAGTCTAGGACTAAAAATAGTAGGATCATGGATATGATCCTAACAATAAAATAAAATATTACTAAGGTAAGGAGCATAAAAATCCTTAGAGAGAAATGATCAGGACCTTAGAGACCTAGCTAATCAGAAAGATGAGCTCTTCCTAGAACCTATAGCTAATTTGAAGCTTATTAATGAACAACATCAGAAGGTAGTAAGACTTATTTAGTAGAAATAGGGAACGTAATCAACATAGGGTCCAAAAATTTAGTTATGAATATTCTTTTGTAGAGATTTGTAATATTGAAAATAGTATATTCTTTTGTAAAGGCATGTGTAACTTATAATCACATTTGCCTTTAGGTCAGTCCATTTTGGAAAGTCTAGTGTATATTATAACTTTGGTAGAAAAGGATAGTTTTACTTACACCTGTACAATTGTAATTTGATATGACTAACTGAAATACTTCTTTGTATTATATAAAAGGAGTATTATCAATTGTAAATAAGTGAGGGAGTTTTTGAGATAAAAGCTAGTGTAAAATTTGAACAACTAATGAAAGCAAAGAATTCTGAAAGATTGTCTCATTTTGTTTATGTGAATTGTTATATGTATTCTCTCTCACTTGTCTATTTTGAATTATAGATTTGAATAGTTATTGTAGGCTCTTGGTTTGTACCTTTGAATGTATTATTGTTAACTTATGCTTATGCTAGGATAACTGAATGTTCTCTAGTTTACTTCATTTTATTTCCTCTACATTCGTAGATGTGCATTAGCTATCTAATTATAAGGGTAAATATTTAAAGTAACTTTGGTTCTTATTTGCATTATTTTCACATTCCTTAGAAGTTTTCCTAATGAGTGGTAAGATTTGAGCTTAAGATGTTTCATATCATATATTGGTTTTAAGTAGATGCTTGGATGATATTTGAACTTTGTCATGATATTTGGAATGAAGATCAACATCAACATATATTCTTTGTGCCCTACCTTTATTTTTTCTTGTTTTTTAACCAATTAACTTTAGATTAAAGCTTCATTATATATATCCATCTTAGTTTAGATTTAAACTTATGATTGAACATAATTTACCTTAATTAGCATAGATCATCTTCTTATTTTTAGTTATTTATAGGCCATAGTGGCTCCTAACCACCATCTAATAAAAGTATTGTGAAAAAGTAATTTTTTCTACCTCTATTCCATCATAGATAATAGGATTATCACAAACTATAACTCATGCTCTAAATTATTTGAATTATAAAATGAGAAGTGTTTCTTAAAAAAATTGAGCAATGTGATACATATTTAGGCATCAACAGGGAAAGCTTTGTTGGCACTAGAAGGAAGGCCAAATTATTTGCTAATTTATAATATCTTTGATGGTTTTTATGAATTATTTTTTAAGATAACTTTATTATTTGCATATTTATGTTTCTTTTAGCATAATCATGTAACGTTTGGTGTTATTCATGGTTTTAGATCTATCTTTGTGCTTAAGTAGACAAATATTGACACTCTTTGAAGACATATATTGAATTATGGTAAAGATAGATTTAGAATTATGATCCCAATCGGTTTGAGGTGAGAAATAATTATTTTGATCAAATATTTTTAGATCCTTTGCTCAATAGAGTTCATCTGAGATTAAAACATGTAAAGTTTGATCTTAATTATATATTTGGATACATCTTTGAGCTAACTTGATAAAATATCAGTGTCCTTTGTTGTCCTTTATATGAATATTTGAAAATTTTAATTAATGTGCATTTCTAATCATTGTTATCTACAAGTAAGGATTAATGAATCATATTTAAAATGGGATTCAAAATTATCAATATGGAATTACCAAGGATTAGAAAATGTCATGCTCAGAGACTAGGGAGCCTTGCTTGAATTAGAAGCGCATAGAAGAGGTAGGCAAGACAAAGGTAAGAACAAGATTTCAAAGTCTTTGCCAAATTCACCAGTTTTGGTTGATCATGTATTCAATCCCAATCATGGTATGGCTTGTCTCGATGGCTCTTCCATCAATGTGCTAGGAGTAGTACATGACCTTCCCTATAACCTTGAAAAATGTTTACCAACATTTTGTCCTAATAGTTTTATAACTTTAAAGAAACATATTAAATCATTCAAAGCTACTTTGAGATTTTTAAATGTCACTCATGAAGATATATCATATAGACTATTTCATCTCACTTTTAAAGTTGATAAATATGAATGGTTTTTAAATTTACCTAATAATTAAATTGCAAGTTGGGTTGAAAATTTAACAATGTCTTCATTGACCAATTTGGAAAAATTGTTAGTCCTTATGTCTTATACCAAAAATTCACCATAGTAAAAAGGGATGCAAATCAAACCATAATAGATTTCAATATTAGGTTAAAAAATATGTTTAGTAGGACTATAGATCCTTATATACCACAAGAGGCTTTAGCCTCGAAAATATATAAAGATGCCTTAAATCCTATGGAATTTATATTTATAAAGAGATATGTTGGACACATAAACACATTAGCTTTAGCTGATGCTAAGGTTGTGATTATCAATGACCAAATGTAGCCCCAAGGTCAGATGTCTTACTCTATTCCCAACATCAACCCATATTTACTACCCTAAATGTCTTCCCAAATAAAAATCAGAACATACTTGCTTTGAACTAAATCCCAACTTTGAACCAATTACCCTTAAGTCATGCTCATCCTACCTAAAACTTGGGATTCCTAAACATTGTTTCCAATAGATTTAACCCTTGTGATCAAAATGCCTTGGTACCAACCACTAGTACTAATAAAAATTAGGTTCATCATTCTAAGGCAGCCAAAAATGAAAATTAATCTATCTTAAATCTGGCCCAAAATTTAAGCACTGATTTTCTTCAGCTATAGAAGCAAGTTGGTAATACTGGAGAGATCTCACGTAGGAACTTTTCTTTCCAAAGGTTCAATAGGCCTACTAACATATTACATAATGATATTTAAAATAATAATAATAATAATGAGTCATTGGTTGATAAAAAACAATGGATATAAATCTTATTGATATTTCTTTACCTGATTATTGTATAGTACATTACACTTCTAGACATGGTGAGATAGATTTCACTAAATTTTTTAAAGATTTTGAGGCATTTCAAGAAGAGTTGGGTATGTTTTAAGTTTTTAATAATAAATATAATTGTTTAGGTACATTAGAAACTAAATATAATAACCAAGCCTTTATGATGGAGACATTTGACTTCCCTTTCCAAGAAGATAATGAACCTGATGATATTCCTGAAAAAGTCCATGATTTTCAATAGTTATTGAAGAAGACCTACCCTATAGAAAATATGGAGTAGAAGTATCCATTAACTACTTCAACACCTCCAAATAACTTTGCAACTCTTCTGAAAATTACCTTAGATAATAACCCAGAGCCTCCAAAGGGAAGTACTTCTAAGAATAGTACTGATTCATCTAATTCTTCCAATAAGACTGGGTATAATATTATGAAAGACTTGAAGAAAATTAAGGCTAACATTACATTACATTAGTTGACATAGATCACTAAGTAAAGAGACCTATTGTTGGAGTCCTTATCTAAAAATCCTACTAGGCCACTCAAAATTGATAATGGTAATGTTTCTATGTATAAAGCTAAAACATAATCCCCACCTTTCTTACTTAGTGTCAAAATGTTTTGTAAGAATCTACATAATTATTTATTAGATTTTGGTGTATCCACAAACATCATGCTAGTAGGTATTTTTAAAAAACTTATCTTAATTCCTATTAAATTTGATAGATTTTTTACTCAATTAGATAAGTCTAGAGTCAAAGTAATTCAAGAATTGTTATGTGTTCATATGCAATTTGCCTTTGAGCCAAGGGTCTAATAATTTATTGAAATCTAGATGGTGGAAATTCCTGATGCTTATGGGATACTTTTAAGCAAAGAGTGGACAAAGGCCTTAAATGGATATATGTCCACTAACTATTCACATGTGTGGCTACCATGGAAATGAGTCTCAAATTAGATCAGAGTGAAAAAAGAGCCTCAGATGAAGCACATGATCGCATAATATAATGTTTTGGATGAAAGGGTTAACATGTTGGACTCTGATGAGATTAATATGATGGATTCTAAATTAGGAGTGTATACTCTTGATACTTCTAAGGTATGTAGTTCTAAGACTTCTTATGCTTTGCTTAGAATTTGGAAATTACATTTTGATGGTGCTAGGTGTAAGTCTAGATCTAGAGTATGAATTGTTCTAACCAATCCTATTGGGAAAGAAATAAAATATGCTTATATGCTTTAGTTTCATTACATAAATAATCTTGTAGAGTATGAATCTTTGATTCTAGGATTGCAATTTACCATTAAGCATAAGGTTAAAGAACTCTTGATTCATTATGACTTAGATTTTGAGGTCAATCAAGTGAGGAGTAAATACCAATATAAATTGTCATATTTCAAGAAATATAAGTTCATAGTTTGGGATTTGTTGGAATCTCTTGATACTTTCAATATTATTTTCATTCCTAGGGAGGAGAAAAATACTACTGATGAGCTTGCCTTAGATGCAACCAATCTTATGCCAAACCATGACTCTCAAAAGTTTATCATTGAGCTAGTTCCATGCCCTTCAATCCTAGATAATGTACACCATCTTCAAGTTTTTTATGGTGACCAATATATCCTATATTTCATGACCAACTCAAGAGTATTTGAGGCCCATGTCATAGATGAGGCCAATGAGATTACTCTTGAAGAGGATGGCATATTTGATAACAAAGTCATTCAGCTAAATGATAACAAAATTTTAAAAGTCATGATTTCCTTGGAGAGGTTCTTTGATTAGGATAAACTAGCTGAGAAAACTAGGATTCCCAAGGCAAGTGGGAAGGATTATAAGATAGTCGATCTTGGAACTTAAGATCAACGCCAACTAGTTAATATTGGGATAACATAGAATTGAAAATGAAAATGCCAAAGACTTTATGATAAATTATAAGGATATTATAACATGGTATTATGATGATTTGAAGATTTTAGATCCAAGATTCATCACCCATATGACACCCTTGAAGGAAAACAACAAACCTTTCAAAAAAAACCAGAGGCATGTTAACCCTATTTTAGAACCTATGATTTTAAAAGAAGTCAAAAAGTTGTTAGATGCCAAAATTGTATTTCCCATTAGGCACACTACCTAGGTCACCAATTTGGTCCTAGTTAGGAAAAAAATAGTGAAATAAGACTAGCATTGATTTTAGAAATCTAAATATATAATCTAAAAAGGATAATTAGCCTCTACCTTCTCTAGACCAAGTTATACAAAGCATTTCTAGTTCTCCTATGACGTCCTTTCTTGATGGGTTTTTAAGGTATAACTAGGTGTTGGTGAATCAAAAATACATGTTGAAAATTGCTTTTAATACCAAGTGAGACACATTTGCTTACAAAAGGATGCCATTTGGGCTAATAAATGCAGGGAAAATATTCCAAAGGGTCATGGATCATGATTTCCAAGGTTTGGTAGGTAAAAGAATTATTATATACATAGATGATCTGATTATTTTTTCTAAAAATAGGGAGGACCATATCATACATTTACAATAGGTATTTGAAAGATGGAAAAGTTATGTTATTTCTCTTAACCCAAATAAAAATATTTTTTATGTTACTGAGGGAAAACTATTAGGACATGTCATCACTAAGGAGGGAATCTCTATAGATCTAGATAGAGTAGAATTTATATCAAAGATAGAGCCTCCTAATGGTAAGAAAGAACTAAAATCATTCTTTGGAAAAATTAATTTTGTAAGAAAGTTTATTTTTGGTCTTGAAAAAATTATCAAGCCATTGAATGATATGCTGAATAAAGATGCATGAATATCTTGGAATGAAGAAACCAAGAAGGATTTTAAGGACATCAAGGAGGTAATTGGACAAGCTCCAATCTTGATAATTCTATATTTCTCCAAATATTTTTACCTTTACTCCGTTGATTTTGATCATAATATTATTGTAGTTTTAACTCAAAAAATTTATGGATGTGACCATCTAATTGCTTTCATGATCACAAACTTTAAAAATGTTGAGTTAAATTATTCTCTAATTGACAAACAAGAATTTGCATTAGTTAAGGAAGTGAATAAATTTATCTACTACATTCTTAGGAATAAGGTGCATGTAATCTTACTAGATCCTACCATCAAGCTCATGCTAAGTCAAAATGAGATAGGAGAAAAGAGAGGTAAGTGGATGTCTATGCTACAAGAATATAACATTGAAATGAGAATTTAAAAATTGGTAAGGTGCCAAGGTCTAATTTAATTCATTGCCAATACTAACCCTAAGCTAAGTGTCATGCAGGTTGAATAAAAATGTTTTTAGTCCAATCATTGGTATGATCATATTATCCATCTACTAATCAATGACACTTATCCTACAGGTCCAACTAGGGAGAAAAGAAGAGACCTAAGATTCAAGGTAGCCCACTACTTAATTAAAGATGGACTGATGTACCAAAAATAATTTAAAGGCATTTACTTGAGGTGTGTATCCAAATAAGAAACAATATAAATCATGATCACTTTTCATGAGAATATAGGAATTGGACATTCCTGTGGAAAGAAAACAACTCATAAAATCCTTAGATTTGGTTATTATTGGCCCAAAATTTTCAAGGATGCCCATAAGCATGTAAGGCAATGCCATTTTTGTCAAGTCTTCAACATAAAAAAGCCTAAGGTAGCCATGCGACTGCAACCAGTTATGGTAGATAAAACTTTTGCTCAATAGGGACTAAATTTCATGGGGATAATCAACCCAAATTCATAAAAATGTCATGAATATATTCTAAATACTACTGACTATTGCACCAGATGGATTGAGGTAGTAGCCACTAAATAGTGTAGGATCGAAGAAGTGATCATTTTTTTAGAAGAAAGTATATGCACTAGGTTTGGGACACCTATATCTCTAGTCTATGATAATGGATCTAATTTTATATCCATAGAGATGACAAAATGGGCATATGATAATAACATCATTCTCAAGTTCTCATCTAACCACTATCCTCAAGGTAATAGGGTATCTGAGTCAACTAATAAGAAATTGATGAAGGCAATAAAGAAGTCTATAGAAAATAAACCTAGAATATAACACAATCTTCTCAAATATGCCCTTTGGGTAGATAGGATAAAGGTCAAGCAAGCCATTAAAACATCACCTTTCTCATTGGTATATGGCCAATAACCCATATTCCCCATTACACTCAAGCTGCCAACATACCAATTCATGCAAGAGTACATGGAAGATGATCATGAATTGGTAAATTCAAGGCTACTAGACATTACTTAGATGAAAGATGATAGAGAAGAGATTTTTTTTAGGCATCAAACCATATTGAAAAGGTGGTTTGATAAGTAATCAAAAATAAAGGTGTTCAGGTAAGGATACTTAGTTCTTCTTTGGGAAAAAGCATCTAAACCTAAGGGTAAACATGGGAAGTTCACACCTTTTTGTATAAGATCCTATCATATTTATAAGATACTTTGAAACAAGACCTTTAAGCTAAAAGGCCTATAAGGAGTTGAATTAACATTGACCCCCAATGGGCAATACCTTAAGCATTACTTTTCTACTGATCTCTCTGGGGTCTTCATGGAGTAAACTATACAAATAGTTAGAGTTAGTGTAGGTAGGATAGATTAGTTTCTTTATATTTTTTCCATCATGTCCCTTGTTTGTACATACATTTGTATATATATATATATATATATATATATATATATATATATTGTTTCATTTCCACTTTTTTTTATTTTTTTTCATGTTTTTACTTTCTCTACTTTATTCCTTACTCTGGATAAGTCATTTTTGGATAGCATTTGGCTCAAAATAAATTTAAATATTGGAAAACTCCATAGTTCAAAAATGCAGGTATGAATCTTAAGCATATGTTGACCATGGGTTTGAAATATGAGCTTAATGTTATGATTTAGATAAAATTTTAAAGACTAATAAATAAATTGGTTGTTTCATAATATTATAACCTTGTTTTGATCTAAACTTGGTTTTCGAAAGAATTTCACATATGGGATGAAAACTTAAATTATTAATACATAATCATGCTTACACTTAACAAACATCCTTATCTAGGATAAAGTTTCAAACATAGGTGATTGTCTGAAAATCAATGATTTGACCAAATCCCTAAACCTGGATAACCTAGTTCCCAACCTTTAATAGAAAGCCCAAAAATGGTCTAAAAAGTACAAAATAAGAGCATATTGTAAAATCAAAATCTTTCCAAGCAAAGGTGATTCTGGTATTCTCCATCAGGGCTATGGATGCCTGGCCAGTAGTGGATCAATGCCTTGAGTTGAGCCAAAAACATCTCTATCGAGGCTATGGATAACTAGATAGTAGAAAAGCAATGTCTAAGCCTTCCTTGAGATAAATGATGGTTCTTAATAGATATCCAAACATGTTGCAAGTCAATGTTAATGGTTAAAGTCATAAAATTTGGAAGTTGTTCCCTAAATCCCATGGTAAATAGTAAGTGGAATAAAATAACACACATAACATGGCTAGGTTTCTATGTTTAATCCTAATTATCTAGGTACAAGACTCATTTTAATCATGAAATAATCTTGATAATGACACTGATCAAGTGCAATAAGCAATCTAGTTATTTTTTAAAACTAGAGTCTCTGAGTTTTAACATATTTCTATATTTCCCCTAGAAGTCACCATTTATTGAGGTCAAAACACCCCTATATTTGACAAATGGGGACCCTTGTGTCAAATTGTGCAAATTTTAACCTTAACACTAAAAATTCACTTGATCAAAAAACCATTAATATGTTTTTCAAATTGTATGTATTTAAAGACCATCCACACCTTCACTTGGCTGGTTTATTTGTTCATGGCTCTAGTTAATTTGGATGAATATTTATAATGGTGGATCTTCCTACTTCAAATTATAGGTTTAATGGAACTCTCATTGAATGGATTATTCTCTAATTTTATAGTTTATTCCCTACTCAGGGTTTTACTAGCCTTTGGTCTCTAGGAATTTAAGTTAAATCCATGTTTAAAGCTTCTATAAACCCTAGCATAGGCTATTTTGAACCAAATTCAAAAATTGGTTGGAATATTTTATGCAAGAACACTTTAAAATTTCCATGGACTTAAGTTTAATTTTTATACTAAGGTCTGGGTGTGTTTTTAAACACAACCAAACCTTAGCCTAAAAATTATATACTTGGCCTCATCATGTCCCGAGCCCCTCATTCTTTTTTATTTTAGCATAGTCTAAATTTAATGTTCTTAGGGTCCTTTTATTGTGTTCCTATCTTGGTCTAACTTTATTTTTTTTCATGGTCCGTCTCATCGTAAATTTAGACCAATATCTTAGTTTTAAGGCCCTATTTGTGTTTATTAATTGAAATAAGACCTTAGTCCTAAGACTTTAACTTAAGTCCCTTTATGTCTCTAGGTCCTAAATTAAATTGTGAGCTTGTTTTTAGGATCAAAGACCTATGTTTAATTAGTTAATATTGATCAGATAGAGTGAGATGAGCCTAATATGCCTAAGACTTTAGCCCATGAGACCAATCCCGCTCAATCACCTAGATCATGATCAATGACCCACATTTGAGTGGATGCTGATGATTCAATGACATGAAACAAAAATCAAAGTATAAAGGGGTCTCTTTAATTATAAAATAGACCTAATCTAATACTTTACCCTATGGTTTTAATTGTATTAATATAATAAAACCTTAGGATAAAATATTATACTATGACTTTAATTATGTGAAGGGTCCTTGTCTTATTATATTATAAGGCTTAAGTTGAGGACTTATGTTATGATTTGGTATAATTTATATATAACCTTGAGCTTATTTAATGCATTTATGACTATGGGATCTAACCATGTTCAACTGCCTCGATCATAATCAATGACATACATCTACTGGGGTAAAATTAATCAAATGATGCGTATTGAGACAAAGTTGTTATGGGACATACTGTATTTAATGGAACTTAAATTTGATGTTCTTAGTACCATAATTTGATGTCTATGATTCCATCATTGAAATTTGTGAGACTTTTAAATTTTAACCCATATGGTTAATTATGAGATCTTAAATTTCACATTCTTGTAACCATCAATTGATGTCCGTAGGGCCATCATTGATGTTTGTGAGACCGTAAAATTTTGAGATCATAAATCAATATTAATTTAATGAATGAACTTGAAAATAATCTAAAAAAATTAAAAATAGAATATAAAACCCACACATTCTAAGATTCCAACACAAAAAAATTACAAACAAATCTCATCTATCTAAATGTGCAAAATAGTAAGAATTTATGTAGCCATTCAAACTAATTCAAAGACCTTGTATTTAAAGATAATAAGACATGGTGATTTATTCATTAAGGAAAAATAATTCATACATAAATTGGGTAATCAAGTGATATGTGATTTAAAACACTTGGGATGATTGGGATATCACATGTTAGTAATTGATTAGATCATGAACTATCTATTTAATTTGAATTAGGTGATGTCCTCATGACTGTCAAAGTTTATCTCATAATTGTGTACATTCCATTTGTAAATAATGGGTTTTTTATTATTATAATATTAATATAATCTCCCATATAGTTGAGTTACTAAGATTATGATCTGTTATAATCTCAGGTGCTCACCTTATTCAAAACTTTTATTTAGACTATTCATCCTTCTACACAATTGAGTCATTGAGATTGTGCCATGTGGCACAATCTCGGGTGCTTGTATGAAGTGTAATTTGAAAAAATAAAAATACAAATACCATTTTTTGATATGAAAATGTTAAATAATAAATATTGATACACAATTGGGACATTTCTAGGTGTAAACTCCGAAGACCTTTTCATAAATAGGGAAATGTTGAAGTGTATTTTCTAATGCACAAAATCCAAAGTATAAATTATGATGCACAAATTTTAAAGACCATTTTGAAGGATGCAAAATGTGAAGTTTAATTTGAAAAATAAAAAAGTGGAAGAGGTTTTCATGATTCATAAAATGCGATCTGGCTATTTGGAATATATAGAAACACAAAAATGCAAAGTGGACATTCTAACAATAAAATGTTGTTAAATAGATGAAAAGTTACATAAATACTAAATTTTTATAGTATAAAATATAAAACTCAAATTCCAAAGTGTATTTTTCAAGACCCAAAATACAAAGTGCCACTAAAAATAAATATAAATAAATAAAATAATAAAACATTATACATTCTCAAAAAATGGACTAAATTTTGAAAAAACCATTCATATTTCTCATTATAAAAATAAGGAAATAATGTTTCAAATTTTCCAATCCTTTTATCACTATTTTTTATAGTGCCTAGTGGGATGATACATTTAAATAGTCTGTTACAATGCCTTTCAAAAAATCAGTGAGAACAAGTGTATGACCTCTCCAATTTTTATTTAGTTTTAAAGTATAGATGATACTATATATGAGTATGGATGGTAAATATGTGTCAGTTGGGTTTGGCTTCCATTTCTTGTCCAAGTAGCCTAAATAAATTTTTCCTTTTTCCACATCTTTTTTCCCTACATGAACTGGGATGAACCAAGCTACATTAACCCTTCGTTCTATATCCCAATTTGTTTGTAGTATCTCAATATTGATTTTATCTATAACAACTCATACTATGTAGTCCACTTCTTTAGAATTTTTAGGTTTTAAAAATAACATATCATTGATTTGCACATCATGACCTGGATCGAATGTAATTTTGTTATTTTTCTTCTTGGACCAATATATGTATCTATAGATGCCACTCCACAATCAAGGGTCCTATCATGAACTATTTTGTATAGATATCTATGCAAGGGTATATCATGGTGATTTATAGGCCAAAAATATCCTATACACTCAACTTCAGAAGGGAACATGTCTTCTTTCATTATGTCATGGATGTTTTGGAAGTAATTTTCTATATCCTTCCACTAACTATTTCTAGTCAAACCAAATTCATTAAATTATTATACATAATTATTCAAATTATATTTAATTTCTTTTTCACTCTTTTTTATAATTCTATTTGAGTTTTTTACAATAATTGAATCTTGAGATATTTCTCTATTTTTTAAGTCTTTGAAATATATTTTTGTTAGATTACCTTCTGAAACATTTGGCTCACCATTTTATTTTGTTCCCCATAATGTAATCAGGGGGGACCAATTTCTATATCTTATAGAATTTTCACAATGCATAATGGGCTAACCTTTCTCCATGCATAGAATAAAGTATTGAACTTTTGTGAAGCCTACTATTTCATTTCTTCCCTTCAACTGGTAACTATTAACATAGTCTTTGAAATCCACTACCTATTAAATCAAATATAGCATGAGGTTTCTTATATTTTCACACATTCTATAAGTGTCCATCATCTCAGCCACTCTCCATACATCTTTCCTCTTTATACATTTAGATACATTTCTAAATGTGTCATTTATGTCCTCATGGATATGTCCTATAGAGAGAAATCCAACCTCGACATTGAGGAAAACACATTTGTAGACAAAGAGAGATAAATATTGAAACACATGAACAAAAAACATGATTTTGTGAATTTATAAATGTAACATTAGTTCCATATAAGGTTAGACATTTTTTAAATATAATTATGGATGAAAGTACCTATTCTTATTATCCATACAATATTTTTCTAGTTGAAGGTATAGCCTAGAAGGAGGTTTACTTGAAGTCACCAATTGATTATGCTTCTTATCTATATTTTTTTCATTCAAGGTAGTAGTTTTTAGATAAAAGTGCATCATACAATGGATATTTTGAAGATCCAAGTTTATATAGTAAATATACATAATTATCTAGCATTGTTGTTTCCATATCCCTGAAGAAAATTTTCAATGAGGTGATAATAAAGCTAGACCCTCCAAGAACGTATGGTAAAAAAATACCCATATCCACTTGCACCATAACCATGTGTTATAATCCTTGCCATTGACAACTCTAATATTTTATTGGTAAGTGCTTTGATTTTTATCACTATCCTTGGCATAATTTTTTTTGAAATTCCACCTTGAAATGAATGACACATATGCATTATTTAGGGTATTACTTTGACATTTATTTATGTGTGTAATACATTTTTCTTGCAAAAAGTATTTTATTTGAGTGCATCATAAATTATTGATCAATACAATATTTTTGATCTCTAGAGAGGGACCTAAATCATTTTTTTGAGTCAAGAAGATGCATGTTTTTCACTTATCAAAGTCATCAGACATGGCAATGGTCACATCATGAAAATTATTTCTCCACATGTTATTGAATTTTGGTTGGGATATTGGCTCATATTCCATATCTATAAGTTGTGCATTGATGTGGTGCCTCATAAATTCTTGAGTGAAAGATGTTGTAAGATGTCAAACATTTTCTCATGAGATGTCTATATCTACTTGGCATGTTAGTCATGGAGAAACATATACAAAATCATCCACCAATTGGTCTAACAAGTATTTTCCTACCATTGTCTTCCTTTGTTTCTTTTGTCAAAATCTCCCTACATGGAATGCATTTCATTCCCCATTTTTGTGACAATTTTGAATGTCAAAAAAGTTACTTCTCTTCAATCCATATATTTTAGGCCAAGCTTCCAAATAGATCTCTGTACCCTAAAAATCATTGGTAATTTTGTTTTTATTTTTCTTAAATAAATTGGTAGAAAGGGAATCCAAGACATGTTACCTCATATCTATTATGGTGGAATCAATAAAATTTATCTTTATAGATTTTATAATCTCAAATGACAATCATGACTGAAACATATTTTGGTGCAACATTTATCTACATACATTATTAACATCTCACTATCTATGCTTTCATCAAACTTCACATAGCTGAGTGAAGTGTTTGGCTGATTTCTTTTTCATCCCAAGTATTTGTAGGCACGAGTTAATTTTTTTGGATGCCTTTATGATAGGAATGTTAGGAAAGGAGTGACTTAATTATCCACTACATCCTAAATGTTTCCAATTTCTTTCTCCTTTGGTGTCATGTATGCTAAATTGATTTCTCTAAAAGTCTCAATGTCCACTATTTTGTTGGAAGGCCATCTAATGATAGTTTTTTAGTTACTTCTATACTACAAGTCTCATAATGTTGTATAACTTGCCTTATGTAAATTCACAATTCATTTTCTAACATTGGGATAGGAATGCAACTAAAAATCTTCCTTGGTTGTGTAAATTCAAAATAACCAAAAGCAATTTTTTCATCATTTCCAAGAGTTGTACATTTATGCAACAAATGTACCCTTTTCCCAAGAAAAGTTTTTCTTAGTCTTTGAAATGTGGTAGGATTATTGATATATCAAATAAATGATTCCAAGAAAGGGTTTCCTTAATGTAATGGTTACTTTATCTTTTTTCCAAGTCATTGTCTATAGAAAATTTGTCTATGATGTGTTACATCATTATTATGCTCTATATCATAAAACTATCAACTACATCCCCCAAATTATCCACAAAACCTATAGGAAATGGAAAGAGTTAAGTTAGATCAAAATATTTAGTCACATTAGCACTTGCATATTCAATAGGTATTTCCTCATTGTGGCATGTGGAAGTGAGATTTATAGGTTCTAGAGATTTAGCATTTAGACTTTCCACTTTGTGTATTCTTCCTTCACCAACAACCTTACCATTATCTATGAGAGAAACATAGTCTCCACATTGGAAATCCATTGACATATGATTTTCTATCCTAGACATTTACAAAATACATTATAAGAGTTATTAATTAGGTTATTTATAAAATCAGTCCAATTTATACCTATATGTATGGGATAAAGCATTATTTATACCATAACTATGGAGATATGTTAAAACCTAAAATATTTAAGAAGGTAATGTATAACATTTTTTTAATGACATAGTTTATGTCAATCCAAAAAAATATTATATTTTAATATCATGTACTACATACTTAAATTCTATATTACTTTGAAGGTATCTCCTAGGAGAAATATTTCAAACATTATATTATATTTTAATATGCATAAGATCAAAATAGTCGTGTAGAGAAAAATAGATAATTAAGTCAATATTCAATCATGTATTTTAATAACATACAAAATGATATTGAGAAATGGGGATGGAAAATAATTATCTTCTTATATTTTAGGATCCTATATGTGATTCAAACCTCTGTTGTGGACCCAAAAGTGTAAAGGTATCTCTTAGGAGATACCTTTTAAATGTGCATATGGGCACCCTTGAAGATTTGAAGGAAATACTAGGTGATATCGTGAAGGGATTTATAATGCATTCAAGGGTACATATGATGTTAATATTAAGACTTCATTTTATTATAGTCAAGGACATGTGGCATACACCCACAAAATTGTAACATTTTAACACTAAAAAAATATTGCAAGTTCATCGGGAAAATAACTCTCCATGATTATTCTAAGTGTCTCCATCCCATTTACCAAGAGATTAACATATTAAAATAATGTATGAAATATTAAAGATATGTAAGAAGCACTGTGATGACATGTGTTTCCCTCTAAAATGCCTCTAAATTTTTTGTTAGAAATGAGGCCCACTTCCTTTGGATGATGATGCACCTTTTCTTTAAATAAGAACTCTCTTATTTCCTAAGGAGCATCATGATGACACATATCATTAGTATAAGGGATTGAGACTTAGCCAAAAAATTATATTAATCTCAAATCAATTCCAAAAAATTAGTGGTGAAAAGATAGGTATGGCAGAAGGATGACTAATGGTTGCAAAAGACCATTAATGACATAGCATTTAAAAAAGTACATCTTGTTTGAGGTAGATCAAGTTGGGATGCAATAGGTGGATTCATTAAATAAAGTAGATACATGAAGTGACATAAGGTCACATCAAGCACATGATATGGGGTAATTTAAATATTTGGGAGATAAAAAAAGGTCACTATCAAAGTCAAAATATTAAAGATGAGGAAGAGCACTTGTGTGCAAATAGTCAATATATTTAAAGAGGTTATAAAGATTAAATTGGATGATAAAAGCTATAAAATGAATGAGATAAAAAATTGCAAAATATTAAAAACTTTGGTGATCAAGAATATTCTACTATCTACTCTTGATATACTCCTATGCATAAAAATTGAGACCCAAATTTTTGGTAGAATAAAGTAATCAAATAGTATAAATTATAGGTTAAGTCATGGATAGGAGCAAGTTATTGATCCCACTCATAGATGCATAGAATTTATAAATGAGGATTGGGATAGGTCTTTGAAAAACCAAATTCAATGACTCAAATCCATTCAACTTTGTATAAATGGCTAAATTTACTCTCTTCAACCCATCAACACAACTAGGTGTATAAGCAGGAGATATTACATTTTAACATCCACTTTGGGGTTCTAATGTAGAGAGGATAATAAATTTACCTACATTTGGGCAGCTATATGAGTTCATACATACCTTATTAAGAAGATACAACTAGGGGCTATCATTTTTATAGAGATATCACCATTTAGATCAATGGCTAGACCATAGTGAGAGTCATAGGCCTCCCAAATCATGGAAAATACTTATTACCATTCAATTCTACTACACCATCAATTAATTCTTTTATTTGGGATAATTTTCCCACTAGGTTAAGTAGAGGAACCCCAATTGACTCTATTAAGTATGTTGCAATGCACATTCTAGTAGAGTGTATTACAAAGAGGTTTTGGTAGATAATGAAGCAGGTCAATCAAGAAATAAAAGAAGTAATTGAAATTATGTATCACATGATACACCTAAATGATAAATTCAATTAGCTTGAGTTTATCTCATCTAACCTTACCACTAATATCAACAAGGTACTTTTACATAGCTCATAAATTTTCCAATATTATTTTCTAGTTTTGTTGTTATGCTTCACCCAATAGAAGTCCTTGATAGGCCAATTTAATGTTACTATAGACTTTTGGCCTACTAATACCCTTCTAATAATCACTTGGACTGAGATAGGACAATATTATGGGCAATTAGGGTAGTTTAACACATGGTGGCTTGAGGCCCTAGCTTTGATCAAGTTTTACCCCTGAATTCCATAAGATGTCATGCAATATTTAGGGTAGCATGCATCAGTAACCAAGTTGTACAATGGTATTAAAATCAAGGTACATGAGTTAGCCATGAAAGCTATGATTCTAATTCCCTTTTTCATCACAATTATTGAATCACAAGCCAAAGTATGGAGGTATATATCCCTAATCACAATGCTAGTGTAGCCTATTCGAACCATCCCTCTAGGTGCACAATAATGTAGTCAAGAGAAAGAACAATCACAGCTAGTAGCACAACCATAGGCCTCACCAGAATGGTCTATAGCTCCCCCAAAACAATAAAAAAGCAAATGAAAGGGACTTGCATAGAGATCCTCACCACCACTATCCAAAAAGAGATCAAGGTAAATCAAGTCTTGGTTTGACAACCCACATGTGCCAAGAATAACTTATGAGTGTGATCTTACAATGTTAGGGGTTAATGATTAGGAAGTTACTCAATGCATGATTAAAGACATTGGAAAAAAGGTCTATGATAAGGAGTTATTTTACTAGAAATCAATGCACACTTTCCAAGTGTAGAATAAGGTAAGTAGTTATCATGTGGTTGACATTATGTAACCCCTCCCTTTGTTATTATGGATGCTATAGTTCAAAAAAAAGATCAACATGAAATTACAATAGAAATTTTCTAAAAATATCTAGAAGTTGGTTCATAATATGTACAGATTATAGATCTACTAAAGGAAAGGCTCTTGATATGGCCACTAATTCAAAAACAATGTACTCATCATTGAGTGAGGCCTTAAACTACCATATAAGAATGTATGGTATATTTCAAAGAGCCAACCATAATAAATAGTGCCCATCAAGTGAAGTCTATGGGTACAAGGAGACACAAGGATACACTTGTCCTTCCAGCTGAGCTGAGAAATATTTTTATGCATAGAGGTGTGGTTATCAAATTTGAATCTTCAAAGCACTCACAATATAATATGGAAATATATGATGTATATATAATGAAGGGATCTCCAGATACCACTATGTCAGATCTATCAAAATAAATTGATGTTGTACATGATACCCTCAATTATGAGGAGGAGGCTACAAAGAATGAAGAGAGGAAAATGAGAAAAGTAGAGAAGAAAAAAAGGAATAAATATGTCATTGAACAAGTAGCTATATAGGAATCATAACATACACAATAGGAGCAATAAAAATAGTGCATCGAGGAATAAGAATTAAAAAAAAGTCTAAAGAAGCTAAGGTTGGGAAAAATAAGGAGAAATAAGATTAGGTCAAAAGAAAAAAAACCAAGGAAGTTAAATCCAAAAGGAAGAGAAGGGATCATGAAGAGGTAGTAAACAAATATGAAGAGGTATAAGGTATTTGGAGAAAAAATCAAATAGAATAAGAGTCATGAGAGAAATATGAAAAATAATAGTGCTAAGAGGAGTAGGAAGCCAAACATGAGGTATAAGCACAAGATGTCAAGGAAAAAGTTAAGGATGTTACTAAAGATAAAGTGAAGGCTGACACCAAAGCAAAGGCTAAAGTAGATTATAAGGCCAAAATTGTGGCCAAATCCAAGGTTGAGGAGGTAGCTTGAATTTAAGTTGAGTCCATAGCCAATGCTTGAGCTAGGGACAAGGTAGAAGTAGAACATGTAGAGGCACAAACTATGAAAGAAAATAAAGCAAAGGAAAAGGTAGAAGCAAAACATGTATCATACCATAAGGATGTGACCCAATTAGGTGCACCAGAGGAGAATTCATTATCAAATTATACTTTCCTCTATCCAATGGTTATGGGATGCCCCTACCACATCATCTTATCATAACACGTTGCTTCTATTAGCTCAATTTATTTCATCTCCTACCATAGTCTAAATGACATCTTCCATGCTTGCTTCCACTTTCATGGAGATGTCTTTGGATGTTTTTTAGCTACTATCATTATCCAAGAAAATTGAAGGAGTAGATGCATTACAAAAATACATTGCATAAAAGGCTTTAGACTTAGAACATATTGGTTTTTAAATGCATGAGGAGAAAGTGGAAGTACAAAATCAAATTGCTAAGGCTAGGCAGTTCATCAATGTCACTTGTCCTACTCTAATTTCATAAGTCCTTGGTGATAAAATATTGTCCAAGGATAAATAACTCATTATGTTTCTAACTCAAAAAAGGATAGGGTGAGTGAACATAAACTACACACCCAAAGGCATGCTATCTAAAATAAAACAAAAGGAAATTACAAACTATTAGAGGAATATGTATAGGTCTTAGATAATATTTCACATTAGGATAAGTAAATTTCATGAGGAATTCTTGATTGGGGGAATCACCTTAACAAATCCTTGGATTTTAATAAACTAGATTTCAAAATAGTGGTTAAAGCTAAGGTTGTAATGAATGATCAAATGGCTAATGGAGAAACACTAAACATTGTATTTCAATAGTTTTTAGATGTTAGGGATACCATGATGAATAATCTCTAGGTCTAGTAGAATGAGACAATGCACAACACATTTGCATCTATTCAATCCCAAAGGACTATAAATAGGTTGGATAATATTGTGTCAAATATCCAACTTAAGTTGTCAAATGCTAGAGACTTCTTTATCATTATATAATAATAATATGTGCATAATTTGATGGTCATTTTTATTCTAATGTGTATTTTGCTTACCATGGTATAAGAAGTAATTGATAATTGGAAAACACTCAAGAATGAACTCTCGTAGGTTGAACCAGATATTTTTCATATCATATATGAACCTAAGTTCATTCCACCATAGGATCTCCAAGAAATTTTGTAGAAAATAAAGATGGATACAAAGGTATAGTCTAGGTAGCCATAACCTACATAGCCATCTGGCCAAACTTTGGCACCACCTCCATAGTAGGTAAATGTGTAGTTCAATTTTTATAGTTTAAGAAAAAAATATGCTTTGTAACATAGTCATAGAAATTTGGAGTGGGGCTAGGTTGGTTGAATAACCCTAACCTAGATGGCCACATGGGTAAACTAGTCTATGGAAAACTAAAAAGGGTAGTAGGCAAATATGATATTTAGTTAAAACCCCAAAAGGGAGGGTAAGTAGTGCACCAGGGGTTTAAATTGATAAATGACACATAGAGTAATTATTTCCACTTTTGTGAAAGGCTAATCTTTTCTAGCTTTAGATGAGATCAAAGTTCAAATTTTGTCTCAAGATGAAACACTAGTTTAAGTTCAAGAAAGTGTTGGATGTGGAGTAGGTCCTCATAAAATCATAATTCTATAATTGATGGACACATGCACAGGGTAGCATTTTGTTATCTATATTATATTTTATGTCTTCAATGTTGTTATCCAAGTGATAGATATAAAAATGCCATGACTCTCTTTTTTGTATGCCAAAAAGGTGTAATGTGATGAGATAGAGCTATGTAAAAATCTATATATAGTGCTCTAATGTAATTTAATATTATTTTGATTTTTGATAGAGATAAATAGACTACATCTATTATGGCTTTCCTAACATTATTTTATGCATGCCTAGTGCATAGTGTTTACTCTATTTTATTTTAGCATGTTTTCTCTTGTATTATGTTGTTTATGTTCCAAAATTTTTAACACCATGTTAGTTTATATTTATATTTGTTGTTGTGTATAAAATTGAATATTATGTAAATTCACTCATGTTATTATGATTTTTTTTACTTCCTACTACATAAGATATCCCTATAATTTGCATGTTCTTGAGAATTTATAGAAAAATCTAATAACATTCCTTCAACATGCACACAATTGGAATTTTATTTCAAGGTATCTCCTAAGAGATATCTTAAAGGTATTTGTAGTACCTTTGAGTGTACCCTAATTCATGTTTGAAAGGTATAAGGTATATTATAGGAGATTCTTTCAAACATGTATTAGGGTACCTTTGAAGGCACTACAAGGTCCTTAAAGGTATCTTCAAATATATACCTTGAAATATCTTGTATTACCTTCAATGGGTATCCTAGTAGATATCTTAAAAATGCACATTATTGGAATTGTCTTTCAATATGTTTTTGATGAGATATCTTGGAGGGCCTTATAATACCTTCAATGGTACCTTTATGCATGTTTGAAAGGTATTTACTAGGAGATACCTAAAAGGTATCCATGAAGGTACTAAAATTCCCTTCAAGGTATATTCTAGGAGATACCTTGAAGGGTCTTGTAGTAACTTCAAGCATTATCTTAGTAGATAGAGATATTTTGGAATGGCTTTTAATAGCTTCAAGGATACCTTTATTCATGTTTGAAAGGTATCTCTTAGGAGATACCTTCAAGGTAGATAGTGATACCTTGGAGGGCCTTGTAGTACCTTCAAGGATACCTTTATGCATGTTTTAAAGTTATCTCTTAGGAGATACCTTCAAGGTAGCCTTGAAGGTACTAGAATTCCCTTCAAGGTATCTTATAAGAGATACCTTGAAGAGTATTGTAGTACCTTCAAGGGTTCTCCTAGTAGATAGAGATATCTTGGAAGGCCTTGTAATACCTTCAAGGATACCTTTATGCATGTTTGAAAGATATCTCTTAGGAGATAAATTAAAGATAGACTTTAAGGTATTAAAATGCCCTTCAAGGTATATTTTAGGAGATACCTTGAAGGTACTTATAGTATCTTCAAGGGTTATCCTAGTATATACTATTGTACCCAACATCCCCCTTTTTTTATTCAAGAAATGGGGACTCACTTTTAAATTTTGGACTTGTTTTTTGAACCTTTATTTTATTTATCTAAACAAAGTTATAATTGGATTGTTACTTATCCTTTATAGTTAGAAGAACAAAGCAAGGTATTATAAATTTTATGGACTAATTTTATTCATGCACATGATTGGAGTTTTTTTTAGGTATCTATTAGGAGATACCTAGAAGGGACTTGGAATACCTTCCATGTATATTGTAAAGGTCCTTACAAGGGATTTGATATAATCATGGCACCTTTTTATTTGGCAAGAACCCTGATGCTAGTTCAACTTTAAGAGATATATTTAAGGTAACCTTGAAGGTACTATAATGCCCTTTAAGGTATCTTTTATATGTCTCTTTTAGTACATTCAAGGGGTCTCCTATTAGGTATAGGTACATTTGAGGACCTTGTAATACCTTCAAGGATACCTTTATTCATGTTTGAAAGGTGTCTCTTAAGAGATACTCTCAAGGTATCCTTGAAGGTAATACAATGCCCTTAAAGGTATCTTCTAGGACATACCTTGAAGGGTATTGTAGTATATTCAAGGGTTCTCCTAGTAGATACCTTCAACATGTACATGATTAGAATTTTCTTTCAAAGTATCTCCTAGGAGATTAAATTGAAGGGCCTTGTAATACTTTCAAAGGGTCTCCTCATAAATACCTTGAACATGTACACACTTGAAATTTTATTTCTAGGTATTTTCTAAGAAATACCTTGAACATACACATGATTGGATTTTTTTTTTGAGGTACATCTTAAGAGATACATGGAACATGCACGCAATTGGAATTTTATTTTGAGGTATCTCCTAAGAGATATCTTTAAAATACACACAATTGGAATTTTATTTCAAGGTATCTCATAGGAGATACCTCGAAGGGCCTTGGAATACCTTCCATGTTGATTGTAAAGGTCCTTGTAAGGGATTTAATATAACAATGGCACCTTTTTATTTTGTAATAACCCTAATGCACATGATTATAATTTTATTTTAAGGTATTTCCTAGGAGATACCTTGAACATGCACATGATTAGAATTTTATTTCAAGGTATCTCCTAGGAGATACCTCAAAGGGCCTTATAATACCTTCCATGTAGATTACAAAGGTACTTCCAAGTGATTTGATATAATCATGGCACCTTTTTATTTGGAAAAAACCTTGATGACAACTTTGATTACCTATGAGAATGATGTAAGGAACTCCCATAACCAACCAAAATTATAGGGCTTGCCCAAGAACTCACCATGAATATAAAGATGCCACATGGCATAATATAGAAATGTCATCACTAAATTACAGTTCAAGATCCCCAAAGATCAATATGAAGGTGCCATATGTCAAAAGGCAATAAAATTTACCATTAAAGCTAAAATTTATGATGAATAAAAGGCAAATTAATGCTAAATTTAATTCTAATGCAATGAAATGCAAAAATAAATTACTCAAAGATATGCAAAGTTAATGAACTCACCATTAATGTGGCACAAACTAGAAAAGCCTCAAACCTTACATTAATCAAAGAAGTATTCAAAAGGATACTCAACTGAGCTATTGTAACCTACATTTACATTTGAATCTCTAAGCATTTGCTCTCTCTACCACCTATGTCCCCAATTCAACTAAGCTTGAGCTCTTCATAGATTGTACTTGAATACCATTATTAGAGCTCAAAAATTGTATAAAAAAACAAGATGTTAGTTTCTACTTAGGATATCATATAAATGGCATATGTAAGAGCTTCCACTCCAAATAAGAGCATTGCATTTGGAAATGATAGTTTTTTATTTCAATATGATAATTTAGTTATGTTTAAGGACACAAAGTTCATCCCCAAGGCCATAGACTCGAGGGACATACATTATAAAAACATCTATTATGATGTTGAAGGAGATAGGGATCTTGATTAAACTAAGACCATGCCCCACATTATTCAATTGGATTCATACATCATTGCAATCCAAACTATTGGTCTCCATAAATCCCTAGCCAAACTAGAGGTCATGCCATGTGCTAACCTAGTATATGGCTTCTTCAAGAATTCAAGATGCAAAGATGGATTTATCAAGTCAATGAACCAATGACTTCCTGTTGCCTTCATTGTAAGGCCAAATTTTGAAATATATTATGACTTACGCCTGCCATAATTGGACTACAACCAAAGCATCACTGATAACTAGTACAAGGCACACAAATCAGAGATAGTCTTATATTCATGGGTAAATAACCTAACTAGAGTGGTCTTAGATTCAAAGTGGTGATCAAATCTCTACTATTTGTGCTATTTATAGTATTAGTTGTATAAATAATTGAAGCCCCAAATCCTCTAGAACTTAAAATTGAGTTTCTTACTTTCCCCTTATTCCCTAGTGACATAGGGAGTACAATAAGTGCATCAAAAAACCCAATAAATCAGCCTCTAAACAATCAATCAAGTGTCCTTGAGACACACATAGTCTTGGTTTCTAGTTAAAATATGCTATAGTCAGGGGTCTGGTAGTCTTAAGACCTTTTCTAGGCTTGTGAAGGCTATTTATACCACTAAATTCATGAACTATTGAGATGAATAACCTCAATATAGAGCTCAATAAGGATACATGTGAGGTTAAAATAGGGATAAATAAAAAAAATCTACATCTACAACTAGCTTCAAGAGCACTATTACATTCAAGTGGGTAAACCATGCTTAATGGAGACTTCAAGGGTATAAAATTTAAAGTAGGGTAATGATATTTTTAAGAGATCATCATATAGAGATCAACTCATTGGTACTTTGTGTATTATCAAAACTCCCAAACCATCTTTAGACACTATCACATTTCATATAGAGGACATCACATCATGCACATTGGTTTATATAGGAGATTTTGTTTTCATAATGAAATAATGGTGAACATGTGAAGAAGATAACTATCTAAAATTAATTCATTAAATTGTCAACTTTGGAGGAGATCTCAAGGAGCCAAACTTAGTTTAATATTCAATTCCATAAAATATTAACCTACAAATACTTAAGGGACTCAAAAAATATGTTAAAAATCAAGACAACGAAGCCATCACATGAAGATACATCTAAAACACTCAAAAATAACCTAAAAATGCCATGTGTCTAGATCTACACCAACTAAGTGGCCTAGTCACATTAAGGACCCACATGCACCCAACCAAATCTGATGTAGCAAGAAACATGTCAAGGAATGGTATCCTTTAGCCTTAAATCTATAATTGAAAGTGAATCAAAAGAGAATCAACACTAAGATTTGAATATAAAGATGATAAGCTCACCATTAATATGGGACAAACTAGAATTACCATCAACACTACATTAATCAAATCAACCTTCAAAAAGATGCTTAAATTGGCTATAGATACACACAATTGCATTCAAAACCCTAAGTATTTTCCATCTCTGCTATCCATATTCTCAAAGTTGACCAAGCTTGAACTCTTCATGAATTAAATTTGGATCACCATTTTTAGAGCTACAAATCTACAAAAAAACTATAAGAGAAAGTGAATTTCTACCTAAAATATTGCACAAATGACTCATTCAAGACACCCAACCTTTGATAAGGGCATTGTCTATGGAAATGATGATTTCCTATTTCAATTTGGCAATTTAGTTATTTTTAAGGATACAAAGTTTATCCTTGATTCCATAGACACATGGGACAAACATTATAGCAATGTGTATTACAATTTTTAGGAGGCCAAGGACCTAGATTATTTTAAGACCATACCCCACATCATTCAGCTTTCTTTTGATATCCTAGCAATCTAGGATACTGGTCTTCATAAGGTCATGACAAAACTAGAGGTCATGCCATGCATAGACCTAGTATATGGAATCTTTGGGATGTCAAGATGTGAGGATGGAATATTTAAATCCATGCACCATGGATTCCCCATTTCCTTCATTATGGGGCCAAATTTTAAATCATATTAAAGCCTACCTCTATCACAAATAGAGTATAACTAGAGCTTCATAAAAAATTGGTATGAGGTACACACTCTAGATAAAGTCTTAGACTCATGTGTAGTTTACCCCAAATGGATTGAATGATTAGGGAGACCTACCCATCCAACAATTTAGAAAATGGGTAAGAATTGGCATGGATTTACTAAATAGGGTCTTTGGAAATACACATATTAGATATGTAGATATAAGGACAATCTCACTACTACAACTAATCTTGGAGGACTAGTAGATTCCCCCACTTGGGAATATTATTAGTAAAAAATTGATTATGGCTATATAAGAAACATGTAGGAATGGAGATCCATTCTATATGATGATCTACTTATTGGATGTCATTTTTTACAATAACACAATTAAGGCAAAACACATAGACTCTTGAGCTAGATGAAGTCATGCTTCAAACATATTATGAATAACATATTCACCATTTTATGCACCATATCAAAATAATTACAAAATATTTATATCCACTAATTTACATGTAAATCATAGAATTCCCTATGTAGAGGGTTTCATCAAAGGTTAGATAGGCACTGAGGAGCATTGGTAGCTTATGGATCTACCCTGACTGTATAGTCATCCAAGTGGAAGGGGTAATGGTAGATACCCTTAGGATACCAAGGTATGTGTCAATGAAGTTGGCAGAAGAAGAGGTAGCATACTAGATGATTCATGGAATTGATGGCCTCTTTAAAAATAAGAAGAAGACACCTCCCCAAAAGGATCCCTACTAATTAGGGGGAGCCAAGATAAAATAATGACAAGATATGATAGTGTTATCATGACATAGGGATTCATACCTATTACCCAAGGATAACCTTAGAACATTATATATGAATCAAGTCATTACTAGGCACCTCACCAAATTCAAGAGGGTTTTGGTTATGAAATGTGATTAGCAAGATGAAATACATGACTAGATATACCTCAATATGATGAATGATGAGGAGGTGTTGAGAAAATCTGGTAGGAAGAATGTACCACTCAAAATGAGACTCGACTAAGAGAGGACAAAAAAGATATAACAAGGCCTAAGCCCCCACCAACTCATGAGAACATGTTTAATGTAGAATATGAGGAGAAGGAAGAAGAAGAAGAGGATTATGTCACTCCTCTCATCATAAATAGACCATGTAGGCTACCACTTCAAGATAATCCAAGTGGGAATGATATGCCTCCAAAATTTGATTAAGGAGAGTAAAGTGTTAACCTGGCCCTTCAAAATAACCTACAATTGCCACTGCACTTGATAAATAAGCTATCATAGAAAAATTAGACTAACTGGGTCTTAATATTATCTACCTTGAGGAATAATAGCAAGGAGTTGAGATTTCATTGGGTGGACTACAAGAATTATCTAGGATAATAGTTGAGAAAGTATATGCAAGGAGGATGTCCCCTAGAACTATAAAAGGTGGAACAATGTCACCTCCATTATCCCAAAATCCCTTAGTAATTACAATGCCTTTGCCTTCATTTTTATCTATTAGTACATTCATAACTTCCCTTATTGTTACTTCCCATACCATTCCCACATTCACATCCCCAACCATAGCTTCCTTTAGAGGAACCATTACACAATTCATCTCCCATGCCACAACCAACTTTCCACCTCCACTTAGATCCCATAGCACTAGTACTAGCCTAGTTAAAGGTTTCATTCCTTCTTAAGCTACCTTGAGTTCATCCCTCACCCTTGGCCCCATTTCACCCACTAAGCCATTGCGGCCCATTCTACCATTATTCACTTAATGGAAACTACCTTGCCTCACCACAATAGTAAAATTAAATGGGTCTAAAACACTAATTTAATTTATTTTATACAAGGTCCTAACTAAGTATTTGTTTAATTAAATAGGTCAATTGGGCCTAGCTAGTTTGTATATCCTTGTTTTTGACTTATCTTTTTCCTCATCCCAGAAACTCCCATTACAACCACCTCCTACTCAGATATCATCCACAACCTCCCCAAATTAGCTATAGGACATGATGTAAACAATAATACAAGGAAGACATTAGGTATTCCAATCCACATCCTAAGTTGGTATGAGATTTGATACAACCACTAGGACCATGAAGAGGATTATAAGGAGATAAGTAAACCAACCTCAATCGAGCTTGACTATGGTATGTGAAAGTGAAAATTCACTTTTCACTCTGACTAAGAAGAAAAAATTAGGCCCTATAAAGGTTCAAGAGTATGAGGAATATCCCATATCCTTAGTGTAAACATGGACTAAATCAATTATTTCCATTATGTAGGGGATGTAGTAGGAGCTAAAGAGGCTAAAAAAGTAAAAACTACCTACTGTATCAGAAGGCATGTTGATTTCAATAATAAATGTTGTAATTAATGTATTCAACCTCTATAAGGTTATGAATAAAATATGTGGTGATGGAATACAAAAAGATAAGGTGGTCACCAATCTTGACCAAAGTCTTTTCCACTATGACACCAAGTTAGCAAACTTGGCAAGAGTGATAAGAAGTAACAAATTCCCTGATCTCAAAGTTTTGCCTCTTGAGGACATAGTGCCTTGAAAACCCATCCTCATAACCAAAAGGAGTATTTTTAATACATGGTTTGATCAACTCAAGGATGAAAACACATCCTTTTATAAAATTGATTTTAAGATATCCCACTTGCTGAAGGATGTCATGATTACCAAAGTGACCAAGCTTAATGGCTCCTTCATAGAAGAGTAAGAGTTTAGGGTGAATATGAAAGTCTTAATTTCATGGTTCGAATAAGATGTGAAAATTTCCAACATATTATAAGATATAGAAATTATGACATTCTCTAACCAAAGGCTTCATATTATTGAGGCAATTGAAGAGACATTAAGGCCCATACTCAAAGAACATGATAGACTGATCCAAGATATACTGGACCTATTCAGACCAATGATCCTAGACTTCAATTATATTGAAAAATATTATCAATTTTGTGAAAAATAGTGTACCTAGGAGGAGAATGAGAGGAATCAGAAGTAATAACAATAGCAATAGGCTAGCTAGCAGCCACTCCCAGGCCCATAGGGATATTCAGTTATATCTTATAAATTTTGAATTTGGAATATTCCTTTAAAATGTAAACATTCCAGCCATTTTTCTATATTTGGGAACCATATATGGGTCCACTTGAACTAATATTATGAATTTTTTATCCTATACATAGGGGTATCACCTCATTTTGTAAAGTATAAAAATACTTGTTACAAAATTAATATAAAGAACCAAAGAATTTGAGAGTCTATCTACAGTGTTCTTTTGTGTGGTTTTATGACTTCTGAATTATCATGATTTTATAAATTTGATCGTTTCCTTTCTACAAATTAATTTTTAAATTACATTTTATACATTCATCAGTTAGTTTGAGCTTAACACTAGGTTGAATAATTTAGTGGTATACTTGCTCTATTTTCTCTCATTAGCAACTAAATGTGTTATGAAATTTACTAGAAGTGAGTTATCTTTACATAATGTATGCTATTAGATATATTAATTATCTTTCATTAGAATATTCAACTATGTTTATTCATCTTTGATCATTATGCTAGGGCTGGAAGTTATTAGTTTCATGTTATTTTCTTTATAAGTTAGCATAATTGACATCTTCTTTCATCTTAATCACAACTTCTTTTTGCCCTACCTTACTCTCTCTTGGATCTACCCATAAATCACCTTAGTTTAAATAATAATATATAAATCCATTGTTCATTTGAATTTTTGGAATTAATTGGTAAACATAAAGATAATTCATAAAGATTAGTATGAAGTTATGTCACTGCATAACATATACTATCCCTATAGCTGGGTCTGATTGTAGACTTTTAAAGTGGTGACTATATCTTTGATTCTCTACTATTTTTGATATTCCCAATAATATTTGTAAAAACAACTCAAAACTCAAGTAATTATAATACTTTAAATTGAGTTTCTTCCTTAATCTTTTTGTCCCAACATATAATAGGTTTATTAATTGATCCTAAACTCATAGATTCATAAGAGCTAGTCTCACAACTAGAGGTCTAGTCTAGATACAAGCATCCCATAACCTTAGGTCATTATAATGTTAGTCCATATATAAACTAGATATGAGTAGTATTATTTCAAATTCATATTATTTGGATTGCTAACAAAAATTAAAAAATAACTGTTGGTCTTTGTTGTTGCAAGGGAACTTTCTTTTTTGCCCTACTTTATTCCCTCCTTTCGAACTTTTTAAACATGAATCACTTTAGATTAATGCTCATTGTGTACATCCATTTGTTTTTTTAAGAGTTTTTTATTTTATTGGAAAATATGAATAAATTTACATCATAACAAATTCAAGTAGATTGTGTCACTACCATATTCTTGTTGTCCCTATAGTAGGGTCTGCTTGCAGACTAGAAGGTGGTAAGTTGTAACCACATAATCTCTTTAGCAAAACTAAGTAAAGCCCGAAGGTTGTCCAAGACCTAAATTATAATATAATAAATGTTATTCTATTATTCATATTACATCCTTGACATAGACACACATCAATAGTCTAGAAGGACTTGAGGATGAATCTAAATATTCTCAACCTACTATTTCTTGTCATGCACTTTTAGGGATTAGTACTCCTCCAAATATTAAGGTGGTTAATTTCCTTAAGAAATAGAATTTGAATATATTTATTTAGTTTGGGATTATACACAAATTCATCAATAGTAAGTTGGCTACTTAATTAAACTATTTCATTTACCAAGCTCTAGAATTTCAAATCCTAATTATAGGTGGGGGTATAGTCAATTATTCTAGTAAATGCCATAGTATAAAGCTATGGGAGACTACCTATTATATTATCTTATGTTTTCTATTATCATGGATGGGGATTAATTTTCTTTTGTATTGTAATGGATCATCATTTTATGCATAATTGAGATGAATTTTGAGTAACTATTCATGCTCATTCATTTAAAAGGAAGGACAATTGAACTGCATGGTTTACTGGCTAAATCTACGTAATTGGTTAGTTTTAACCAAATGATGAAGATGATCAAAAAAGGTGTAAATTAGTTATTTTGAGACCATTTTACATATAATTTAAAATAATAAAGGAGTCTACCCATATTGAATTATAAATGGTGGAGTCTAACCATTTAAATTCGAATCTTAGTGATTTCATAACATAAATTGTTAAACAATGAATAAAAGGGCCAAATCAACACAAATAAATCACACATTTTAGATAGATTAAAAAAAATATTAAGCTCTATTAATATTAAATACATAAAAATAATTTTATTTAGAAATGATAGTAATAAATATGGTCAATTCTTTATACACTTTACAACCTGCTGTGTTCTGATATGTCAACACTATACAGTGTATGTTCAAAAAAATTAAGAATATGCAGGAATAGGAATATATCTAGTCAAACATAATAGATGGTTTTTATTCCTCTTAAAATGTGTGAAAATTATAAGGACCCAATTTTGTAAATTAAATTTTAATTTCAAATTTGTTGGGGACTTCTACGTATTTCTGAATGCAAATGCACCTTTAGAGTAGTCAAGTTGAATTGAAGGCAAGTGATATATTTAATATATTAAAATGATATTTATATACAATATATTAAAATATACAAGATTTATTTATAATATATAATAAAGATATATATTATATAATGTAATATAATATTATATATATATATAATATATATTATTATTATAAAATATATATGTTAATATAGTTTATAAATCAAATTATAAATTACTATATATTATATATTTTAGTATAATATATTTAATATAAGATAGGTAATTTATATATAATATTACTTAGTTTACACACACACACACACACACACACACACACACACACACACACACACACACACACACACACACACACACACACACACATCATGACATATAATGTATGTATATATGTATTGGTGAGAGGGGTTATGTAAAGTGAAAGTGTAAATTATAATTGATAGTTAAACCTAGTAATTCCAAACCCTTGATAATGTCAAAATATTAAAGTTCATCTTTAAATATAAATGTGGGCATAGACTGACCAGGAGCTAAATCAACATATAATGATTTAGTCTATGATGGCTAGAATTAATCATGTAAATAGATAAACACTTAACATGTAATCTCTATGTCAAAATTGAAAATCCCTTGGTTTTGATCAGGGCAAATCTATATTCAATGGATACGGAGCTCAATTATGGCTGATCATGTTTTGTCTTGGTGATTACAATGGAGAAATTACTTTTGTTACGATGACACTAAGAAAATAAAAAGAAGTAAAGAAGAATTTAGGGTTTAGAAATTGGATAAAAAACTGAAGTGGACATATTATATGCTCTTAATACATCATTTATTCCATGTATTCCTACTATGCCTAGTGATGATGTATTCTCAAGTATACCACCATAGTATTATTTCTCATAAAGATACTATTAGTGTTACATCTTCAAAAAATGTGGATCAAACTCCACTTATTATTATGAAAGAGCTTATGTATAAATCATTATCATTAGTTCCAAAGTTACATGATGATAGTTTTAGTTCTATTTCCATATTTGAAATTCTATAAATTTCATTGTACTACGGTCTTGTAGTGGATTATTGAACATTTTATAATTCTTATGATACCCTGGATGTGATCTAAAACCCATGGTAGGAGACCATTAAAGTTTAATTTTTTGGGACTCATATAAGTCCTGAAGCTTATATCACAAGGAAAATCTTTTGTTAGTAGAATGCATATGGCCCTAGTGAAAATCATAATATGCATGATCATCATGTTAATATCCTTGTGGAAGAGGTTTAATCATATCAACCTCTAATAATACATTAGTTTAGGGAGAGATATGAGTTGAAACTTGAATAAATTATTAAAAAGAAGCACCAAAGGCTTTGTTAATTTAGTAATTTTTTTGTGTGGTGCATTCTATAATACAACGTGATGTGTCACTACCATGTTCATAGTTTTATTGGTATCACATTTTGGATCATTCAAATTAACTTTGTAAGATGGATTGATCTTAAATTTTTTATTAGATGAGGCCAATGTAGTGGCCCCATACTTTAATAACTTTTTTAATGCAAGGAGTTTCTTTTATTGGTCATGCTCAGGGTCACCCTTCATGTTTCTCATAAGTAAGAAATTTTAGTGTGACAAATTGTGGTAGAAAGGGTTGAAATGATACATCTAATGAAAGAGGGTTATGTAAGACATATTTTGAATCAAGTGAGCCATATTTGGATGCATCTTAGGTGTTCTTATCAATGAGATAATTTTTTTCCTCCAATGCTTTAATCATTTGTAATGAGGGCTATGAAAAATCCCCACTTGGTTCAAAGTATTCATTTTATTTGACATCAAGGGGGATGAGTATGTATTACCACTCGATGTACACTCAATGTTTGAAGTGATTAATGGATGTGAAAGAGGAAATTACTCTATATTGGTCTCTATTGTATTTAATATATGAACATGTTAGATGTCTATTATGTTATTAAATTGTTTACATTTACTGATCAAGTCAAAAGTGTAAATTCAAGGAAGGAAACTTGCTATCACAAGGATTTGAATTAGTGAATTTTATCTCAAAGGTATTCCATGGGGGATAAAAATTAAGGAATCAAATCCCTATTAGATAATTTCATCATGTAAATTAAGAAATATAAAAAATCTTATTTAATAAGAATAATTATAATAAATGATAAAAAATTGTAATTATTTTTATATTTAAAAACTAGTTTATTGTTTATTTTTATTTATCAAGTTTAAATATTTGAATATTTTTACTCAATAATTTATGTTTAAATGTTTTTTTAGAGTGGTTAGTTTTTTCCTCCTCATAAAATGAAATATTTTTGAATGTAATGTTATTTTACTGAATTCCTTATTCGTATTTAAGTGGTGATAAATAGAAGAAGTAAATCCATACTGATAAAAAGATTAAAACACTATCATAATTCCATTGAAAATATTTTGACTATTTTCTACAAGTCTAAATGTCTTTGAATCTAGATAAGATTTTATCCTCCAATCATAGGAATAACAATAATCCCTCTACCATTTACCAAAATGAACCATGCCAATTTTTGTAGATAAGTCCACCTCTAAATCAATTTCAATGACTTGGCATGCATTTTAAGTGTTGTTTATACATTCCATTTAAACTAAAATAAAATGTTTAGAAACACATTTCATACTTAATATAATTTTTACTACTTCATGTTCTATTGATATTGAATTAAATAACCACAAACCATTCAAATAGTGGTAGTTATCTAGGTTTCATCCAAGAATTCTTGAAAGTGTAGATATCTAACTATGGCTTGTAAATATGAGTTGTTTCATTTGATTAAGACTCAAAATAACATCTACTCGATGGTTGTGTAGCATTGACTAATTATTTTTTTAATAAAACTCATCCATATTATGATATTATAATACAATCATGAACTAATTATATATCACATAAATTATAATTATCATAGTGTCACTCCATGGTGCATCCATCCAATTTCCATGACTCTCCATAAATGTGAATACAAGAAATTAACACACCTATAAGTACATGAAGTAAAACATTAGTAGTTATTTAGAATTATGATAAGAAGCTAGAATTTAGTTAGGTATTAAAAATCTTACTATAGATATTCAATACTACCAAAAGAAGATATCATGGACATATTGTGAATCTCATAATTTTTTTCATGGTGCATTCTGTAATACAACTCAATGTCATGATGTTGTGTTCATTATATGATTGGAATCATATTTTGGTTCATTCAGATTAACTTTGTAATTTGGATTGACCTTAAATTTTATATTGGATGAAGATAATGTAGTGGCCCCATACTTTAACTTGTTTAATGTAACAAGTTTCATTTTTTGGTCATTCTTAGGTTCACCCTTCATGTTTCTCATAAGTAGGAAATTTTAGTGCCATAAAGTGTGGTGGCAAGGGTTGAAATGATACCTCTAATGAAAGAGGTTTATGCAATACATATTGTGAATCAAGTGGGTTATATTTGGATGCATTTTAGGTGTTCTTCTCAATGAGAGAATATTTTTCCTCCAATTCTTTAATCATTTGTAATGAGGATTGTGAAAAATCCCCACTGTGATTCAATGTATTCAATGAAGTTGACATCAAGGGGGATGAATATATATTTCCACTCAATGTGCACTCAATGTTTGATGTAATTAATGGACATGAAATAGGAACATCCTTATTCATATTCAAGTGGTGACAAATTATAGAAGAAGTCAATCCATACTAATAATTTAAGATTTAAATAGTCACAATCCCATTGAAATTATTTTGACTATTTTATACAAGTCTGAATCTCTCTAAATATAGATAAGGTTCTATCCTCTAACCATAGGAATAATAATAATCCCTCTGCCATTTACCAAAATTAACCATGCTAATTTTTGTATACAATTCCACATCTAAATTGATTTTAAAATAACAACTACTAGATGGTTGTATAACATTGACTAATTATTTTCTTAGTAAACATCATACATATGCATTATTATTATAATGTAATGAACAAATACATCATATTAAATACAAAAAATATTAATAATCATAGTGTCACTCCGTGGTGCATCCATCTAATTTCCATGCCTCTCCATAAGTTTGAATACAAGAAATTAACACACCTATAAGTTACATATGAAGTATAACGTCACTAGTTATTTAAAATTATGATAGGAAGCCATTATTTGGGCATTTAAAATATTATTATAGCTAGTCAATACTACTATAATAAGATATGGTGGACAAATTTGACCCATAAAAATTATCCATAATCAACTAAAGGCCAACCATATTATATATGATTAGTGACATAGTGAGACATAAATATTGAAGGATATGATTGGCTTATTTTGATGGCATGTGCCTTATGATCAAATAATTTGAGGATAAAATTATATCTATGTTTATAGTTTCAATAAAATAATGAAATTCAAATAAAAATATGTACAAAATAATTACAACAAAGTCAAATGTATGTATATACGTATGTACATATATGATTCTTAAATGAATATAAAATGTGAACATGGGGGTTATTTTTCTAGGATATTTATTTAAAAAAAATCCATATTCACACTTAAACATAATTTACATGTTTTATTCACACTTCATTAAGTTGTTACATAAATGAAATAACATTAAGAACTCTTATGTCTACTCCTACCCATATAGATGGAGAAGTCTCAAATAGGGTCAACAATGAAACAAAAAAAATATATCATTAGTCAATAATATATATAAAATTACATGAATATATATAAATAAAAAATTATAACATTCAAAATTACCTTTGTATATATAAACATTAACTGAGTAGTTGTAGCAATATATGAGCTACAAGATGGTTCATAATCTAGCTAGAAAAAGATGGTATTATTTCTTATTACAACCTAAAAATTTAAATATATATTATTGTAATTTATTATTATGTTAATTAATTATTATATTTTAAAAAATATTTATAATTTAATAGGTCCAACAAAAAATTACATGTCAAATTTAAAATATACTTGTAAAGGTGCAGGTGAAATTTCCAAACCAAATGTATGTTTCAAAAAATCAAAAATAAGAAAAAAAAAATTATACTAGGAAATTATCCCATTTAAAATTATATTCAACATAAGGCTTATTATACTAATTAATACCCATATATCTACCATTACCAAATATTATAAATTACAGAAGCTGAGTTTATGATATTAGGTGTTGTGTTAATGCAACTTTCACTAACATCCTAGAAATGTTGTATGAGTGATTAGCCATCTAAAACTATCCCAAAAATGTAGTATTAGTAATAAATACATCATATATGGCCTTAAAACATCATTTCCATGGAATACACATTTTAAGCCATGAAAACATGCAATGATAGTTAGCTATCACATTTATTGCAATAGGGGTTAGAACCATAATATCATCTATCCAATTAGGTATACCATCATAATTGTTTTAAATCAAATAATTATCCTCATCTAATTTAAGTTCTAGTGAATAAATCACCATAGGTTTTTCATTAGTGTGATTGAGTAGCAGTGTTAGTTTGACCATATCCATGTCTACTATCATAAGCATCACTATGGGAAAATTGGCTCATATGTTATATAAGGGTTTCCATAAGTGCCTTAAGTGTATGTAAACTATAAATATCTACAACATCCTTCACTGTAGAGGGGATTATCTTATCCTAAAGTGGTTATTTGATAGAGATTATCATAGGTTTATTAGGCATATGATATTCACCCAACCTATCCTATCGAAAAACTTTTAATTAGCCCTAAAAACTCTTAATAATAAAATTAATAAAGAATTTAATTTAAGCTATTAAACTTGCTTTAAATTTTCATAAAAAATATGAAAGAACCTCATTATTTTTAGAAGGTGGGACATCATAACCATATACCATTAGTCCCAAAATTTCTTTCTCATCAATCAATGGTGGCAATAGTGGTTTGGAAAATGTTTGAATTACATTAGAAGTGCTACATTGGTTTTAGGATTACTGAATAATGAGTATGTTTTTTATTTTTTTATCTCTCAAACTAACCACTAAAAATTTTACATTATCATAGTAGGAATTACATATCTCTATAATATTTCCATGTACTAATTAAAAAATTTACCATTTAATAAAATTCACCTACAGTAAGGTAGGGTTCCCGTATTGGGTGATTACTGATTATTTTTGAGGGGGTGTTGTTGAGAAATTATAAGATTTTTTTTCCTAATTTGTAGTCCTACATTGTTTAAAATTTTATGAAATATACATTTATCAAAAAAATTAGGAGTATTTTACTTAAAAAGAACTTGTTTGGAAATTAAAAAAAATAAATTTGATTGGATACAAAAATACAGTTGGATATAGTGAATTCATATTATATGAAATAAAGATTTTCTAACATTATATTACAAAAAATACAAATGACTATAGGTGTGTGAATACATGAATCTTAGTAACTATGAATTATAAAAAACCACCAAGGTCACAACATACATGATTAAAAAATACCAACCAATATTGTATGTAGAAATTGATGAACACATCTCTAGCTCACTTTGTGGCACCTGTAGTTAGAAACACAAAGAAACACATATTAATAAAATAGAAAAATAAATCAAAGGATTTGAGTGTAGAAATAAACTCATTGGGATAAATATTAATTGGTTATAGATAAATTTTAGCTTAATTTTAATTTTTTCAATAGAAAAATTGCATATCACTAATTGAAATTGTAACTCCAAAGACTTGTGGTTAGCTAAAATTTGATGGTGATTTTGTAAAGTAGAACAAAGATTCATTTTTATAATTTGTATGTAATTTAATAGTTTTTACTCTTTTTATAACCAAGTTTTAAGAGATAAAAAATTAATCATTTACATTACTTGGAATGAATTGATTGTCCATCTACTTTACTACCAATGTCTCGCACCAAGTGTCATCTACAATATCAAATTTAATGCTTGTGAACATGATTTCAACTTCATGATATGTGATTTCAGATTTTAATTTAATTCCTACCAAATATTAATGTTTGATATATGTTCTATTATAAGTAATCTATCTCATCTACTGCACACATGGTGAAGCACTCCAGAGTTTTAAATTTGTACCTGTGATCATATTTTTGACCCTGTAATGTTAAATGAAGCAAAAAATCAACCCATTTTCATGTTAGGTGGAATTATATAATACATTAAAGGCATTAAAATCCATTTAATTTTTTTTTAAATTTAATATTATTTTTGTACTATTAATAATATATAGATATATAATTTTTATAATATGATAAATGAAGTTTTTGTGATTTTTATATTAAAATATTTTTTTAAAGAGTAAAGTTGCTTGGCTTACAATTTCTTATTTAAATTTAATTGATTTTACATGGATGTGATTTGGCCATGTATTTTTGAATATTCATTTTGTAACCAATTTCGAAGGGCTACAAAATTAATCATTCACATTACTTGAAATTAATATATTGTCTATCTACTTTACTACCCTATGTCTCATACCAATTATCATATGCGACACCAAATTTAATGCTTTGTGATACATGATTTAACCTTCATGATAAGTGATTAAAATTTTTAGTTTAATACACATTACCTACCAAACATATTTAAATTTAATTGATTTTACATGGATGTGATTTGGCCATGTATTTTTGAATTGTTATTTTGTAACCAAGTTTGAAGAGCTACAAAATTAATCATTCACATTACTTGAAATTAATAGATTATCCATCTTCTTTACTACCCTGTGTCTCATACTAATTATCATATGCAACACCAAATTTAATGCTTTGTGATACATGATTTAACCTTCATGATACGTGATTAAAAATTTTAGTTTAATACCCATTGCCTACCAAACATTATTAATGTTTGATATATTTTCTCTTCAAAGTAATATATCTCATCTACTATGCACATGGTGAAGCACTGTAGAGTTCTAAATCCATACATGTGATAGCATTTTTGACCCAATAATGTTAAATTAAGTATAAAATCAGTCCATTTTCATGTTACGTGGCATTATACAATATGTTAAAGGCATAAAAAGACATTTAATTTTGTTAAAAATATAATATTATTTATGTACTATTAATAATATATATGTATTTAAATATATTATACTAAAATATATAATATATAATATTTATTTGTAACCTATATTAACATATATATTATATGATATAATAATATTTATTAATATTAAAATATATTTAAAAAATATATAATTTATATATAATATTAATATATAGTTAATTAGTTGAATATATAATTTTTTTGTGATATATATTATATGCCAATATTTATTTAATAACTACTATAATTTGTGTGTGTGTGTGTGTTGGTAAGAGGGTTTATGTGAAGCAAAATAGTGTAAATAGATAATTAAACCTACTAGTTACTCCAAACCCATAACAATATCAAAATAAGTTCATCTAAAATAATTATGGGTGCAAACCTATTGGGATCTGAATCACCAAGCAAATATGCTTTAGTCTACGACAGATTGCATTATTCTTGTAAAGAGATAGCCTCTTAGCATAATATCTCCCTTAGTTTCAATCAAGGGAATATTTATTCACTAGATAAGGAGCTCAGTTGCGGGTGATTGGGTTTTGTTTTGGTGATTACAATGGAGAAATTGTTTTTGTTATAATGGCATGAAAAAAATAGAAATGACCTAGAAGAATTTTGGGTTTATAAATATGATAAAAATTTTAAGTGGATATATATGTTCAAAATACACCATCTATTCCAATGTGTATACCTAATATTATACCACCACCACTTGTTTCTCCTAAAGATATTAAAAATATGGATGAAACTCCACTTAATATTATGCAAGAGCTTATTATTTATAAATCATTGCCATCAATTCCAAAGTTATAGCATGATGATAATTTTAATTCTATTTCCATATTTGAACTTATATAATTTTCATTGTATATCTTCTAGTGGATTATTGTACATTTTCTAATTCAGATGATCCCCTGGATGTTATTCAAAACCCATGGTAGGAGGCCCATCAAGTGTAATTTATTGGGACTCATATAAGTTGGGGATTGACCAAATATGCTTAGGGGTTATTTACAAGTGTATAAAAATATATGATTTGACATAACCAACTTCATAATAAGAAACACGAGAGGCTTTATGAATCTAGTAAGTTTTTTACATGATGTATATTTTAATGCAACTCATTGTGCCATTGCCATGCTCACTATTTGATTGGTATCACATTTTGGTTCATTTAAATTAACATTGTAAGATGTATTGATCTTAAATTTTTATGTATTGGATAAGGCTAATGTAGTTGCGCCAAACTTTACTAGATTTTTTAATGCAATGAGTTTCATTTCTCAATCATGCTTAGGGTCACCTAGTTGTTTCTCATAATTAAGAAATTTTAGTGCCACAAAATGTGGCAGTAAAGGATGAAATCATACCTCTAATCCAATAGGGTTATGCAAGACATATTGTGAATTAGGCATGTGAATCATAATTTGGATGCCTTTTAGGTGTTCTTCTCAATGAAAGAATTTTTTTCCTCCAATGCTTTAATCATTTGTAATGAGGATTGTAAAAAATCCCCACCTTGGTTCCTTTACCTTGATTTACAAGATTTTGTCTCAAATAAAAATCTATATATAAAGACATATATAAAAGGTTTCTAGTCTAATGTATAATAATTATATATGGAAATATATTTATAGACCTATATAAATAGAAAGTATTCTTGTGATAGTTGGAAATTAACTTGACATCATAAAGTATACCAATCAATCATCAAAATGCCTTAGAAATTCTTTCCAAATGAGTTGATAGTTGATAATGTAATTGATCATCTTGAAATGTACCAGTTAATCATCAAAATGCCCTTTAAAAGCTTCCCAAATGAGTATGTTTCTATTTTATTAGAATAAAATTCCATAAATCATAAAAATCTACATTTAGATACAATCTATAAATCAAAATTTTATATATAGAAATAATACATATAGTAAGTGTTCTAAGGTATCTGGAAATGGCATTGATCATCTTGGGATGTACCAATTTTTAGTAATCTAAATCTACATAAAAGTTAAACTACCTAAGTAAGATATAGAACCATTAAAACTAAATGTAATTAAGATGAATTCACAATTCAAATCAACATTATAATCCTAAATCTAACTTCTCTAAATCATTATTAATTAGAATATGGAAACAAGAGGATTAGATTGATTACCTTAGACTCAAAATTTTGACATCATGTTGGCATGATCATTTACTATTGATGATGGATTATATTTGTATGAAGATTCTTGATCACTTTAATAGTAAAACATAGGTTTTATAGATGATTTGTAGATATCTCCAATGGAGGAATGGAGTTTTTTAAATAGAATGAGGAGGGAAGATTAAATGGTTGAGATTCAAAGTTCACTTGGGGAGATCAAGTGTTGGGGATTATTCTTTGAAGCTTATATATTTAGAGGCTTCTAGAGAGGAGGGGTGAGAACATAGAGGATTATAGAATTGGATAATTTTATAATCCTCTTAGGGAATATTAGAGATGTTAAATGGAGCAAGTGAATTTAGATGTATACATATTGGAATATACTAGTTAATGGTCAAAATGCCCTTGAAAATCTTCCCAAGAGATTATTAAATCTTGTGTTTCATTAGTAATATAGTTTATATAATCTTGATAAATTAAGTTTTGTGATACTTGTATTGAAATATTATTTCAAGAGGAGTAAAGTTTCTTGGGTTACATTTTACTATTTAAACTTAATTGATTTTACATGGATGTGATTTGGACACATATTTTTGACCCACATATTAGGCTTCAAAGTTGAAGTACTTGTGTTGTTGGTCAAAATGTTTAACACCGACTCTGCATTGAGATATCACATGGCTTGTTGTCATGCATGAAAATTTAATGTTTATAGATTGGTATGGTGTAGAATACTTATGCCCTCACATAACCATAATTTAGATAACCACACAAAATCGTTTCCAAAGTCTAGGTTTTGAGTTACTAGGTACTACGTCACTTATTTTAATTACTTTTTTGGGGTCGAATTCATCTCCAAATATTAGTTTGTAAATTTAATAAAAGTGAATCACTCTCACAGGTATTTGAATTGGTGAATTAAATTATCTCAAAGTTATTCTATATGGGCTAAAAATTAAGGAGTCAAATCTGTATTAGACAATTTAATCATGTAATTTAATGAACAAATATAAATAAACTTTTTAAATTAGAATAATTATAATAAACAACAAAAATTTGTAAATTTTTTTATATTAAAAAAATATCTAAGTTTATTATTAATTTTTATTTATGTTTAAATATTTAAATATTTTTATTAAATAATGTACATTATTTAAATTTTTAATATGTTTAGTATTTTTTAAAATAATTTCATATGTTACAAATTTTTATATAAACTTTTAATTTATTATAGAACTAAAAATTCTCATGCAATTCAAAATTAGGGCTAAGTTTATCTTTTATCTTTCCATTATTTTATCTCAATTTTTTTCTCTCCATTTAGAAAGCTAATAAACATTCTTTTATTGATTGTTACATCAACTATGGAATTAGTGGTGGAATCGTTGATCTCATTTTTCACTATCATTTATGTAGGTTCTTATTTTTAGGTATTTAATCTATTTAATGTATTGTTTTACTGTATCTGAAATATGTGATTCGTTTGGCTTGACATGACCCTTTTATTCATTATTTACCACTTTAAGTTATGAAATTACTTAGATTCAAATAGACCTAGATTTTTGTTATGAAATGGTGGAGATTATGATTTTTTAGAGCTTACTTGTATTCAATAGGAACCCAAATGGTGAATGTGAGGGGAAATCAGACATATATTATTAACTATAAGTGAATAATTAAATGACCAAGATAATGAAATGGTGGAGATTAGGATTTTTAGTGCTTAATTGTATTTAATAGGGACCCAAATGGTGAATGTGAGGGGAAAGAAGAATTTTTTTATTAACTGGAAGCAAATAATGAAATGGCTAAGATAATGAAATGCTAGAGATTAGGATTGTTTAGTGCTTACTTGTATTCAATAGGAACCCAAATGGTGAAATTGAGAGGAAAGAAGAATTTTTTTATTAGCTATAAGTAGATAATGAAACGACTGAGATAATGAAATGGTAGAGATTATGATTGTTTAGCATTTACTTGTAGTCAATAGGGACCCAAATGGTGAATGCGAGGGGAAAGTAGACATTTTTATTAATTGTAAGAAAATAATAAAATATCCAAGATAATTAAATGGTGGAGATTAGGATTTTTCAGTGCTTACTTGTATTCAATAGGACCCAAATGGTGAATGTGAGGGGAAAATAGAAATTTTTATTAAATGTAAGGAAATAATCATAGTAAAAAAGGGTCATGATGTGAGAGGGTTTCAATGGTTCCACCTTGTCTCTATCTCCTTGCATCATTTGTTTATTGACTTTGTTTAGGATACTATGAATTATTTCCATTTTTGACTTGTTCCAGGTTATTTTTATTTAAGTTTAATTGTTTCCATTTTATACTAAATTGAAAATTCATTTTTTGGGGTGGCAAACTTTTTCCTCATACCACCTCATAAACTTTAATGAATGAATGATTGAATAACACCTAGTATTATTATTTGGGGTGGTAAAAGTTTCCCTTGTGCTTTGATATTTATGGGTAGAGGGGTCTCATGCATCATTATATATTTAAAAATTACTTATAAAATATTTTCACCTTAAAAATAGGATCAAATACTATTTAGGGAGAAGTTTTTGAGGGGTGGGAAGCAGCAGGGGGTTGAATATTTATCTGGCCACTACTTTTTTTTGGTTTCCATCTATCATTTGCATCCAATAATTTTTTTATTTAAAAAAAAAAAAGTTTTGTAGTAAAGTTCTCCTAATTTTTCTCAACAACATGTATTGCATGTAATTTTTGTAGTCTTTGGAACACATCTAAGTATCTTCAGAGCATCCTATACAGGTATTTGGTTCACCCTTTATAGGTCTTTGAAACATTCCTATACTTATTTAGAGCATTTTGTGTATGTCTTTGGAGTACACCCAACACATCTTTGAAGTAATTTTGGAGCATCATTGGAGTGTCTTCGGAACATTCAATCTTCAGAGCTCACTTGCTGAATCCTCAAAATTATATTTGAGAGAGTTGTCAAAACTATTTTTTTACTTCTAAAAATTACCCCATCATTGGGATGTACAATGAAAATTGGATTCTAAGCTATTTTTTTACTTTGTCAATTTTCTGTGTTTCTAGTTTTTAGATCTATCTAGTGTGCATGTTTCAAGCTCATTTTATCGATGATAAAGGAGGTTACATCTTATTCAAATTTATCATGGTGATAGATAAATGTCATTAGAGTGAAATGGGAAAGATAGTGTGCACATATTTTATATAATTTGTGAAATGTGTATCTATGAAAATTAGTTTTTGTGCTGATTTTTTTACTTTTTCATTTTCTACATCTCCCAGTTGTTAAATCTACACAGTGAGCACTTTTGAATCCCATTTATGTAGAATCAAATGGAGTATAAATTTAATGAAAATGTATGATTATATCCTAATGGTATGAGAAGGTAATTCATTTTTTTCTATAGTTTCATGAGCTTCTAGTGAAAATTTATGATGGTGCAAAGTGATCCTTCTGAGAAGGTTTATCACTCAGCCAACATTTCACTAGAAAACACTCAGAAGGAAGGTCACAGTGGTTATTTTTATCTTTAAAAAAAAAATAGAAAATACCTTTTTGAGTGTATTTTCATGATATTTATGTAAATATAAGATATTATGGGTTTTGTTCATATATTGATTTGCCATTTACCATTTTTCCATGTTCTAAAGGTGCTTATACAACTGCATGCGATTGAGTATTAGTTTTTTAGCCATATCTTCTTATTCATAGCTCTATTTTTGATACCATTTTTTTGGGAAACCTAAATTATCCATCTTTGAAATTATGTTAATTTAAAATTGGTGAAACATATTATAAAAATTGGTTAATATCATAGCTATAATGTTTTGTTGATTTGGCAAGCCTTCACAAAGTGTCTAGAGGTTTCTAGAAGACCAAGTGGGAGATGTGATGAATTTAAAAAGTGGTAGTGGTTAAGTGGAAATACGAGACAAATAAAACCATTTAATAATACTTATATAATAATGAATAATTTCTCCATGTAGTATGAATCACTCAATTCATCATCCATTTCCCCCTCTTTTATCTTCCATTTTCTTCTATATATCTCTCATTTTTCTCATTCGAAGAGAGTACTTGTTGTGGTATCACTTATCCCTACTCATTTTTTAATAAAATCACTTATTATAAGTAATATAAGAGTTAATTTACATTTTTAAATGCTTTCATATTGGGTTTAGTTGAGTTTATGCATGAATACTTTGTGAAGGATCTCTCTTTTTGGGTGTTTGTCCTCTCTCTCTTACCTCTATGTAAGATTGTTTTATGTTTGGAGGTATTAGGATGTGTTATATCAGTTATGAGGTGAAGATAGGTTATGGATATGATCATCTCTTCCTCCTTTTTTTATTTCCTTAAGCCTTCTTAAGAAACACTTATTCAATGCGCTAGTTATGGAGTTTGTGTGAGTGTATGAATTCTCAACTATCATATGTGTGTGTCTTAGACCAATGAAGAGTGTCAAATATTGGTGTATCACCATTTTTTGTTTTTATAAATCCATTTATACTCCTTATAACCCTTTTATTTGGTAATCAATAGTTGAGCCTAATTGATACACCTAGTGATAAGTTATCGTTATACCTCTTGCTTAAGCAATCAATATATTTTTGTCATTTTCAACCAGGGTAATGTCTGATGAATATTTACAATGAGACCATTTTGTATTAGAGTTTTAAAATTCACTATTTGGGGGATTTATTTTTACTCTACTTTATAAATCCTAAAAATAATAAATGGAACTCTAACTCTATATTTTAGGAAAGTAAATCTAAATTGTTTGTTAATCATTCACACTATCAACATACAAAACTTAAACATACATAAATTAAACACATAGAGCTTAAAAATACATAACTCTTAACTAGGAACTTAATAACTCCCTAGAATGAGAAGGAGATGTGTATTTAAACTCATCTTAGCATGTATTAATAGGATACAAAATCTTTATGATCTTAATGCCCAAATCTATTTATTCAAAATATAGATAATTTAGGAGTTATATCCCATGCTTCTAGGAAGGCATTGAAACCAAATTAACTAATCATAGATAGGAAATAACTAATCTAAATTGAATATACTTATTTAGTTTACAAAATAAAGATACAAATATATCTAGACTATCTTAAGCCATTACCATGAATGGTAATGTCTAAAATAAGACATCTAATATAGAAAGTCTATTCATAGATATCCATATAACTATTATTCCAAGCAGTAGGATCTAGTTTTTCTCTACAACACATCCAAGTATCTTTGGAGCATCTTGTAAAGGCTTTAGATCACCTTGTATAGGTCTTTATATTATTCTTAGACATCTTTAAAGCATCCTATGTATTAGTTTGGAGCACACCTAGAGCATCTTTAGAGCACACCTAGAGAATCTTCAAAGCAATTAAAGAGGGTCTTTGGATTGTCTTCAAAGTGTTCAATCTTCAAAACTTGCTTGAAAAATCCTCAAAATTATAACCAAAAGAGTTTTCAAAATTATGTGTTGCCTTATAAAAATTACCCCATCATTGGGATGTGTTTTTGTACTCAAAATTACCCCATCCTTGGGATGTGTTACTATACTCAAAATTACCCCATCCTTGAGATGTGTTGCTATACTCAAAACTGCATATTCATCCAAATTAGACACATTACCAAGGTAAAGAATTAGTAATAAATTACATATAAATAAAGAATAAATTACATTCATATCCTACTTAGATTAGAATTTAACTATTAAATTTAATATAATATACAACCAAAGGTAAAACTTTATAAACATTTTATATAACTATGACGAGTTATATGAAATGATCATCATTTCTCCTCCATACTTTACCTTTTGCAATTCCTCTTGTAAATAAGTGGGATGATTGATCCTTAATCCAAATTTTTTGATTCAAAAATTTGACTCAGATCATAAAATTCAAAATGATGGCCCTAGTCATGGTGGCCACTTTTGAATAATCTAAGATATTTGACAATTGTATGCACCCAAGATTTAAATTCAACTTCTACTTGATAATTCAAACACTGCCATGGAATAGAGGACATAGAATGATAGGAAGCCTAAAATTCATCCTAATACAAACATCTAAACCTCTTTCCTCTAAGATTAAAGTGATTATCTAGAAACTACTTTGGGTCTTCTTAGACTTCATTTAATATTGGTGGGGCTGAGGACTTCCCTATGCTTCAACTCAACAGGGAATGTCTCCTATCTAGAAAGACTTACCTTGAAACCATTGGCATAATAGTGGTTTATAAAATATTTAAAAGAAACAATATTATATATCAATACCTCATGATACTTTTTATTCATATATATATGATAAATTAGTTAAAAAGAAGAAATAAGTTTTTTTGCTTTTGGAAATTATGGTCTCATACATAACCTAGTGGTGCTTTGTAATTCCAAAAATCTATTATTGGCTTGATTCCATTCCATTTGGTTCCTTAGAGTGGAGAGAAAGGCATGAAATTGTGTTTGTCCAACTAATAAATTTATCAAAAAACTAGATTGATATCCTAACAATAAATTAAAAGTATAGAACTCACAAATGGCATCCTACCTTTCTTGAGTGCTCTTGAGAAAAATATACATAAATACATGCTCATATTCAATGATATGTGAAAAACTAAGGAAATTAATTGAATCTACCATTTATATAATTGCTCATGTAAGAAATGAACATAAACTAATGAAGGCTACTTGCATGCTAATAGTTTCTCAAAAATAACACAAATGTGCTAGATAAAAGCATGTGCTTTTTCTAATTGTATTTGGAATTCTATGAATTTCTTCTGATATTCCTCCTTGATTTTGGTATTTTCATCCTTCAATTTTTGAATTTTCTTATAGGTTATATTCTATATAGAGATTATTTCAAGTAATGGAAGAGGGAAAGAGGTAACAACTCTTATTGGACCCTCTATCCAAATTACAATTTCTCATGTATCTCTTTGCATGGTGTAAATAGAGGTTTATAACTTAGAATTATGAGTGGTGAGCCTTATTATTCTATTAGTATGTTGGTAAAGCATTGTATTTCTATAAAAAATACTTTTTCTTAGATTATTAATCAGATTATGCTTATCAACATTTTCATTTTTCAAATCAATAATTTGAGTGTCCTTAATAGCAAGAGAATTTTACAAATAACTCAATTCTTGGGTCTATGAAAACACTAAATTGTGGACCCTAGTATGTTTAGTTTGTATTCCTTGGATAATTATTTATTGTTCACTAAATCAAGTAATGTATTCTTCACACCTTTGTTTCAAATTATAAATCATCAAGTAATTACCTTTCAAAGTTGAACAAAGAACATCTAACTCTATTTGTTGTAGTCTGATTATTTTCTCATGGTGTGATAAAGCCATGGAATTCTAAAATTATTTTTCTTCATTGGTAAAACATGGAGAAGATGTATCTTCTTCAATCAAGGGTTCCTTACCCTTACCAGCAATAAAGGGCACATGATGCTCTACTTCTTAAGGTACAACTTCTTCTATTAGGGTTACCTCTACAAATACAACTTATTCTAATTCCTACATATCTTCTTCTTCTTCTTATTCTTTTTCTTTTTCTTCTTCTTCTTCTTCTTCTTCTTCTTCTTCTTCTTCTTCTTCTTCTTCTTCTTCTTCTTTTTCTTCTTCTTCTTCTTCTTCTTCTTCTTCTTCTTCTTCTTCTTCTTCTTCTTCTTCTTCTTCTTCTTCCTAAAATATAAGTCTATGAATTCACTAGAGTTTAGTTTGAGGAGAATGAGGGGGGTGTGAATAAATTCCTATTTGTTGCTTTGATCTCTATGTTGGAACATAACTATCTACTGAGAGTAGGGGTGAATTAGTAGATTGATTAAAATTGGTCCTTTAATCCTTTTAATTTAATTTATAAATGATATTAGTATATCACAAATACACACATATTCATAACATTCTATGTACATGGAAAACCTAATATGGTAAAATCCACCATGAAAATAGCTGCTAGAATACACTGTTCTAATCCATCATCACAATCAAGAACGTAACTAGTTAAAATGTTTAATTGCACTAACCTTAAGGAGACACCAATACCTTGATTTAAGAGAACCTAATAAAAAGAAGCACCAAATCCTTAATTGAGCACCAACTCAACTATTCTGATGGAACCTACCACTTAGATCTATTATGGAGCTATAACTCTATATTATAAAATTTATTCATAAATGAATCTAGTTCTCTGTTACAAACCTATTCTCTAACTTCTCATGATATAATTTTCATCTCTCTTCCTCTATTTATCTCTTCCACTCAATTCTACTATGTTCAACACTTTGTCAACACTTAGTGCATTTTCTAGATGATGTATATATGCATTGGATCTAGGTCTCACATCTTCTCTATGTTCACACTTGGTTATTGACACATCATGCTCTTTCAAGTTTCTCACTTCTTAAATTCATGTACCACCACCATAATTATCTATATTTTACTATTTTATCATATCTAAGGTTCTATTTTTGATTCACATGCCATATTACATAACTTATATTGATCACAGTGATCTATATCATTCTCAGTGTTGTATAATGCATCTTTACTATATATTCCATCATTTGACCATTGAGATGAATATATATTTAAATAATATCCATTGATCTTAATTTTCACACCATGATCCAATAATCCTTATTCAAATGACTCAAATTTAAAATGCAACCATTAGATCAAACTCTGATAGGCTCATGTGTTCTATTAGATCTATGTGATTTTCTAAACTTTAACATTTCAATCTTTAAAACACATCCATTGATCTTTTAATCTGAGCTCCCAAATTTCATTAGATATTCAAAATTATCATATAATTTACCTTTATTTATCATTAAATATTGAGCACTTGATCTCATCTCACTGATTCTTAATGCTTTGGAACACATACGCATCATCGATCTAACTCGATCTTTAAGACACTAAACATTAGACACTTTGACATATTTAACTCTTCACATTCCATTTATCTTCATTACATTATCACATGCTCACCATTAGATCTTCTAACAAACTCTCAAGGTTAGGACACTTGGCACCCTCATGTGCCTTCTACACATTGCTATTAGTGATCATGCTTAGGACACTTATCACTCTTGCATGCCTTCTACTTATTAATCCCTACACTTGTGACACTTGGCACTAGCACATAGCTTATAATCACTTTACTCTTCATCCCCATTCTTTTAACACTTTAAACTTGTGCATTCCTTTCACACATTGTTAGTCTTTGTGCTTTTGATACTTTACATCATCGCATTCACTGTCAAGTAATTTTGACATATTGAATTTGTTATGCATCATTAGATCTTCATCATAAAATTTAACTCTATCAATTTATCAAGCTCAGAGAATTCTTAAGTGAAAGACTTAGGAAATATTAAAGTCTTTGATCATTTCTTGAAGCTGATAATAATTAGGTTGAATGGGTTAATTGTATAATGATGAAAAATACTTAATTTGTAACTTAAGTGACTAGTTCTCACCTATATCAAGTTAATGTAAAAAAATTATTGCCTATGAATTCCATGACTAAAAACCTAAGGGTTTTCTAAGAAAATCTAGTAATGGTGGAGAGTTAAAATAAATATTTTTTGGGCTCATTTCTCTTCATCTAAAATTATGGACCATATATATGAGATGCTCTTGAAAACCCCATAATGGATCTTCAATTTTTTTCTCTACAAACATCTAGAAATGGTCTCTATAAAAGCATGATAATGTTATATGACAATATTTCAACTTGTGCAATTATAAATCATGCTCTTCTCTCCATCACGCTTGCCTATGACTGATCCTCTTGACATTAATGACATCCATAGTGCTAAATATATATTTTTTATCATCCATGACAATCATATTGCCAACAATCTCCCCCTTTTTAATTGATGGAAAAATAAATGTCCTGATCTTTCAATGCATGTTCTACTTCTTCTATATCATTCACTATACTTACATTGGCTTCTGATGAACATGGGTTGAAGTTGTTCATTATAAAATTTCTCCACATTAGGCAATGGAAAACTTTCCTAAACTCACATTAGACACTTGAAAAAACACAACTTAAACATATGATTTGGATAAGCATAAAGCTTTTACAAAGATCATTTGCATTTTTTCTTCCCCTTTGACATCAATGGCAAAGGGACTGCAACTTTCTCATTGTTTGTACAAGTTTTTCTCCCCCTTTATCAAATAAAGGAATTTGTCCAAGAATTATTCAACCATAAAATCATTAGAAATTTGAAAAAATATGCATATCTAATTTTCCTTTTCTCTTTTATTCCAAGGATTAATAAAGTTTGTATGATCCTCCCCCTAGACTCATGCCCTATTACTAAGATCTAATGATGTGATGTAGGATCCACCACTCTGAATTTTTATCTCAGATACTCAAATTGTTCCTTGCGAATAGTTTTATTGAATATGTCTATAATTTGATCCTATGTTACCAGATATTCCATTGTGACCTCTTGATTTGCAACCTTATCTCTTAAGAAGTGACAATTGATTGATATGTGCTTAGTTATGGAATGCATCACTAGATTCTTTGATATATTAATAGAACTTGAATTATAATAAAGAATAGAGATAGGTGATTTGTATTCTAACTTTATGTCTTTAAGTTTTTTATTCATCCAAAAGACTTGAGTGCAACATGCCACTACTGCAACATACTTAGATTCTACTATAAAAGGAATAACTGACTCTTGATTTTTGTTCAACCATGAACCAAGTTTGTTTCCAAGGAAAAATGCACCAACATTAATATTTATTATATCATCCACACTTCATACCCAATCAACATATGTATATGTTATCAAAGTGAAATATTCATCTTTGGGATACCATAGGCCATAGTCAATTGTACTCTTGATATATCTAAATATTCTTTTCACTATATTGACATGTGACTCTTTGAGAGAATCTTGAAATTTTACAACCATGCACACTACTTTCTTGATATTTGGTCTTTATGTAGTTAGGTATAACAAGCTACATATCATTAATCTATATAAATTCTGATTTACATCAAGGGACTCATCCTCTTTTCTCAACTTACATCTAGTAATCATGGGAGTACCTACTGGTTTGATGTCTTCCATTTCAAACTTCTTGAGCATTTACTTAGCATACTTGGTTTGGGATATAGATATCCCTTCATTAGTTTGTGATATTTTTAGATGAAGGAAGAAAGAAAAATCTATAATCATAGACATCTCAAACTCATTTTGTATTTGATTAGAAAATTATCTACACATACTATTGTTGCTATTAGTAAAAAGGATACCATCTACATAAACAACAATAATTAACATATGCTCACCTTCTAATTTTGAAGTATACATTGTTGTCTACATATCCTTTATTAAATATTTTTTGTTGTAAGTACTAGTCTAATCTTGAATACCATGCTCTAGGTGACTATTTTAGACGATACAGAGCTTTCTTTAGTTTTCAAACATAATCTTCTTCTTTTGATAGCTAAAAATATTTAGGTTGTTTTATGTAGACTTCCTCTTTTACGTTCCCATTAAATAAATTATGCTTAACATCCATTTGATAGACTTTGAATTTCTTATAAATAGATAATTCTATAAACATTCTTATGGCTTCCAATCTAGCAACTAGAGAAAATGTTTCCTCAAAATGTATGCCTTTAACTTGTGCATATCCTTTGCACACCAATCTGGCCTTATTACTTATAAAAATTTGATCCTCATTTATTTTGTTTCTAAATACCCATATTGTATATATTACATTATTATTTTAAGGTTTTGAAACTAATTCCCAAGTTTTATTCTTTTCTATTTGGCTCAGTTCTTCTTCCCTCATCCTTGTTAGCTTCGACATAGTTCTTAGGCCTAATTTTAGACATTAGATAAAAACTTACTTACTCCTTATTAATTGAAACTCTTCTCCTTTTTTTAACTCCTTAATTTTTATTTCCAATGATTTGATCTATAAGATGATCCTTTTGAACAAATCTTTTAGGTGGATTTTCATTTACTTCCTCAAGTTCATCATTAGCTACTTCCTCTTCAAACTTTAATTCTTATTGAAAGATGTCTTTTTTAGGTTTAACATGTTTCAAGCTTTCATCAACATTAACATTGATATTCTCTACACTTTTTTGTAGCATTTTTTTATAACATATGTAGGTTTTGCTTTAGGTGGAATAACAAAGAAATATTCTTTCATCACATCTTGATTCAAAGCTTCCCAATTTGTCTTCTTTTCTCCTGATGTAGCATTTGCTTCCAAACACTCTAAAATACTTAACAGAGGTAGGTTTTACATACCATAGTTCATAGGGAGTTTTATCATTGTTTACCCTCAGTTAAAATCTGTCCAAGATATATAATTCTATTTGTACTACTCTCTAATATCCATCAGGTAACTTGGCCTCTTTTAGCATTTTTCTAGCCATCTCATTGACCTTTCTATTCTTTCTCTCAAAAACTCTAATATTATATAGATTCCTTTCTATAGATTAATTCATTTTGATTCCATTCTTCTCAAAGTATTCTATGAACTCATTTGAGGTGAACTCTCCACCTCTATCTGATCTTAAGCAATTGATTTTTATTCAAATCTCATTTTTTACCATGGCCATAAATATCTTAAATATTTCAAATCCCTGAGACTTATCCTTCAAGGAGGTTACCCATGTAATTATTGAGTAATCATTTACTAGAATAATAAAGTATCTTTCTCCTTTGGATCCTCTTGTCTTAGCAAGACCACAAAGATCAATATGAACCAAATGTAAAGGTTTTGTAGTTGCATACTCCTTTGTTTGAAATTTGACCCTTATTTTCTTACCTTATTAACATTCCTTGCAAGTAGTGTCTATAGGTTTGGTTATCTTAGGCATATGTCTAACACACTTACTTGAGCTCACCTTAACTAGGTTATCAAAATTGACATGACCCATTCTTCTATGCCATAACCAACTCTCATCAATCTTTCCTATTAGGAAAATATCACCATTCACTTTACTAAGATTATAGATATTACTTTTATTTCTTTTCCATTATATAGCTAGTCTTTTAGATCTCATTATCTTTCATTATTATGCATTAAATGTGATCATATATCCATTGTCACACATTTGGCTGACACTTATCAGAATGTGTTTTAATCCTTCAACATAAAATACATCATGTGTTGGTAGTTTTCCATATATATTCAAGGTTACTTTACCATATATATTTACTACATTATTATCTCCCAAGCTAATAGATCATTTATTACATTTACTAAACTTGATGAACTTCCTGTTGTCACCAATCATGTGTTTTAAATAACCACTATCTATTACCCACAAATTTTATTCCTTGACATGAAGTGTAATTTAAGAAATCATAAATAGTGTAACTTTCTTATATTTCACTTTCCACACATCCTTAGGTTTCTTATTTGTCTAACTTTTCCCTTTTTCAAAGATTTGTGAACCTTTGTTCACACTGGGAGGCATGATTTTCTTTTGACTTTGTATTTTTAGTCTTACAAAGTTTTTTCTACATTATTTATCTATATGACCAAAATTATTTCAATTATAACATATTAAATTTTTATCTAAAAAGGTGGAAAATGAATTTATACTTACAATTTTTTTTTCCTTTTATCTATGACCCTACATTTACTAGCCCTATGACCAACTAATTATAGGTATAATAATTACCATATAAAAATGAAGAATACATGGTCATAGAATTTTTTTGTGTAGGATGAGGAGGTCTTCTTAACTCTATCTTATTCAAGTCTCTCACCCTTATGTAATAATCTGCATCATCTACCTTTATCTTTTGCATCTTCTTTGAGTTTGTAGAGATTGAATCATTCATGTTCTTCTTTTCTTCAAACTTATTTTCTCCTTCAGCTTTCTTCATATCAGTAGTGCTTGTGTTTATCTTTGTATCTTTGAAGGCATTCTTGCAAGCTTTTTCATTCTTTGTTCCTATTTATCCTTATACTTTGAAGTTTTTATATAAGTTTGTATATGTACTAGTTATGGGACTTTTCCCTTTTTCAAAACCAAGACTAGTTGTTTATTTTGATGGATTTTGAGAGTTGATCAATTCATCAAAAATTTCTAAACCTCCTTTCAATTTTAGACCTTTGTCTATTTTTTCTTTAGCTTTTTCAAATTCTTTTCTCAAATGCACTATTTTTACTTCTAACTTCATACACTAATCAGATTTAGACTATAGTTTAGATTTCACTACATCTTCTATTCTTTTATCCTCTTCAACTTGTGTCTTTAGGATAACTACCATCTGATCAAAATTTTCAAGACTTTTAGATACTTTTTCAATCTCTTTTTGTGCCTGCTTCTTCTACTTTGATTTATCTTTTCTCAACTTTTCAATTTCATTTAGAGCATAAATGAGTTCACCCTTTAGATTCACTTCTCTTTCCTCTTCTTCATCTGATTCTTCAAATTCTTTTTTTTCTTGATTCACAGAGGCTGATTCTAATGTCATGAATATTGATTCATTTCCATCAAACACAAAGGCACAATCATGATCATCATCTAAGCTATCACACTCATCTAATTAATCACTATCTTCTTTTATGTACAAGCCCTTCTTACTTTTAAATAAGTCCTTCTTGGAGTAGTGAGGTTTCATATTTTTACTATCCTCTTCTTTCTTAGAATAATCCTTTTTGTTATAAGGGAATTTAGTATCAAAATGTCCTACCTTACCATAGTCAAACCATTTAAAGGATAACTTACCTTTGTACTTTCTAGATCCTCCTCTTAATTTTTTGATAAAGTTGGCTTCTTCTTCATTAGTCTCCTTAGATCTGGATGTACGTACTTTTGCTTTTAATTGTTTGGATGCTTTGAATGTATCTTCTCTCTTGAAAGTATCTACTTCTCCCATTATAATTCTCCAAAATACATAGTTTGATTCATAAAAGAGAGGTTCTTTGCATAAGGAAGAACCTTCTTGACTAGACATTTATGTTCATTGTCCAAGATCTACCTAAGTTGATTAAGCTTCTTCTAAAGAACTAGGGCTTTGATACTAATATTTAGAACATAACTATCTACTAAGTAGAGGGAGGTGAATCAATATATTGATTAAAATTTATCCTTCAATCCTTTTTAAATAAATTTAGAAAGTATATGTAGAGATTACACTCACACATATGCATAACACTGGATGTACGTGGAAAACCCAATATGGGGAAAACCACCTTGAGAATACATGTTATAATATACTATTCTAATCTAACCTCAAAATCAAGAAACTCACTAATTATAATGTTTAAGGACATTAACCCTAAGGAGACAACAATCCCTTGATTTAATAACACCTACTCTAAGGAAGCACCAACTCCTTAACTAAGTACCAACTTAGCTCTTCTAATGACACTTACTGATCAAATCTATTATAGAACTACAACTCTAGATTATAAAATTAATTCATAAATGAATCAAGTTCTCTATTCTAGACCTATATTTTAGCTACTCATGCCTTTCTCTATATCTCTCTTCCTCTCTCCCACTCAATTTGAATCTTTTCAATAATTTTTCAATGCTTAGTTCATTTTCTAGATGATGTATATATGCATTGGATCTAGGTCTCACATCTTCTCTATCTTCATACTTGGTCATTAACACATCACACTCCTATAATTTTCCCTCTTTTTGAATTCATTTACCACCACCATAATTCTATATCTTTTAATATATTTAGAATATGTAAGGATCTATTTTTGATTCACATACCATATTACACAATTTAGATCGATCACAATGATCTATATCATTCTCTGTGTTATATAATTCATCTTTCTTATATGTTCCATCACTTGCCTATTGAGATGAACATATATTTAAATACCATCCATTTATTTTAGTTTTTATTCCATGATCTAATGATCCTCACTCAAATGAGTCAACTTTAAAATATAGCTGTTAGATCAAACTCTGATAGGCTCACACACTCCATTTCATCTCTATGAGATTTTAAACTTTAACATTTCAATCTTTAAAAAGCATCTACTGATCCTTTCATCTGAGCTCTTACATGTCATTAGATATTCAAAAGTATCATGGAATTTAACTCTATTTATTTTTAAACATCAAACACTCGATCTCATCTCATTACTTCATGATTCTTTGGAACACATATGCATCATCGACCTAGCTTAATATTTAACATGATAAACATCAGACACTTTGACCTCTTTGACTGTATGTGCTCCATTAATCTTTATTTCATTATCACACATTCATCATTTAATATTTTGATAAGCTCTCAAGGTTAGGATACCTGGCACCCTTGTATGCCTTCTACACATTTCTATCATTACCCATACTTGTGATACTTGGCACTCTCATATGCCTTATGCACATTGTCAATCCCTATTCTTGTGACACTTGACACTATTACATGCCTTATAAGAACTTTAATTTTAGTCCCTATGCTTGTGACACTTGGCACTAACACATTTACTCTCAGTTACTTTGACATACTAATTTTGTTGTGCATCCTTAGATCTTCATCATATAATTTAACACTAGCCATTGATTAAGATCAAACAATTCTTAAGTTGAAGACTTAGGAAGTATTAAAGTCTTTGATCATTGTTCAAATATGATAATAACTAGGTCAAAGGGGCTGGTTGTAAAATAATGAGAAAGGCTTAATCAGTAACTTAAGTGACCAGTTCCTACCTATATCAAGTCACCATAAAAATAGAAGTGCATATGAATGCCATACCTAAAAACCTTAGGGTTTTACCATGAAACCCTAGTAATGGCTGAGAGCTAAAATAAATATTTTTTGGGCTCATTTCTCTTTATTTGAACCTACAGACCATATATATGAGATGCTCTTGAAAAACCCATAACATATCTTTAATTTATTTCTCTGTAAACATCGATAAATGGTCTAGGTAAAAGAATGAAAACTTTATATAATAATATTACAACTTGTGAAATTATAAATCATGTTCTTATCTCCATCAATATTTCTTATGACTAATCCTCTTGACATCAATGGCATCCATAGTGGTAAATATCTCCCTTTTGTCATCAATGATAATCATGTTGCTAATGCTCTAGCACATTATCTTTAAAACTAATGGCAATAGAGATGGCCATTCTACAATTTGAAATATGGGTTATTCAATCCAAATTTTAGTGGAAGGAGGAGAGGTAGGGAATGGTGTCCTTTTGGTGGGAATTGGATTAAAAAATTGGAGGAAATAGAACCAAACCTTTTTACCCCTTGGTTTACTTAGAAAATAATGGCAAAAAATGAGTGTAACCAGCCCATGATGGTAGGTAGACCCAATACCACATCTTATCTTCTAAGAAACATTAATTAGAGCATTGTGAAGGAAAGACAAAAGATTGATCTTATACTCTTCTCAAACAAATCCTTTCAAGTGAAGAAGGAGTCTCATAGGATCTCTACCCACTACTATAAACTAACCATCACAAGTGATATATTTCATTATCCAAAAAATAACATATTGTCAAGGTTGAGGAAGACTTTCTCTCAGAATTACCTTGGCCACTCCTTGGGGGGATTCAGATAGTCTAGGGTTTGGCTCATATCCTTCAACAAACATACAAATTAGGTTATAAAAATTGATCTTTTTAATGAAAACTACTCCATCCTCAAGAATCCCAGATGGAACATTGATTAAAAAGGGATTTACTAGAATTTTCTTTCCTTTTATAATAACATGATCTTCATCAAAATTATCATAGAATTCTTTCACAATTTATTCATGGAATCCCTAAAACATTTTTAAGAAATTCAACCAAACTACTATTTCAAAGGTGTCTCTATCTGCTTCATCTTAAAACAATGCATCAGAGGATTCTATTTCACTCTTTCTATTTCTCCCACCCATTTTTGGAGAAAGAATTATTTAATTACAAATATTATTATACTGTAAAATCACAAATCCTAAATTCGCACAAGGAATATGGGAAGCAAGAGGTTAGAGATACGACACAATAATTGATGGTAGCAACAATACAATAATGAATATAAAAGAAGTTTATATGATGTGATTATGATAAGAATTATAGTGGTAATTATGGTTATCTCTTTGGAACATATGAGATATAATGGGAAGGTGATTTATCTAGTCAAGTACTAATGATATGTTATAAAGGTCATTATTAGGATTACCAAGAAAAATAATCACAATTAATTATGCATCATACCAAATCTTTTTGAAAAATACTCTATTTAAAACATATTCACATCAATATTGTTTGAAAATATTGCTTAGAAATATCATAACATAAAATGTATTACAGGAGTGAAAATATCATCACATCTAATCTATTAGAGGAGATATTTTGAAAACACCATCACATCAAATTATGGCTTGTGGCATTGTCTTAATTCTCAATGATGGAGGTGGATTCTTCCCATTCATGATTTTTCATAGTAGGAGCATAGTTATCAGTCTTCAGAGCATAGATTCTAGTTTTTGGAGCTAAGTTACTAGTCTTTAGATCTAAACCTTAAGTCTTCAAAGCAAAACTATAGTCAATTAAAAATTTGTTTATATATATATATATATATATATATATATGTATATGTATATATTTGGCACCTTATATATAAATAAATAACCTTATATATATGGTGTTATTTGTATATATTTGTATCCAATTACATTTGCTTAATCCATGTCATGTCTGAAGAACCACCTAGGGGCTTTGTTGATGGAGGCAATGGCTGAGCTAGAGTTAGCCCTTGGAAGATAAAGTTTGGGAAGAAAACCTCTCCACATGGTAAAACAATTAATTGTAGTGTTTTTCATCCATGGCCAATGCAATGTTATTGAAACTAATATCTTCAAAGACTATGTTTGTCCCATATGAATAGAGAAATGGGACTTATTCTAACTTTGTAGTTCTAAACGTTCCTACTTCAGCCATAGCTTTTAGATATTGATTGATGAGATTGTATATTGTCTTAATGTTGGATGAATGCATAAAAGTCCTTTTAGACAAACTTGATTAATACAATGCTAATGTCAATCCTAGTTCATGTTGTATTAATGGAAAACTTATCAAACTTCAAACTATTACTTTTAGAAATTAATTACACCAAAATTCAATTTAACTTTAATTTTAATTTGATTTGCTATCAATTTTAGATTTAAAGCTAAATATTTCAACCTTTCAACATGTGGATGCCACCTAAGATCTAGCTAAGTACTCACATGGCTTGAATATGACTAAAGTGCCTAATTATCTTGAAATATAGACACGTGGTACCTTTTGATTACCTTATGGATTCTTAGAATGCATATTTGCATGATGAATCATCTGTATCTCATCATGTGGTGATTCTCAATTCATCACAAGCTCTCAAGTGGTGCCTTTTAATTCTAATACCTTGAAGGGGAAATATACTCTTGTGTATGTTTGAAAGGTATCTCTTAGGAGATACCTTGAAGGTATTACAAAAACCTTTAAAATGTCACTCAGTAGTGCCTTTCATGTAAAGGAAAATTCCACTTATTCCTTGAAGGAGAAATACACTCTTGTGCCTATTTGAAAGGTACCTCCTATGAGATAACTTGAAGGGAAAATCCACTCTTGTGCATTTTTAAAAGGTATCTCCTAGGATATACCTTGAAGGTATTACAAGGGCCTTAAAAATATCACCTAGTAGTGCCTTTCATGTAAAGTAAAATAGGATAAATTCACTCTTGTGTCTATCTGAAAGGTATCTCCTATGAGATACCTTGAAGGGGAAATCCAATCTTGTGAATTTTTAAAAGGTATCTCATAGGAGATACCTTGAAGGTATTATAAGTTACTTTAAAATGTCACCTAGTAATTCCTTCCATGTAAAGGAAAATTCCATTTGTTCCTTGAAACTAAAATCCACTCTTGTGCCTATTTGAAAGGTATCTCCTAAGAGATACCTTGAAGGGGGATTTCTATCTTGTGCATGTGTGAAAGGTGTCTCTTATGAAATATCTATAAGGTATTACAAGGGCCTTTAAAATATCACCTATTAGTGCCTTCCATATAAAGGAAAATTCCACTTATTCCTTGAAGGAGAAATCCTCTCTTATGCCTATTTGAAAGGTATTTCCTAGGAGATACCTTGAAGGGAAAATACACTCTTGTGCATGTTTGAAAGGTATATCCTAGGAGATATCTTTAAGGTATTACAAGGGAATTAAAAATATCACTCAGTATTGCCTTCCATGTAAAGGAAAATTCCACTTGTTCATTAAAGGAAAAATCCACTCTTGTGACTATTTGAAAGGTATCTCCTAAGAGGTACCTTGAAGGAAAAATACACTCTTGTAAATTTTTAAAATGTATCTCCTAGGAGATAACTTGAAGGTATTACAAGGTCCTTAAAAATATCATGTAGTAGTGTCTTCCATGTAAAGGAAATCCACTTGTTTTTTGAAGGATAAATCCACTCTTGTGCCTATTTAAAAGGTATCTCCTAGGAGATACCTTGAAGGGAAAATACACTCTTGTGCATGTTTGAAATGTATCTCATATGATATACCTTGAAGGTATTAAAATTGATTTCAAAATATCATCCAATACTTCCTTTTATGTAAATGAAAATTCAACTTGTTCCTTGAAGGATAAATCCTTGTGCCTATTCGGAAGGTATCTCTTAGGAGATAAATTGAAGGGGAAACACACTCTTGTGCATGTTTTAAAGGTATATCCTAAGATATACCTTGAATTTATTACAAGGGCCTTGAAAATGTCACCCAATAGTGCCTTCCATGTAAATGAAAATTCCACTTTTTCCTTCAAGGATAAATCCAATCTTGTGCTTGTTTGAAATGTATCTGCTAGGAGATACCTTAAAGGGGAAATAAAATATTGTGAATGTTTGAAAGGTATATCCTAGGATATGCCTTGAATTTATTCAATGTACTTAAAAATATCACCTATTAGTGCCTTTTTTGTAAAGGAAAATTCCACTTATTCATTGAAGGATAAATCCACTCTTGTGCCTGTTTGAAACGTATCTACTAAGAGATACCTTAAATGGGAATCCACTCTTGTACATGTTTAAAAGGTATATCCTAGGAGATACCTTGAAGGTATTACAAGGGCCTTCAAAATATCACCTAATAGTGAATTCCATGTAAAGGAAAATTCCACTTGTTCCTTGAAGGAGAAATCCATTCTTGTGCCTGTTTGAAAGGTATCTCATAGGAGATACCTTGAAGGAAAAATCAAATCTTGTGCATGTTTAAAAGGTATCTCATAGGAGATACCTTAAATTTATTATAAGGGCCTTTAAAATATCACCTAATAATTCCTTCTATGTAAATAAAAATTCCATTTGTTCCTTGAAACTAAAATCCACTCTTGTGCCTATTTGAAAGGTGTCTCATAGGAGATACCTTGAAGGGGGAATTAGATCTTGTGCATGTGTGAAAGGTATCTCTCAGGATATACCTTAAAGTTATTACAAGGACCTTTAAATTATCACCCAATAGTGTCTTCCATGTAAAGGAAAAATCCACTTATTCCTTGAAGGAGAAATCCACTCTTGTGCCTATTTGAAAGGTATCTCCTAACAAATACCTTGAAGGGGAAATCCAATCTTGTGCATGTTGTCGATTCCTAAAAATATTTCTCTTTTCAAACACCCCACTATGGGAATATTTATAGACATGGGATGAACTTGTGGCCTATAAAGCAACCTATAGTATTTTAGAAGTTGACTCTTTAAATTGAATGTGGAAAAAAAGGATAAGAGGGAATGCAAGTAAAACTAAAGTAAACTAAGGAGATACAACAAATTTTTTAAAGAGCCTATTATAAAATTTACAATAAATAACTTTAAATTCTAAACATCATAGACAATTAAAAGAGCATATGCATGATTTAAATCTTGTAACATAAGCAAAAGCTGACACTATAGAAGTAGATAATCATAAATACTAGATAGTAATATATTCCACTCAATTTAACATAGAACACCAAATCCTTTTCATTTTTAGGTAGAGATAAAAATTAAAAATTCTTTAAAGGCACAATATACAATATTCAATCCTACTTTTGAGGGGCACCTATTAAGGTTTTGATATGGAAAAATAATAATTGATGCTACTCTTATTTGTAAACTATAACTATTATATTGGTTTTTCACTAATATAATAAAATAAATTAATCTACCATCTAAACCCTTAAACAAAATAAAAGAGCCCTAAATATATAGACATAGAGGCATAATGAGTAAATGACACCTATAAATTATCATTTGTACTCATGATGAGCTTGTTTTTACTGAATGTGGAACTTTAGCTCATGAGTGTAGTTAGTCTTCAAAATCTTAGATATGGTGACACTATTAATGCTTCATGATCCCCCATAATTATTATAAGGAACACCATGGTGACATGCATCTGTATCTAAAATTACCTTTAGAATTCTTGCTAGAAAATGTTGGACCCCTATACTCAAACAATGACACTACTTGAAGTTCTAACAAAATAAACCTACCTTAGACAAGCACTAGAACACCATTTTTTGAGTTGAAACTAGTCTTGGGAAAGATAGGAATAATTTCATAAAGATTGAGTATCAGGATGACATGTGGTGATAGAAAGAAGTGCTAAGACTTAGCCAAAAATAAACAAAGAGAACTTGGGAAAGAGGAGACCAATTTGCCATCCACTAGACATGCCAAGTGTGTCCATGCTAAAAAGGATAACTACCCAAAAACCTCAAAATGTGGATTACAATACACATTTATTGGTAATTTTTAGGGGAATATACATATGGATGGAAGAACCTAATTTTTTTTGGTTTCATAAAACAGTTGAGGCAAAACTACAAAAGGGGTGAGGCCTGCCAAACTTATAACCTTAGAAGAGCAATCTTCAAAGGTGTCCACTCTTCCTTTGTGGGATGAGACTTTTTAAAAAATATTTAAAGGCTCTATCCACATCAATTATCTCCTTGAATTAGATGCTACTCAAGCCCTATAATACTACCAACATCTAAAATTCCAACTTGGTAAGAGGCTAAAAAATGGTCTCCACCTTAGAGACGCTTGGTATTTGACCAAGATCCATAAAGATGGCCTAGTCATTCTACATATTTTCTAGTAGCTATATTATTTCATCATAATAGGACCATGTCATATATAAATAACATGGAAATGAGTCCTAATTAGACTAGTTTTTTGATGTGATACTTCATATCCCAAACCACTTCATCTAAGGCATCCAAAGATGCCTTGTATTTTGATATTGCCTTGTTGAAACTCAAAAACTCATTAAATTTCATGCCACCTACATTTTGTTAGCCACCCATATTACTTGAAGTATCCTATCCATCATACTATAAATATTTTGGATAATGAACTATAAATCTTGAACCTTTATGGAAATGAAGGCGAGAACCTAGTCTATGGACTAACTTGCCTATGAGTTCAACCACTATGAGTCCTATATGAACCCAAGTGTTAGATTCAAGTTTTCTACCAAAATTTTATCCTCTCTCAATAGGATATTTAAAATTTATAGACCATGGGGAGGATACCTATAGTCTAGTAGTAGGTGACAAGGTCATTCTTTAGTTATAAGATTTAATGGTCCTTGGTAAAGGACTCTTACTACATCTACTACTATATTCATAGCTATGCATTTTTAGAGTCTAAGAGACTCTTGTGGATCTATGTGAGCTCAAGCTAATTCTTGTGTATCTTATTCTCTATGGATTATTTCTCCTTATTTAAGCCATAAATCTCAATATTCAATTCAACTACTTAAATTCATAATTGGGCCCTTTAACTGGCTTCTACCTAGAACCTCTCATTGGTAATGCAAATTTGTAGGTTGGACCTCATTTTAGTGAGATACACATCTTTGAACTTTGAATCTATATTGAGGTGGTAAATAGTAGCTTTCACTCTCATGATTTTTAGCTCTTTCTTTTCCAAACATCAGCCTACCTTGATATAGTCCATAGTGATAGACTTCTGAGTTTCTTCCATCAATTCAACTCTATCAATTAGTTTAGCTTCAATGAGGTTGAGTCCAACAACATGTATCAAATAATACCTTAGTTGAATATATTATTGGGGATTGATTACTTGTGGCATCATGTGTGCAATCATCATATATTGATGCATTAGGTTGAATAACTACTACATATGATACACCATTGGGGACTTGGCCAATTTTCATCTCCTTTTCTTTGCCTAAGACTCTCACGATTTTATAGTAGTGTCTAAATACTGGTGTAATTTTTCTTGAGACTAAATTAAATCCCCCATAAAGGGGGATCCTTGTGTTAGGCTAAAAGGAATGGTCACTTACTTCTATGAAGCAATGGATGTTGTTCCCATAAAGATGAGTGGATGAAGGGTTAGGATGGAAGGTGATAAGGATGAGAGGATTTAGAGAGGGGTAGTGGGAGATTTCACCATAATGGATGTGATTATGGTGGATGAAGGTGGGGGAGTAAAAATCTGTGTAAGGAAGGTGATTGGTTGGGTGAAAGAAAGAGGTACAAACTTGGTGGAAATTATGGAGGGTGAAGATTAAGTAAAGAATGCACTACAAGTGGGAAGAAGGGGTGATAAAAGTTTATCTTATTTTTTGGGGGCTCTAGTGGAGGGCTGGAATCTTATGTATTAGAACTAGATTGAGATGGATTTGCTTTAGGTTTCCCTAAAGAGGCCTATTATTGTTATTGGGTAGTTGGATATGGATATAGAGGAGGCGGTCAGTTCATAGGCCTATGTGATATGGAATATTATTCCTCCTTCATTGGAGGGGCATCTTATTATTCTTATTTAATTGAGACCTCTCCTTTATTTTCTTCCTCATGTTGTTTATCCTTGAGTTCCTTGAATTAATCATTTATGTCTAGGTCTTCAAAATTTAACTCTTGTTTGTCAATTTCCTACCTATATTTCTAATATGCATTTATTTTTTCCTTGCTCCAATCTCTCTTTATGAGCTACACTTTTAGACCACTTAACATTTTTTTATGGGGTAAAACTCCTAAACTACTTTATAAAATGAATTTTATGGCTTGTGAGTGTTCAGTAGGATCTTGGACATATCTATGTAATACTTGATATTATCCTCCATCAATGACCTTCACTCCTCAAAGTATGGTTAGGGACCATGATTGAATGGGGTGATGGTATTCAAGGTGTATATGTGGCCAACCAGGTCATATTTTCACTAGTCATTGATCTGGTCAAGGTTAAGCTCTACTAGTTTGAGTGCAAGTAGGTGCTCATATGACCTCTTCACCATTGTGATGCCTCCCTTTGAAAAGGGGGTGTCATAGATGGAATTATTATTCTAACCTATGCCATAGATAAAGTCTACCATGTTGAGTTGGAAAGCCAACTCCAATTCTAGGGTCTTATCTATGAACAAGTGTGGGAGTCAAAATAGATCCCCTTTATATATATGGACCTAGATGAATGTGAAATTGGCCTTGAATAACTAGTCAACTAGAATTATTTTGCTAGTGACCCATGACCTCTAGTGGTCTATTATTTTTAAAGTGTTAACCTCTTGGCTAAGGTCAATAAAAATTGAGGATAGGAAACACTCTGAAAATTCATAGTAATCTTGTATGGTAGATAGGATGTGAGTCCATGCAAAGATGGGGATCACCGTGTTAGGATGGGTGCCAATTTTAATGGCATTGATAGTGAAATATAAATATAAAAACTTGGAGTTATAGTACATGATAAAGGTATTCTAAAGGAGGAATACCTAAAGGTATTCTATGATGAGAAATTTACTAGCTCATACTAAATTCTAGTGGTAATGGCATTTGCAAAGTCTATCTTATAGCATTTTTATTTACTTACTATATTCAAAAATATACCACACTTGATTTTAAATCATGGATGTTAGTGTCAAAGTCCATCCTAAATATGAAAACCAACATGGAAAGTTCATACTTCATATCCTATATCATAAATATCAAAAGAGTGATGGGTAGAGGAAACATCTACACATAATTGTTATGGAGGGTTGTGTTGATGAAATTTTGATTTAGGGAATGAGTGCCCTATATACTCTATAAGCTATCCATATTATAGGTGTCAATGTTGGGGTTGATTGGGATTTGGATCATATCCTATATTGCATCACTACTTATATCCACTCTTAGGTGGTTATTACCTCTAATAATGCCAATGTTAGCATCATATCTTTCTGCACACAAGGAAATAATTCTAGGGCATAGGTCCACATAAGGTACCATGTATTGAGATAGTGCATATCTCTAAATCTAGTACTTGAATGACATAGATTAATTTTTTATAATATTCTAGATCATTCAGGCATGGGTACCCTCCCATAGGCTCTTTAGGTTCATAGCCAATTTGAGATTGAAGATCCGATCTACATAATCAAAAAACTAGTGAGGGGTCCTTGCAGTTCCCTTTGGTGATACTCTTGACATTTAGCACTTTGGGTCTCAGCTATGTAGGGGAAAAAACATATTATTTTCTTTTAGAAAATTATGGTTGAGGGTCTTCATGACTACCTGATCCAAGAGTTATTTTCCTCCTAGGGTTCCTTCCACTACTAGACAAGGATGTACAAGTATCCATATTTTAATCCTTGTAATAATATTTTCTTCACTCCAAGTAAAATACTGAATATTGGTTTTCTACTCATGATTTAGTACCCAATTTTGCATAATCTTGCACATAATTTTTCACCAAAGACTCTTTACTCATCTCATCTCACTACTCTTTATAATTATTAGTGAATTTAAGTGTTTGGCTCACTTAGGAGAGTGGTGTTTATAGTCCCATACTTTTAGCATGATCATCATGCAAACCTTTTTGAAATTGTGTGCCCATAAATGATAAAGGCATCACACACACACACACACTTAGGAAGTTTATCACAATATATTTATGGCTATCCTTGTTTGAGATCATGCAATATGGAGTGCCTAGATATTAATTTCAAAGGGATTGGGGTAGATAACCATCTATCAGTAGATAATTAAAAATTAAGGAGATCCAAAGAGTGGACACCTGACATAGATCAATGGTAACTTATGCCAATGGTACTATTTTGAGGGAAATAATAACAAATAAAGGGGAAAAAACTAACAAAAAGGGAATTTGACTAACTATTTATAAAGGGAGCCAATAATTTAGTTGAAATGATTTAAGTGTATTCTATTAACTAGAATCTCCAAGGCATTGCCTTCTTGATCCTCCAACTCAAATGCATTACCCTGCCTATTACTAATGATGAAAAAAGGTCTTATCTATAAGGAGTCAAAATTCACATGATAACCTAGCTTTTAAAATATTTCATCATAATTTAGAACAAAGTCCCCTAGATTTAAACCTAGGTTGGATGTTTTATTATCAAACCATCACTTGACTACCTACTATCATATGACCTTAGCATCACTAGTTTGTTCTCTGAGAAATTCTACCAACCTAACCTTCGTCACAAAGATCCCCATTTTACATATTTTAAAAGCTATAGAGATCCATGAATGTTTGAAAGGTATCTCCTAGGAGATACCTTAAATATTTTAAAAGGGACTTCAAAATATCACCCAGTACTGCCTTCCATGTAAAGGATTATTCCACTTGTTCCTTGAAGGAGAAATCCACTCATGTGCCTATTTGAAAGGTATCTCCTAGGGGATGCCTTGAAAGAGAAATCAAATCTTGTGCATGTTTGAAAGGTATATCCTAGGAGATACCTTAAAATTATTAAAAGGGCCTCAAATATATCACCTAGTAGTGCCTTCCATGTAAAGGAAAATTGCACTTGTTCCTTGATGGAGAACTCCACACTTGTCCCTATTTGAAATGTATCTCTTATGAGATAACTTGAAGGGGAAATCCACTCTTGTGTATGTTTGAAAGGTATCTCTTAGGATATAAATTTAAGGTATTAAAATGGCCTTAAAAATATCACCCAATAGTGCTAAAATAGGATATTCTACTTGTTAATGCACTTAATTTTCTCCCTATGTCACTAAGGAAGGGGGAAAGTAAAACACAATTGTAATTCCTATAAGACTTAGGTATTGAGTTGTTTATATTAATACCATTGGGAATAGTGCAAATATATGTTCACCACTTCAATATTTTCCAATAATTGCCTAAAATATAAACAAATAATGGATATTTATAGAATGAACTAAGCTAAAGTGATTCATGGGTGGTTTCAAAAGAGAGAAGGGTAAGGAAAAATGGAAAATTTGCTTAAGATGATCAAAAGTACCAACTCTTCTAGATTATATGACAACACATAAAAATAACATTCACCAACTCTAGCATATTACTCAAATCTAAATAAATGTATTTAAAGCTTCAAAGGTAAAGAAATTTATATGTTTAAAAGCATATATTTTATTTAGTTGCAAATAAGATGAAAATAGAGAAAATTTACTAATAGAGTTATTATCCTAGTGTTAAACTCAAGCTAATAGATGCATATATTGAGTGTTATTGCCAAATTAGTCAATAAGAATGAAAATAACCATCATCTAAAAGTGTGAGGAATAGAAAACTACAAAAATACACAATCAAGCACTTTAGATAAACTTTAAAATTATTTGTTCTCTTATATTAATTCTTATAAAAACTATTTTTGATTATAAATGAATGGGGGAAATAATTCACTTCTTCTTGATAATTATATTCCATTGCCATATCCTTCTTGAACTTGAATAGATACTTAGTAATGACATTATTTAGGTCCCAAGGTTTGAAATCATCCTTAGGCAATATGTATGAGTCCTTATACCTTGCAGCCACAATGATATTATACCACTTTGTGATCTTAGTCCTCCCCAACTTATAAGGAGTCATGTGGGTGACTGTCTTCTTCTTATTTTTAAGACACAATCAACTTCATGTATTAGTTGACAAGCCATCTCTTCCTCAGCCAATTTCATAGGTACATATCTTAGCAACCTAAGGGAAGCCACCATTACTTATTCTATTAGATAACTATGTAATCTCATCCTCTCATCTCATCCCTCTAGAGATACCATAGACTAGGTCAGTGTATGGCATGACCTATGGATTTGATGTGGCCTTGTGAAGATTGATAACATTGATTGTATAGATGTCTAAATCTAATTAGATTATGTGAGGCCTTGTCTCAGCCTCATCAACTACCCTAGCTACTTTTACATTGAATTAAATGCTGATTTAATGTTTGTCCCCTGAGTTTATGGCCTCATGGATTAGTTTTATCTTTGAAAATTATTTAATTGTCATACTAGGATAGGAATTCATCATTTCTAAAAGAGGTGATATTAACCATGGTGGAAGGACATATTTTTGACATTTTTACAATATTATGGGTAACAACCAATGCATTTCTATAGCTCTCTACAATTTTAAAGCTCTAAAAATGGTGATCAGGTTGAAACCTATGAATAGCTTAATTATTTATCATATCAAGAGAAGGGAACTAGTAGAGAGAGAGAAAATGTGTATCGATTCAAATGAAAATGTAAGTAATAATAGTTGAGTTGAGTAGCATTTCGGGAGATTGATTTGATTAATGTAGTGTAGATGGTGATTCTAGTTTATACCATATTAATGGTGAGCTCATCAACTCTGCTAATGTTTGGAATAACTTCAAGCTATTAATTTTAGAATTTAATTACATTAGAATTAAAATTTAGTTATAATTTGAATTTGATCCACCTTCAGATATTTCCTTAATAGGTGTCACCTTTGAAAGGATATTGGATCTATCCTTGATAGGTGTTGCCTTTGGAAGGATTTTGGACAACTACCAAAAACTTGGAATTAATCATGTGGCTTAGATGGAGACATGCATCTCTTTTAAAGGTGATCTCATAGATCTTGGGATTTAACTTCATGGGGATGACATTTGACATCATCATGCAAGCCCAAAGGGGGAATGTATCCTTTTCATGGGCAATGAGACTCGAGTATCCCTCAAATTTGACATGTGTTCCCTTTAGGTCTATTTGAGATTGATGTATGTCCATACCATGTTACATCTATCTAAATCTCATAATATCTTACAAGCAAGACATATGGTAGCACCTAAGCCATTTGATCAATCTAGATGGTGAAATGTATCTCCTAGGAGATACCTTAAAGGGTAAATCCACTCTTATGTATGTTTGAAAGGTATATCCTAGGAGATACCTTAGAGGTATTACAAGGGCCTTGAAAATATCTCCTAGTAGTACTTTCCATGTAAAGAAAAATTAGACTTGTTCCTTGAAGGATAAATCCACACTTGTGCCTATTTTAAAGGTAACTTCAAGTAGATACCTTAAGGGGAAACATATATTTATTTTTAGACTTGAGGATAAACATCTTCATTAATCCTTACCATATTCTTGGTATAAACATAGATACTCAAAAAATTAAAATGATCCCAAATGTAATTTTTGATATAGTGAATAGCCAGGATCCATAACTTGTTGAGGACTTTATACACTATTCCCATTATAGCATCAAAAATATATGACATCATATATAAGTGGACCACTAGAGTGGGCTAATTTTCCTTATGAATTATCTATTCTCTTAGCTTGTAGCTTAGAATTTCACCTAGGTCAAATATTGCATCACTAGTCAGCATTATATGCAACAATGGTACCCAGTACAGATTGAGGAAATGGATGTTGGGAATTATATAGAGCCTATTGAGTATCACCATGCCAATATGCAATAATATCCCAAAATTATTTATTGGAGTGGGATTTTTGCCTTTGTATGCCATGGTTTCCTTAGGGAGAAGCCATCAATTCAACATATTTTCCATAGTATTATCCTAATTCCATATAACTAGCCTATGTTTGAAAAAATAAGCGAGAATTTTAGGTATCAAAAATATCCACTAAGATATTCCTTCATGGGTAAATTTAAGGTATCTCCTAGGAGATACCTTGGAGATATTACAAGTTTTAATAACATTGGGCAAGTTCTATCCTGAGGTATCCAATAAGAGATTCCTTTGAGGGCCTTGTAATACATTCATGGGTAACTTGAAGGTATCTCCTAAGAGAAACATTAAAGATATTAAATGGAACTTTAAGGTAAAATAAAATTTTAGACATATAAAAAGGTAATTATTTGGATCTAAAAATATTAATGTAATAGGGAAAATTATTAAACTGAATTGAGGTGGAAAGAGCATGTGCATAGGTGGACCTAAAATGCATGCTCTTATGTTCAGCCTATCATCACCAATGCATGCTCTCCCAAGTATTATAAGGCACTTTAATTTATCAAGTTATCAACCAATAGTAATTTTAAGGTGAAGGAAAGTTCTACTGGGAGATACATTCAACATCAATTTGAATGTATGACACCATCCTTCAAGGTGTCTACTAGGAGATTCATTTAAGGGCCTTAAAATAAACTTGTAATACCATCATGGTTAAATTTAAGGTATCTCATATGAGATGTATTTTAATAAAAATTCACTCGTGTGTATGATTTAGAGGTATCTCCTAAGAGATACCCTAAAGGTATCTATTGATGGGCATTTTGAGACATATTAGAAACATACTTGCCCATCATCTTTCTCATTTAAGACAAATTTTTATGGATTATTTTGCCCATCATATTATATTATCTAGTTCACATATAATTTATTTTTGGTTTGGTCATACCTTATTAGTTTAAGTGCAAGTTAATGTATATATTATAAATATTTAATATGTATTTTGTATTATAGTTAATCACACAATTTCATGAATTGATGCAATATGTAACTTGAATTTTACAAAATATCAATATTTAAATCATTTTAATTGCTTTGCGTAATGTCTTCTAGTGAGAAAGGAATTCCCACACTTCAAAGGCAAAAGAAGGACTCACTCCAAGAGAATTTGGATAAAAGGTAGAAAAAGGACTCATTATAAGAGAATTTGGATATAATACCATTTAAAATACCAAAACTAAAATTTAATCCTCATCAACATCTTCCATTTTATGGTGGTGACAAAATTCCTCTTGCTGATTGGTATTTTGATTTGTTTAGTCTGTCAAACATGTATGCAAATATATACTTATTTAGCACTACATCAGGAAAAGAATCTTATCTAATTGTAATAATCCTTTCTTATGATAAGGATGAAATTGAATATTACCTTCAATTCCAACTAAAATTATGGAATGGATAAAAGTGAATTCTCTATTGTGATAAAATTAATTTCAATAAATTTACACCTAGTAAAATGGAATTGACAAAAAATCATTTTTCTCATTCTTGTGAAACATTTGGGTTTCATTTGAATAGCTATGACAACCTTAAAATTTATGAGTTGATAGACAAAGATAATTTTGTCAATATAATACAAAATATTTTGACATAAAAACATGAAAAAGGTTCAACAACTTCTTCTACTTACCATCATGCAAACATGTATTTAATATACCCTATAGTCATGATAGAAAATACATTGAAGAAAACAAGAGAAGCAAGGGAAACATATTTGTATGAAAATTTTAAAGAGGCCATAAAATTACTCACACCAGTGGATAAAAATAAGATATAACAAAAGGTTGGAACACTTTTGTTGACACAAACGTCTGATTAGACATAGTGAATTTTCTACATGGTATGTTTCCTCTAGCAATTACGCCTTGAAAATCCTTGTATAGATTTATGAATTGGGGGATGCTAATATCAAAATAAGAAATATAAATGAAAGAGGGGTGAATGACATAATTCATTCATTTTTAAAACATAATGAGGTTCCATTGAAGGATTATTTTAAATTCCTTTTGATCTAATCAATCCTAAATATATTATCAAATAAAAGGAAGTCCTAGAATATATGATGGAGAAAAAAACCATAAGGTTCAAAATTGTAGATAGACAACACACAATTACATCACAACAAAGAATTATTTTAGAGGAGGAATAAAATTCACTGTCATTGATAAATAAATGTTTTATTATAAGGATATGATTTTTGAAAAACTTGTACTCCATTCCATATTATGAATAAAATATGTAACCAATATAATGAAGACAACAAAATAATTTATAAGTCTTCATTTGTAGAAAGAGTTCAATTTGCACATGACCTTATAAAACTGAGAGTTTGAAAAAATCTTGAAATATGAAAAAAATATGGAAGAAATACATGAATAAAAGACACTTATTCACACAAATCAACTCTTTAGCACAATAATTATATGAAAGAAAATTACTTCTTTTCATGGAACAACCTATTTGGGATTGTTTTGATAAGGTGTTTGATTTTTTAAAAGTGGTACTTTACCTAGTTTAGATAAACAAGATTTAAATCTAATTGTTACAACAATACTTATAAATATTCAAGGGCTTTCAGACAAATAAAAAATATAACTATTAGATTTATTGGAAAAATATCTATTTCCTTCATGAAAATCCCTAGGTACAACAACATAAATACTTGGTGAAAAAAGGAGAAGTTTGAAAGTAACATATTATCAAAAATTATAGATAATTTCACCAACGATTATTTGGCACTTCCACTAGGAAAAATAATCACACCTAAAGAGGTAATGGAGCATTATATAATTTATGTGAAAATGTTTGATGATTTATGTGTCCTGAATGAAGGTATTTCAGGAAAAAAAGGTTGGGAAGAATTATCTCAAGATATATTAATCATATTTAAAATATATCTATATAATTATGGATGTGAGATTCTCAAGATAGATACATAAATATTTGGCTTCCTCTATGCCCCCCCATGTCTTTGGCCATCAATTTTAGAATATTTTAATGAAATGTTCATTCTTGGTCTACATGCTGATTTGATAATTATTGATCTTTTGAATCCTATTGATGTTTTTAAGGAAGAACATATTCACCTATTTATTTAGGAATTGATTGATAAATTTATTATTGGGGCCTTCAATGTATTCATCATCCATAAACTAGAACATTTTTCTAGCATTCAGACCTCTCTCAAGAATCTATGTGTTGGTGATTTCCATTCCATGCAAGAAATAGGTGTCATATTATAGGGTCCAGATAGTGATGGATTCAATTGAAATCATATTATAGGTATAATTTTGTTAGGATCCCATTGATTTTTAGATTCAAGATTTCATCTTCCATTCCCAAAAAAGTAAATTAGAGGAAGGTTTTGACATTTACAAAGACATACCAACATTTCAAATGATTGGTTCACACAAAATAGGAAGGCCATTCATAAATGAACTAGATAACTAATTTTGGGAGAGAATTATCTCTAATTTTAACAATTTGTATACATGTGACATGTTATGGGTATATATAAGAACTGGATTGGTGCATGATTATATAAAATTATAAAGAAATTTATCTTGCATTATAGAAACTGAAGAAAAAATAATTTTTAATATTCAATTTAAAATTTATTTGACAAATTTAGATCATCCAATACAAGAATAACCACTTCAATCAGTACCAAGTGCATAACATTTTTAATTTAATTTATAATCATGCTTAATTTTCCAAATATAACATATTAACAATCTTTTGATGTGTATGATTTATTTTTCAAACCTAAAAACTTATCAATATTATATTTTGTAGCACTAATGGTATTTCATACCAGTGAAGAAACAATGATAATGAAAAATTATATCAATAAACATGGTACATTTCATTGAAGAAGGTAAGATAAGATCATGAATATTTTTTTAATTATATAATTTTTTATTTATCAACTATTTATAATACTGATAAAAAATTTATTCATCTATTTATGTCTCAATTAAAATATTTCATAATGAAGCTTTATAACTTTGTGTCTTAAACACAACTCATAACATAGGGCTACAAGTTTTTGCCTCCATGAAAACAACACAAGGCAAAATCTACAACACCACACATTTTTAAAATACAAATATAAAATCAATTGATGATGAGAATTTTTAATTACTACATTATATAATAATTTGTAGGGAATAAATAACTAAAGGTTCAAATAAAGAGTGCACCCATACAAAATATAAAAAGTTAAAAAAGGTGAAAATCTCTTTCAATAAATGTGTAACTATACAATTTCATACAAGTATAGAATATATTAATTATATTTATTTATTTAAACACATTATAATTGTTTTTTTCTTCATGGATAGGATATTATATAAGACAATAAAATATAAACTTGCATCATCTTGGGATTAGGAAGTGTGGGTTAATTTTAGTTTTGTGTAGACTTGAATGTCATTGTATTTACCCATTAAAATTTTGTTTACATGTTTAATTTACCCATTGCAATGTTTTTTACATGTTTAATTTACCCAATTTAAAATAAAACAATATGTGTTATATTATGTATTCAATACAATAAATTTTTGTGTAGAGTATCCATGTGTTCTTTATCAATAAATAATAATAAAGTATATTGTGCTAGAAACATTTATATTGGTATTGATTTAAACAATTTTTAATTTGATGTGTCTTATTGAAAGTATATGAAGGGGGTTAAATTATTAAGGTGTATATTCATTTGAAATTAATGATAGTGAACTTTGACTTAGAAGAGTAAATACTATTTTTTTTTTGTTTTGATTGGTTGTATAAACATATAAACATGTATTGGTATGCATAAGAACAACTGATAATTACATTATTATAATAATATTGATGTTGTTTGATCAATGTTAAATTCATCTAAATGTCTATAAGAAATGAGTTATGGAAAAATGGGATTATTTCAGAATATGATAAGTTATGGTCAAGTTATAAGGATTCAATATGAACATTTATATGTATATGTATGTTACCAAACTGGTAATAAAAATGGTACATCCATTTATAATGAGTACAGTTACAATGTTATTGAGCATGTATTTATTTTTATATATGTTTATATGAATCTTTATAAGATTTAAGGAAATACAAAAAAAATGAATAAAATGAAATGAATTATGTTTATATGTTACAATAACAAATACAAATCAAAAGTGCATCAATGACCAATATAGTAACATGTAAAACATTTTCTTAGAAAATTTACATGTTATATATATTATAATATAATATTGTTAATAAATGATTCATTTTTTTAACAAGTTTTAGAAATTTTAAAGGAGGATCTAAAACTGACTTCTAAAAAACTATTGATTTTGGGGTTGGATGCTTTATTATTTATTGTGCACAAAATAAAATATATGTTAATGAATTATATAGGAAACAAAGAATATTATAAAATATAAAATATTTCATATGACATTCAAGATCATTCCAAATACATTTTAAAGGTGGCACTGTAGTCTTTTTATCATGTTAGTATTTGGTCAATGATAGAGGATAATCATTTGAGGATACTCATTCAAGCCATGCATTACACAAGTTCAAATTTCATGTTTGTTTTGGGGTAAAAATATTCTAAGTTGTTTAATATAAACATAAATAAATTAGATGAAATTATTTTTAAAGGGACCTTTGGAGATTATTTTTCAATTACCAACACATTATTCATTGATTGTAATTCTCAGAATTGTGTTACAAATCAAAAATTGAAAATGAGTTATGTTACATCAAGTAAATATACTAGAAATGGAAGTTGGAAATATGAAAACATTGTTGAATCAAAATTTTGTTTATCATCACATTATTGGGAGAAAGTAAAAAATTCATGCCAGCAGTTGTGAACCAGTGTTTAAAAAGATATAACTTCAACATATTATGACTCTTTAAAGTGTATTTATTAATTATAAACTATAATCTGAGTAATAAACATTATCATCAATTTCATACAAATCAATTCTAAATTATTTCAAATATAGTTTAATTAATTTCAAATTATTTGATTCTAATTTAGAATTACTCTAATTTGGCTAAGTGCAATTTGATTTATAGTTGGAGATTCCTTAAAAGTATTGAATCACATCCAAGTTTCAAAGCTAATCCCCTTGCAAGTGGAAATTCCATCGGTTTATCTTGAAATTTCCCAATTTGATCCATTAGTATATTGACAACTACTCATGAAGATATTCCTAATGAGAAATAAATAATTCTTATTAAATATGTCATTACGTAGATAAACTAATTGCTTATTATGTTTTCATCCATAATTTGGCTAGTAAAATGCTGCCATGTGTCCTAGAAATGAAATCCAACTCAAAGGATCAATGATCAGTCTAAAGGCCTATAAGGGTGCCACAATTCAAAATAGTCCAATCTATTCAAAACTATCTACTCCCAAATGGTTTGAAATAATTCAATTTAGCTGGAATATAGAAAACATATTTATGGAGAAAATATTCTCCACTCCACTTTAGTGAGTATAAGTTCAAATTAATTAAAATATCAAAATTTAATTGAAATGATCGATGCTCAAATGGTTTGGAATAGTCCACTTGATTTTGAATATATAAAATTAATTTTTGGAGAAAATCTTCTTGAATTACTCCACTTTATAGGTATAAGCCTAAATTATTCAAAATAAACTAAATTATTCAAAATGATCTATGCCCACATGCTTTGAAAAAGTCCAATTTACTTTGAATATAATAAATTTATTTTTGGAGAGAATTATCTTTGCTACACTTTAGTGGATATAAGTCCATATTATTCAAAATAGCCCAATTTATTCGAAATGATCTATGCAAAATAGGTTTAAAACACTCTAATTTATTTAGAAAATAAAAAATTTATTTGTGAAAAAAGTTTTCTCCACTTCACTTTAATGTTTATAAGTCCAAATTGTTCAAAATATTCCAATTCATTTGAAATGATCTATTCCCAAATGGTTTGAAATGGTCCAATTTATTTGGAATATAATAAAATTATTTTTGGAGAAAATTTTCTCCACTCCACTTTAGTAAGTATAAGTCCAAATATTTGAAATAGTCTTTATAAGCATAAGATTGGGATACTGAGAAAGCTATATGGACACATTATAAATTGATTTGGGATGTTTTGAGTGAGTCACCATGCATAAAATGGATTAAATTAGTCAAAAGGACCTAGAATAGGTCATGGACTAAGTGTGTCAAAAGGCTAATCATAAGAATATAATTTTAGCTTATATGTTAATTTATGTGTCTATAGATAACCATGTAAAAAATTGATTTATTAGTTTTATTTATGTAAATTTAAAGTTATTAATTAAATAAACTGATTATGTAGAATAATAACCATAAAACATATCATATAATAAATGTGGGTGGATCTTGACATAGTACATAATAAACAACCTAGATGGAGATATTATAAATTGATTTCGGATGATTGGAGTTAGTCACCATTCATAAAATTGAGGAAATTGGTCAAAAGGTCCTAGAATAGGTCATGGACTAAGTGTGTCAAAGGGTTGATCATAATAATATAGTTTTAGATTAAATTTTAATTTATGTGTCTACAAATAACCAAGTAAGGAATTGACTTGTTAGTGTTGTTTTTCTAAATTGAAAGTTCTTAATTAAATCAAATGCTTATGTAGAATAATAAGCATATAATATATCATATGATAAATGTGAGTGAAGCTTGACGTAGTACATACATTTACACAAGTTCATGTTATGAAATTCATATTGTTAAACATGTTACCATAATGACTAATAATCTAAAGTAAATAAAAGAAACAACAATTAAAAATAATTTACTTAGTTTAGACACATAAATTAAGATTTAAGCTAAAAAAATTCACTTGTGACCACTCCTTTACACACTTAGCTCTAGACCTATCCTAAGGCCCTTTTGATCACTTTCAACCACCTTACATGTGGAGGACTCACTCTTTCAAGATGATTGACAACCCACAAATGAACTTATCCATCATTTTATCATCCTAAGTAATCACTCAATCTATTATAAACCCTTACAACCACTGTTTTTCCCCATTGGATAACAACTCCCCATTGGACAAGAGCACCATGCTCTATTATCCAATTCCCCTCTCTTGTCCTCTTACCAAATAATAGCTAATTTGAAAATTTTAAAGTTATGGATAGGTTGGCCTATGTCCCTAAAAATGATATATGATATTGTTGATGAACTAAGGACTACATAAACTAATATTTTCATGCTATAATTACTTTAAAATACTAATATTTTCAAATATATTCTTTACCAAGAATTGAATTAGACATATACGCCTTCTAACATATATCCCTCCTACTTTGCATCTATTGTAAATACCTTTAAAAAAATATAGGATTTTATTTATTTCATCAATTATGTCAACCATTGATCAAAATATATTGTTATTTATACAAGCCTAAATCAACACTACAATAATCAAAAAGGTTCTAATTGAAAATAGTTTAGGACTTAATATTTACAATATTAAATTTCTTACAATAATGGGTATAAACATGGAATCCATTAAAAATACATATAATAATATCAAATAATTCAATTATGTACCATGCCAAGCTCTAGGTTCTATCAAAATATATATTACATTGAGTCTAAAAAGCTCTATCTACATAGTGACAAGTGATGCCTAATCATTTGCATTAAAATAATTATTAAGTAGGCCATGGATCCAAGCTATAGAGCCTATACCTTCTACCTTACAGAAATGTGGTAAATTTTTACATTATTTATATGTGAATACTTCCTTAGTCGATAATTAACCCTTCAGATATTGTAAGATTATGAATTCTACTACTCAAATTTTATCACCATAAAGGGAACCCCAACCTATTATAGTTGCAACACCATAGATTATTCTCATAGATAAAATGCACACATATGAATTTGGTCAGTCTAGTAAATATATTCTTCAACCACCTTATATACATAACTCCACACCATAGATGTCACCACCCAAGGTGTACAATGAGGAACATGTGCAATAACTACCAGTTGGTCAAATTCTAACCCTAGGTTTGGACCTTTCAAATTTGGCCAATCTAGTACTTAGTTTTCCTTCATAATAAATGGTCTTTAACAAAGCCCACAAAAATACCAAGTGTTATTTATTTTATAAGGTTCATTTTGGTCTTTTTTATACACCTTTACCTAATTCTTTTGGGTTTTTTGACCTAAGCCCTTGCTAAATTATTTTGGCCTTTTTGTTTGAAGATTATTTTCCTTAAGAACATTTCTTTCAGACTTTTCATTTTCAGATTTCTTGAAGGATAAGTCTCCAAAAATTTACCCTACACATTTTCTCTGAAAGATATCTTTTCAAAGTTGAAGGGTACTTAAAAACTTTTTTAAAGGGTATTTTTCCATTCAAATAGTATAATTCAACTTTCTTTAAGGAATTCTTGCAGAGAAAGTGCCCTTTACAAAACGTCTAAAGGATACATTTCAAAAAGTCTGAAGGGTACATTTAAAAAAATATGAAGGGTACATTAAAAAAAGTCTGAAGGGTTATTTTATATAAAAATGGACCAAACAAAAATTATGAAGGGCACTTTAGTTTTTCCAAGGGGTAGTTTTCAACTTTTCCAAAGGACTCTTTCAATCCAACAAAGACCCTTGTAACTTTTCCAAAGGGTATATTGCAACTTTTGTTGAGGGAAATTCTAAGGCTAAATGGACACTTTCAAATCTTCTGAAGGACCATTTCCAAAAACCAAAGGACCATTAAAAATTCTTTGAAGGGCATTTCAACTTCTCTAAAGGGATCAATAAAAAATACATAGGAAAATATGAGGGGAAGTGACTAAAGAAGAAACCTCAAAATAATTCCTTCAAACTTTTTATTCAAAGGAAATAAACAAGCAATGAGCTCGAAGGAAAAGACTCAACAAAAGGTCTGAGGAAGTAAATAGAAATAAATAGTCATACACAATTTGTCCAAAGAAAAGGTCCAAAAATAAAAGTTTGAAGAAAATACCCAAAGGAGTGATGGCCCGTAGGAAGTCAATTTTTAATTTTAAATTGTGGAGAATAGTCATTTCTATTAAAAAGACTTGGCAAGAACATGAGAGAAGATAAAGCAAGCAAAATGGATAGGATGATGGTTCAAGTCATTGCTTCCAAAAAATCAACAAATACAGGTGTCTAAAGGATAACTAGTAGTTAGAAAGAGCATTTTCTAACTACTATCATGAGTTCTAATAGTGTGATATGTTGGCCTTTCTATTTTCAATTCTAAATTCTCATGGATGATCTTTAATAGAAATAGTTTCCTATGCCACTCCTAAAGGTTTCATGCCACTTTACACCATTCTCATGACTTTTTATGGACAAGTAAGGCTTTTGACATGGTATGGATCACTCATCCATCTCTCTCATGGATCTGTAACTAAATTTCATGTCAATGACACATGTCCTTGTACCTCTTCAGCTTCTCTCCTCTCTCTCTTCCCCAAAGTTATATAAATTAAGCCATTTTAACCATTACAGATAACCACATTTCTATTATGGTGAAGCCTTGATAAAATGAAATTGCACTTTGATTTTGGACATTGAATACAAGACCAATTCTAAGTTATGAATTTCTATTTGAGTATGTGAGTGATGTATAATGGAGCTAAGTGATAGAATCATCCTTACTCCCTTTATCCTTCATGTTTGAATTTTTTTTTTGATGTTAACAGGTCTTGTGAAGTGTGTTAAATGCATTAAACTCTCTTTCAAGTATGTAATTGTATCTATGGTATGTAATTTACCCCTTAGGTCAATTATTTTATTGATTATCTCAAGCATGTTGCTTTCACATTCAAACACTATGTTAGTATCTTTCAATGCATGGAATTAGTCTTGAAAAACATTGTTATTCAGTAGAAATGTGAGAGTCAGTGGGATAAATTCTTGGTGAATCACCTCTTTAGCATAGTTTGTTTTCTATTTTATGCAAAATCTTGACTCTTTTCATGAACAAGCATTAGATTAGGTGATAAACACTTAGAGAAGAATTCAGGGAACTAGCCCTTTTCAATCCTAGAGACTCATCTCTCTTATAAGTTCCCACAAACTTGAGGGATGATTCAATGTTATATCAAATTTAAGGAGTTTCATAGAACATCTTAGGGTGTACAATTTGATGACAACACTACCTTTATTAATAAATTTGGAAGATAAAAAATAATTTTACATAAATAATTTTGATACTAATTCTAAAGTTACTTCAGAAGACAACACAAATGCAATACCAATGAACATTTATGATTATTGGTGTGGTTTGAATTTTGCACCAGTTGGGATAGGGGAAAATAAAGACAATTTTATGGAAATCATACCAATACATGTAGATATAGATAAATAAATTATTTCTAATATGGATATATGAAATAACATTTGTTATCAGCTAGACAATACTCCACATACAATTTTACCACCTTCCATAAAATTAATAGTTAATATTACATATATGGACACTAACCTAGTTATCAAAATACAAGAAAATATTGAAAAATATAGACCATGTGTGGTGTTATAGATTCTAATTAATAGGTAATTAATAAACTTGACAAAGCTACACCATATATCCACTATATGATTATCACATCAAGAGGGAAATCCCTTTCTTAATATTCATAGAATTATAGGACATACTATAGATACATGTTTAGATTTTAAAAAAAAAACTTTAGAAGCATAAGGCTAATGGCAGCATATAGATTATACAACCTATACCTTATCAACTAATACCTAACAATAGAATCATATATGTAAAAACCAAAAACATTCAATATGTAATTCTCTAACTATTTAAGTTTTCATTAAGGAGAAATATAGACAACATATAAAAGTTGATGAGAACACATATTAAAATACATGTATATTTGAATTCCTCCAACACATAAGTTATTATTGTGATGAGTTACATAATGCAGTATTTTATAAGACTCCATAGGCCACATTATAGTACTATTTTCATGTGGTCACAAAGTGGAAATTACACCATTCATCATTTTGAGCACAAGAACTCAAATAAAAACTACATTCGGTAACACATGGTTACAAAAAATGGAAGATACAATAGATAGGTTACAATAATACCTTAATTTCAAATTTGAAGAGAGCATAATATGTATTCTCCAAGACGGTTTTGAAAACAATCGCATATTCTAAAATATGATATATATATCTCTAAATTAATGTATCAAAAGACAACACAAGAGGCATCTTACACAATAGAAAATCACAATACATGGATGTGCAATATTCATAAAACACCAAAGAAAAATATCTATTTATATAGTATGAATGGTATGATGACCACAATGATGATGACATATGGCAATATGACTAGATCTTATTTCCAACACTCAATGATCTACCACCAAACCCACATTTTGATTATCCACATCCATTAGATGTGTTATTTTATTTCTATATTACCATATTTTTCATACATACATACATAAATAAATTCATACATATAAATACTCTCTCTCTCTCTCTCTCTAAAAAATAGTAAAATTTTCTAAAAAATAGCATAATCAAGACTTGTGTATGCTTATATGTTCTTTGTCATACATCAGTTCATTTGTGTATAACTATTTGATACTTGTTTTATCTAGTTTTATTTCATATATGATTCATTAATGTACATGATTGACTGTAAATTAAATTGAACACCATTTCCAAACACAGTTGAAGGTAATATGATTATTACACATTCAAAAACTTTAATTGAATAAGAAAGCCTTATTGGATAGGGGTACCTTGTGCTAATGTCCATCACCATGTTGTTTTTTCAATGATATCAAACTATCATAAATTATCTCCCTATAACACATGAGATTTTTATAGCATGTACATTCATCATCTAGCTCACTAGGATAATATTAAACAAATGTTTTATCCTTATTTGGTTACCTTATCTTACTCACAAATTAGTTATTTACACAATATTACATCTTTTGATATTTCTCACTCATTAACATCTCTATTTACCACTAGTTATCTCAATTACTGAATCTAATCATGTAACAAAATATCTCTTGTTGATCAATTACATATTATCATGCATAATATTCATGTTTCTTTCCAAACTTTTTGGCTTTCATTCACTCTCTTTGCTACTAAAGATATTTCAATATGTATTTTATGTGTGGCTCTAAGCCTTAATTATCTATTTATATTCTTGCATGTAAATTTGAGTGTCTTTATGTGTATGTGGAAATTTGAACATGTCCTTATATGTGTCTCTAATCCTTCATTGCTTGATTCTATGCATATGAGGACATCTAAACATGTCCTTGTGTGTCATTTTATTTAAGTTATTGGCATTTAAATATGTCCCTTGTATGTGGCTCCTTTTCTTTTTATTACATATTTTGTGTGATTTACGTATACTCTTTGATTATGTGCATCATGAACATGACACCTTACTTGATTATTTTCTCAAATTTTAATATCATTATAGACATCATGTATCCACCCAACCCTTTCAATTCCATGATGGATATCATGCATTCCTCCCTAAGTATTTAAACTCAGCATTACATACTCATTTTGATCAATTATTTTCATGCCTAAATGCTAACATCTATCTAAATACTCTTTCTATGAATTCTTTTTCTTACATGAATCTTAAATTGTTATTATGTTCAACCTATCCATATTATGATTCCATGACTCTCTATATTATTACTATTTCTCAAATTTACATATTCATGTCATACCAATCTATCACATAACTTTTTATTTTGAGTAAAGTTATTTCACATGATCAAAAACTCACCTCAAAAGAGAAGGCATTCACATATGTTTATCTTAGAAACTATACTCCCACATCATCACATAGATAAAATTTGGTAGTTAACACACAATTATCATAGTTTCAATTTCATAAAATACATAGAAAGTGATTTTAGATAGGATTTCCCTATTAGACAAGAGAAAAATAAGCTCTTGTCCTTCCCACCATTATTGTCCAAATGCCTTAAAAATAATCATTTCTAAAATTTATCAAAATATCAATTTACCTAGGATAATATGTGATAGTTTTAGAGTCTTAGAGTCTAGAATTACTTAGTTTTATCTTAGACTACTTAGTTTGTGTGGAACTATATCTAAGCTATATATAATATTAGTCTTGTACACTAAAAAAATATAGAGCTTGGTAGTTCCTCTTAGTTCTAGACCTTTCCCACAACCAAAATTATCTCATATGATATCTATTATACCTATTGCTTATCTCTTATTTTGACCACTGTTATTCTAATGAATCAAATCTTATATCATACTTATAATTATATAAACCTCCTTATCTTGTCTCTAAAAGTTTTAGAGCTATGTATATTTTTCAAGTGCCTAGACACTTATGTCCTAGTCATATGCCTATGTTGACATTGGCATCCTATTCCAATGAAACTATTTAATGGTCTAAAGTCATAAAATTTGAAAATTAAACATATACCTATGGTTGACCTAAGTGCTTTAATTTTATGTTTTCTCCAAAGGTATCAGTCTATATTCACGATCAATCCTCATTCATTATTCACCTAACAGAGACGTAAAAACTCACAAGGTAATTTACCAAAACCTTTCAAGAAAGCATTCAAGTGAGCAAAGATTCCCTATTTTATTTTATTTTTATATCATTCATAAGGACAACACAATGATAATTTTTAGGTACTAAGGAGCATCCCATGAGTCATATTTTCTAAGTTACAAAAAGGTCATTATTGTAATTGATTTCCACATATTGCACCCTTATGAACACACAAGCCAACACATTAGGGGAGAACTAAATATTTCTAAGGCCCTTTTTAGAGTAGTGGCTATATAGAAATCACCCATTAATAGAGGGGTATTTAGAGTTAGCTCTATATTATGATCTGACTAAGCTATTTTTTACAAGTTCACTATAAAGATGAAGATCAGGGATTTAATTATTTGACAAAAGTGACATCCTATGATCTATATTTGAGCACACTAGAGTGAATGTAACATAAAATCCAAAATATTATAAGTGGTCGCATATTGATCTAGGAAGTATTCCATCTAGGACACATGTGTCTAGGTTAGACATAAACATCAACACAACCGTTCAAGGTCAACACAAGTGTTTAAATCCATAGTGGTCAAATTTATAATATTTAATGATTGATCTAAAATATAGATCCTATCTATTTGTAGCTTATTCTATATCAGATCTAAATACACACAATAATCTAAGTAATTTGTTTTCATTTCATTTCTATATCAATCACTAGTTATACTTACTATTTTTATCATATCTAAGTATTAAAATTTAGAATATTGTTTATTTGAGTTTTTAATTAATTGACCTATATATATATACTTTATCACCATTTCCCATAGGCTACCTCTATCCCCTTTACCCCTATATTATTTAATATATATTTTAAGGTTAAACATTTGGTGAACATGAACTATGTGAATGTAATTTTTTCTAATTCCTAGGGTTTTCAATTAGTTAGGGTTTAAAATAGTTTTATTTTTTTCATTTTTAATTTATATTATTTTGAATGCAACCTATGCATAGCCATAGATTAGAAAGTGTTACTATTTAACATATTTATATTCCTTTCTTATCACCTAAGATGTCTCAAAATAATGAAGGGCCTAATCATATGGTATATAATGATACAAATGTTTAGAATGAAAAAAATATTGATGAATTAAACTTTGGAATCTTTTGAACGCTCCCAGCGTGCGCATGCCCCCTGCTCCCTGCGTGCACATGGAGACTTTAAACACTACAGGCATACAGGCGCGAGCGCGTACTTCCAGCTTGGTCCAAGCAGCTGCAGATCTAGCAGCTAGTGTGGTTGAACCATTACCAGTGAATGGGGATAGGATTCTGGTCGTGGAAGGGGGTTCTTCTCCATTGACAGATTCAGTAAATGGCTCCCCTATTTTTGGGTCTATCCCTGGGTCAAAGGGAAGAACCTATGCGGACGTGGCTGCTTTTGAAGCCGATATTCATGATGTGAAACTCCAAGCTTCTGTTGGGAGACTAAGTGAATCACTTGTAAGTGCTTTAAAACCTGTCAGGGTTAATCTTGATCCTAATACTGTTAAAGAAATCTTTGATCAGGCAGAGTACTTTTCAAAGTCTACAGTTATTTGTAGATTTCGTGGCTTCTGGCCATCTCATGCCGATTTACATGGCTGGATATCCCAGACATGGCTGCCACTAGTTGATGGAAATGTTGAAATTTATCCTTGTGGTAAAGGTTTTTTTATAGCTTTATTTCACATTGCTAAGGACAGGAAGACTATTCTGTCCAACAGAAATTTCTTCTGGCAGGGTAAATACCCTCTCTTCGCCAAATGGTGGCATATGGATTTCAATCCTGTAACAGAAACTTTTAATAAGATCCCTGTCTGGGTTCGGCTCCCTAATTTACCATTGCATCTATGGCATGATTCGGTGTTTAAAACCATCAGAAATGCTATAGGGGAATTTTTATTCATGGATGCAGAAACCAAGAGGTATTTTAGATCGACTTGTGCTTGCCTTATGGTTGAGGTGGATGTTTCTAAGGGCCTTCCTGAGGTGATTTGTCTAGATTCCCCTAGGGGATCTTGGACACAAATGTTAGATTTTGAAGGGCTACCTTTTCGATGTAGAAAGTGTCATCTGACAGGGCATGTTGCAGCCAAGTGCACTGCAAGGAAATCTAGACCTAAAAGATCTCCTTCTTGGTGGGCAGAATCTGATCATGATCACTATATTTTAGAACAACCTGAGGAAGCTTCGACAAATTCTGAGAATGAGAATGAAAAGAGCATCTTATCTGTTTCGATGGATCAGGAGTCTCAGATGGAGACGGTTCCTGTTGAAGGTTTGGTGGAGATTGGATCATGTAATCTACCTGAACTGATATCCAAGGAGGTGGTGGTTCCTCCACCTATTTTGAAGGTTTCTCCTAGGAGTCAGTTGTTGGCTGGTTCTCCTAAGGTTTTGGCTGAGGTTTTGTCGCCCCCTGGGCTTCATGATTCTTGGCCTCCTGTGGAATGGGTTGCTGAGGCAGCTAAGGTAGAGGATGGCTGGACTACAGTTAAGAGGAAAAAATCTAAGCCTCTGGTCCCTCCTCTAGATATGAAACTTCGGTCTTGTAAAAAAAATAATAACTAATAGTTATTGTTTGTCTAGCTTTTGTATGCTGTTTACAGATTACTGGGTTTTGCTTTTGTAGGTTCCAGGTTATTTTGTTTCCTGGAAGTGCTTAAGGTTTTTATCTTATCTGATGTAAAGGGTTTTGGGGCCCCTTCAAAACCTATTTTTACCTTAATCTAAAACAACATATTGATGAGGTTATAATAGAAAAATATTATTATGATGAAAATCATGAGTCTAATGAAACTAATGAACATGAAAAAAAAATCATGAGTAAGTGAAATTAATTGCATTATTTATGAGTGTATTAATCAAAACATTGAATATATTTATGAAATCCTAAGAAACATATTATAAACTAAAAAATATAAATTACATTTGAACATGTAGTTCTATATATTGATGGTGCTATTAGAGATATGGGTCATCCACATATACTAAAAACCATCCCATTGGGCACATCATCTATTCATACTTATAATAGGGGTATATTATATGTGTTCACACATTTATTACTTATAACTATTATTGCATATTACATGGGAAAACTTAGTAATTTTAACCTAATTATAGATTTCAATGCATATATCTACCGAAACTATGGGTACAAATCCTTTGGTGACTTATAAAAGTTTAAACCTTAAAGACCAAGAGGTGTAATATCTTGTCTAAACTATAAAAAAATTGAAAACTAAGGTTATAAAAATTAAAAAAAATTATATGAAATAACCTTATGTTATTTATTAATGAGAGGTTTTGCATAATCCTCTTATACTAGAGTTATCTTTGTACCCCTTACCAACTAGTCTTTTTACACGTTCACATTTTATGATCCTAAACAAGATATTTAATATTTCTATTTGGCATGCATTGAATATGCCTAAAAAGATAAACTTTTGGCCAAATTATCTATAATGAGGTTAAAATAATATGTTCTAAGGTAGCTTTATGATTTACCAATCCAATCAATAAATACATTCAAACCACTTTTAGACCAATTTTTGGTACATATTTCTATAAATATTACTTAAAAGGTTTCTTATGCCAAAATTTTAAAAATCATACAAGGAACCAATGAAACTATTAATGAATATGTTTTAAGGTACAAGATAATGTTTGCTAAAATAACTAGTCCAATAGTAGATAAAGAGGTACATCTTCAAGCAAAGTTAAATTTCCCCATTGCATGAGTCCACTATTTTCATAAAAGTCAAATCTTTCAATGACTCTTCCATATTATTCATGGTCATGAATTGAAACATATCTCATTTAATAAACTTAAGTATGTATCAAACCCATTGACTATATATACATTCCATACCAAGTTTACTATCAAACCAAATTTTAAGGTAAAACCACTTGATCTTAAAAAGAAGCCAAATAACATGGTTAGTGTGGTGTCATAATAAATTAATCATATTATCTTATCAAATGCACCAAGGAGATAATTTACACTCTTAATTGAGTATCCTACTTAATTACTCCTATATATTATAGAGTGTCACCTCATATCTTTCCCTCCTCCTATAGAGGTTGATATGAGAAAGCATCTACCCAAAAGGTATGATATAAATGCTTATTTTGACTATCGCTAAGACCTTAAGAATTCTAAAAATATATGTTTTAACTTGATCATAGTATAAAATACCTCATCAATGACCCAAATATTACATTTTATGCTCCTCAAAAGGAATCAATTTGACAACCTAGTGATCACCAAAAATAGAAAATATTTAATAATCCTTTGGAAGATTGTTATAAGAATGATTCAAAAGTACAAATGGTTTATATTTCACATCCTCCTCCCTCACATTAATGGAACTAATTATATTGTATTATTGGTAATTTTATGTGGTATAAACTTCCTATGGTTTAAAAAACCCTCTATTAATTTCAATGATAGTGACATTATGGATGATGATTCCAATCTTCATTCACTATTCATTCACCAACCTATACACAGTGTTATGATTGATAATGGTGAAAGATAAAAAATATTTCACCATGAGTTTACTTAATTTTTTTGGTTATACACATAATTATTTACATATTTTAACCAAATTAGTTAGATGATTTGATGGGACATTATATCAGGTTCTTGGTGAGATAGACTTACCTTATAGGTAGGTCTAACACATTTAGTTACTAAATTTTTAGTTATATCATATATGGGAGTCTTTGATATTTTATTGGGGTGACCTTGGATACATGCACTTAGATAAGTACCTTCTATAGTGCATGGGTATGTAAAATACATTCATGCTAATTAGGTAATTATAATTTCTAGAATTCCATATATTCAAATATCCACTTGAAATAGAGACTTTTATACCCAAATAATTGATTATAAAACATAATAAGATTAATCCTCTATGAAAGGGTAAGAAATAGGAAATATAATTTCCTAGGAGGCTTATACTTGAGACACCATTGCATCATAGATATACATTGGATTCCATAGAATCCTCATATACTACTCAACATACTTAGATATCCAAAACACCTAAAAAGGTTTCTATTAAAACTATTCCAAAAACCACATAGCACTCAATGATGATTTCCATGAACTCCCATCCCTTATATTTTTTCATCATGACCACATACTCCTACTATATAAACATAGAGTATTATAGATACTATAGTTCTATATATAACACATGCTCCTTAGTAGTACCACCAATTTATTATATTATGTTCTTGATGGGTAAATACTTATGAGAATCCATTGAATGAGATCATAAGAAATTTATTTATTTTAAAATATTTAATAAACACAAAAAAAATAAAAAAAATTCAAAAATATTTTCAGCATTGCATGTTTTATTGTCTCCTTGGCATATACGTTGTTGGTTCCATGTTGATAGATGACATATTAGTACTTTACTTTATAGACATGTTTCACACATAATTTTAGTGTGATATAGGCATACAAAGATGCATTATTCATTCTTATATATATTTTGGGCTTGCTTTATACTCATCATATAGAAATTAGGGGCATATAATTATTTTATCTTGATACACATGGGTTATATGGTTATATGATGACTTTCCACTATAATGTTCAATATTATGTACATACACATGCCTTATTCATGCTTATATCTTCCAAAGTGCACTTTATATGTTTTATACTTGATATTTTTATAACACATGTATCTAAGGGATATTACAGTATAATTATGTAGGCTACTTATGCTTTTTCCCTTGTGCCCTTCCTTGAGTGACTTGTCTTACTTGTTGATAATTTTAATATATTCCATTATTTTTGGTCCCCATGCATTTGTTTACTTACTTTGACATTTACATATTTCATTAATTATTATATGGAAATTTTAATATTTCATTCCTTATTTTATGGACATTTGACTAAGCCATATCCCTTTGATTATGCAGAATTTGAACATGCCTTTTGTTTGAGTTCTTTTTGGACCATTATACTTTGAGTTACTTTTGAGTGGTATTATATGTGTGCTTAATTGCTTGTTGATCTTGTACTTTTAATAAATATACATTTTAATGATCTATATAATTCATCTTAGGGCTTGATTTTATCCCATTTTGTCCACTTAAATGATATATCTACCTTGACATGTTTCTCCTATATGTTACATAGTTTGTACACATATTATATGCTTATATTATACTTTTGAGGTAAGGTAACTACTAGATTTTACATCCCCTCACCTCAAAATTGGGGGTATATTAGTAGGGGCATGTCATATAGACATGGATTACACATTTTTCATAGTTTATAAATTTAGATATATAGTGGGAGCATGTTATGGAAACATGTTCTCCACATTTGTCACAGTTCACAAATTTAGTTATACAGTGGAGGCATGTTATGGAAAAATTTTATCCACATGTATACCATCTCTCAATTTTATATTTAAATGGGGGAATGTTTTGGAGACATTTTATCCACACATAAATAGTTGAAAACTAAATAAATCATATAGTTATATGATTTAGATACATATTTATGGTAGAATTATATACATTGGTACCATTATTATATATAGGTTTCATCGTGATACATATATAATGTGTAAATTATATCCAAATAACACCTGAATTGAAAAAATAAAAATTATTTTAATATTTAAAATTTATTCTATATACTTTAACTCACTATGTTAGAATATTACAGACTATTATTATGCCAATCTACCATAATATTTGGTTTATTTTAGTATGGTTGAGGTGATTAAATCACTCAATCTTGCCAATTTTATAGGTTTAAATTAATTAAATAATCCAACCTCAACTTATTTATAATTTGGTTTTACATGAATTAACTCATGCTCAATAGGTTATAAATATGATTAGATTTCATGGTTGAGCTAATCTTAACTATTAGTTGGTAACTCACTTTTTCTCTAGGGTTTGTGGCAAGTTTATCCCTTAAACTCTATGAATATATGCACTTCTAAATTTACATTTTTCTCAATCTTAGTTTAAATGGTTCATAATGGTCCAAATTTTAAAATCAAGTTGCCAAAAGGCAAGGCAATTGCATCAATACACATGTGTACTCATAAACATTGATATTTCTATTTCAATCATTTCAATTCTTTCAATTTTAGATTATATGCATTGACAATGTATTTTAATGGTTTTCTAATCCACAATAATTTCATAAGCCCCTTATGAGATGAAGTGTTCAAGATGAATTTCGGGATAACATGGGACTTTCATCCTCTATTTTAGTATTGAATCTAGTTTCATGGCATACATTCAAGTATTGGGCCCCATGATATAGCCTACTTGAAATAAATCTCTAAGATATGTAGTGTACCACTAAGGGTTTGATACTAGTTTGTGATAATGATTACAAACCTCACCTTGAATCAGTTTTAATCATGAACACTATTGGGTTTCACTTTACCAATTTATAAATGATAGGGTTAGAATAATTTATATTCATTTAATAAACACAAAAAGGGAAGCATGATATGGTATAAAATGATGTTTCCATTCTCTAAAGGGTATTAATGCTTCAATAATTGAGTCGTGTACCCAACCATAATTGAACCACTATGTTATATGTTTAACCAAGGGCTCAAACTCATCATAACATAGGGTAAGAGTCTAGGTAAAATAAATGGAAATTCTTAATTCATGAATTCTCCACTAAAATTAAACATAAGGAAGGGCTTGTAACAAGTTACACATATGATATTTAAAAATTATCTATAATTTTAAGTACACATATTTTAAGTTACACACAGGGTCTTTAAATATAATCTATAATTTTAAGTACACAAAGAAAATGAGAATAATTCATATTTGAGTTAAAAAAAAAGGACATTTCAAATAATACTTTCATTATTAATAATAAAAAACATGATAAATTATTTAGCATCAACATTCCTCTTAAAACATGAAAATAATGGACTAAATTCATAGATAAACAAAACCTAGTCTAACAACAAATATGAAATTTTCATTCAATTTTAACAAAAAATTTTATTTAAAAAATGTTGAAAAATATAAAGGAATTTATTTTAAAATATGTAGAGTATGGGTCTCACCATAAATTATCATGAGATTCAAATCCTTGGCCATGATGGCATGTCCAAGTTGTTATAACTACTAAGATTCAAAACAAATAGAATATTCTCAACTTCAATTAAAAGATGCCTAGGGGACCCACTTATTCAATGTGATAATGAAATGGATTATAATTATCTCACATCCTCTTAGTATGCACATCCTTGGTGTCCAACATAATTTCCACTAGATTAAACTCCATGTCTATCTTGGCCAGGTTCATGGGAGGCTCACAAAAGATTATTTTTGATTGGGTGAGCAGCCTTTTATGAAATTAGAGTGGGGAATCAAGGTAAAATTTAAATTTTGACACCTGGATAATACTATCCATGTATTATGTTGAGAGATATAGAATCACATTATCCCCAACCTTATTGGTCTTTACCACCCTCCTCATCAGGACCTGATCAAAGTGACTCAAGTGGACCTTGAACTCTCCTTTATCATGTAGTGTACCATCTAATTGGAATAACATAAATATGTTGACTTCCATAAAGTAAGTAAAAATATTTTACCTACCTTATTTTATAGGTTCTAAATCCATGTATGTCATTTCCAAGTATTATTTAATTGAAGCTCTCATACTTTCAACATAGGTATGGTATAATTTGATGTCAAATAGAGGCATGAGATTTAACTCATGAAACATGCCATTATTAATAACAAAAAAAATATTTTAACACTTGTTGTATATTTTGATCCTCTACAAATACATTTAGGATCATTTGAGGTGTTCCCTACTCATAGTCAGGGTCCTGACTACTTCCCATAAATATATGAAGAGTTTTAAGATGACATCTTTGACCTAGATAATCAATTCTATTAGGAAGGTGCCATTCACATGTTCATTAATAATATATGCATGGTCATTCATTTCATCAATAAAATTTTAATACATTTTTTGAGTGTCCTAGAGAATAGGCATTGGATCTTAAGTAGTCCTTTCCTCCCCTCTAGATTTTCTCACTTTTGTGAGGGAGAAGAGGTCATGTTTGATATGCCATACCACTAGGTCTCCTCCTTGAGTGATTTTATAATTTAATATCCTCAATTTTATTAATTTCCTATTAAACTCCCACTAAACTTCTTGATCACCTTGAAGAATCATCTAGGGATCCTTCATTCTTGTGGTAATTCCTAAATTAGAAGGGGGTAAAAGTAGGGAGTTAGAGACATAGGTGGAAGGTAGAGACATGGGAGGAGGAAGAACATATGAATTTGAGGAAAGGAAGTAAGATATAAATGGAGGAATTGAAGGAATGGAGGTGAAATGGGGAAGGATAAATTAGGAAGCCCATGTGAACATTTAGGCATGCCACTAGCTTTGGGTCAAATTGACCTGTGGGATCATGACATTAAGGAGAGGAGTATAAAAAAGGAAAGAGTAAATTGGGTGGTTAAAAAATTTCCTTGAGAACCTAAGATAATGGAAAAGGGATGTTTGGGAGGAAAACAAGGGTTAATATTAAGCTAAGGAGCAGGAGTTACCTTTTGCTTCTTCTTTGGCCTCTTACCTAGATTAGCTTACATTATAATAGTGGAAGGAAAAATGGTGGAAATGGTGGTCAAGGATAAATATGGAGTTTGAAAAGTAACTATAAGTAATACTAAAGTGTTAAGATATGATGTAATTGTGTACATGCATGTACTTGGCACTAGGGATGACATCAAAGTTGAATAAGAGCACTAAGAGGTACCTAAACTTGTGAAAGTACCAATGGAGGTGCTAAAGGACATGTAGGAGTAGATCCTAAAGGCCTGAGGTGACTTGTAGGGATACCTACTAGTGGAATGGGCTAGTTGGATGGAAATTTGGATGTGAGGATTCTATATATATCTAGAGCCAAAGGTACCTGAGGGAATTATGGGGGAGTCAAAATGGAAAAAAGGGAAGCACCACTTGAGTGGGCTTGGTAGGTAAATGGAAACCCAAGGTGATTCATTAGGTTGTTGAGGGATGGTGGAAGATGGAACAATTATTTTCATAGATGCATACTATTGGTAATGTTTTAGGCTCAACTTTGGGTTATTATTGATGTCAAACCATAGTTATTATATCACCTGTGGTCAAGCTACCTAAATTTTAGGAGGTGGAGGATCTATAGTAGAGACCTAGGGAGATGAGACTCATGGTGAAGAGGGATATGGGACCCCCTAGAGGATCTTTATAAAAATCTTAGATTTAATTGTAGGGATTTTTTTAGAAGATGGTTTAGTCTATGCCCTCTTTCCCTTTTTTATTGGCCTTGAATCTAATCAACACCTCTTTGTCATATACAGGGTTGAGGTGGATTTAATCCTCATAATTGGGATCATGTACCTAATTTATATTTATAAAAGATTAATATTTTTTCACATGGGCCCTAATAATTCCATGCACATACTATTATCTATGCTTTTCTCTACCTAAAACATGATATTCCCTGCTCATTACCTTTTATGAAATAGAGATGGACCTTTGTAAATGCTATGTGAATGGTGAAAGTGAAGGATGTATATTCCTTTTTAATGACCAATATAGTATCCAAAGATGCATTTTATTAGTTGATAGGTTATCTCCTACTTAGCCAACTAGTTTGGAGCCTAATAAGGTAAGTAGATGGGGGCCATACAAATACCTACTACTCAGATGATGGTGTCATTCCTATATTACCAATAGTCAAAAATAAATTCAAGATATTACCTAATTTAATTATATATCTATGGTATGGAAACCACATTTATATCCATATAAACCACCATGTAGAATAACTCACATTATTGTGATTCTCATAATGGTGGCCAAATATCTTGTAAAATGCTACATGAATAACTATGCCCTTAGAATTTGAAGGTGGAAAAGTATAAGGATTAATGAAATAGTGCCACATGTGAAATCCACAAGATAGGTCATCATATATAAATTACTACCATTCTAGGCCTCTATGACAGAATGCACTAGCCTAAATTTGATGAATCTCTTGAGGTCCAACATATCCTCACCCTTGAGGATGATGGTAAGTAGGGGAACCTAGAGGATATCAACATGAAATAAGTCACATACCCTGAATAATTGATCAAGTAGAATCATACCTAAATAGACACCTTGATTGAAGGTTTAGATTTAGACTATGGAAGAATCAATGCTTTTTTTGTTACCTCACTTATCATCAAGGGTATCTTCCCAATCCTTCAAAAAATATTAAATATGATAGGTGTTATCCCATGCATCCATTATGGTAGAGACATAGGTAATTATTTACTATAAGAGGTTGTAGTAAGCTTTAAATGTAGATCCTAATATGTATGCAATATGATACTATAGCCTATAGAGTACACAACATCATGGAAACCACCCTACACTAATTTGGACTTGAAGAAAATATTACCAAAGTGGTCATAACAAGGGAAAACCTCTAGTTTAATTATACATTTTTACAACCCACTTTCTTCATATGCCTTAAGGGCATATTGGAACTCAACTTCATCTTTGTCATCACTGGAGGTAGACTTAGTCATAGTTTTAATCAATTTGAACATTTCATTCTAATGTTATAATTAGGTAAATTTATTAGGGAAGGTGGTGTCTCTATATTTGGGCTCAGCCTTAGAGTTAGAGGATAAATCAACCATGGAAGAAAGAAGAAATCCTAAAAGCATCTAACTTTGAGCACGGAGGGCATAAGAAAAATCTAAAAGAAATGAGGAAAACTTTGGGTAATTAGATATTAATAATGGTAAATTAGTTTGCCTTAGGGAACTTATAAGGATATACACATATCTCATACAATGATGGTGTTTTATATTTCACCCAACACAAATTCAAATTTGAGTTGGTCATAAGATCCACCTATTCATTTCTTGATCTATAATTAAATATATAAATTCAAATATGCACTACCTAATTCATTTGGTGATTATGATGAGATGTTTAAAATCATCCAATTAGGGTATATTTTATTATTTAGTTAATGCAAAGAGTGTGGTAGGCACATGGATACTTTGCCCGTGTTGCATTCTAATTTGATTTAGCTCATGCTAAGTGTCTATCTCTAACTAATCCTACTTATGGATAACAATAGCTAAGCATAGTTGGGTGTCACACTTTATGATGTATAAGCATCACCATATTTTTAAAATTATATGTCATTCAATATTCTATAGAGTCTTAGGAAGTTTTTGTAAGCACAATAAGCCTCATGGAGGCCTTAAAAGTTTATAATAGGTCATATAGGTAGATTGGACTGTTTTCCCTCCAAATTTGAAATCTTAAATATAGAAAGGGGCATGAATTATAATGGGTTATGAGTTTTATAGGTTATATATGGTTATTTAATGTACCTATGAGTCTCATGAACTAATATTTGGGTGAGAATAATCTACTTGGCCTCAAAGGCAAATTGTAACCAAGTGATAAAAGTGTAAAAGTCAATCATCTATCTTAAGGAAAGTGGTTGAAGGAAAATCTCACAAAGATATGAAAATTTCAAGTTTGGAGAAACTAATTTGGTTCAAAACTACTTTATTAGAAGTGATTAAGGTGATGAACAAGTGTAAAAGGCTAGTTTGTCAATGACAAGGTAGAAAGTATGAGTGTAATTATGTGTAAGAAGCCTATCAGGATAGGATGTAGGCCTATAAACATAATTTTATTGTATATGAAGGTATTTTGTTATGTAATTTATTGTGTTCATATTTTTTTTATGTTAATCAATGATATTCTAGTCTCTTAGAAGTATATCTATCCTTTTATTTGTTTTAGAACTCTCTATTACTTGTGATACTCAGAATTGACATATTATAAAACATACAAAGAACCTATTTCATGTCCCTAAGGTTGCATGAAATTATAAAAAGGTTCCTAAAGGGTGATAGATATTGTATAGGACGTTTTCCAAGTGTCTGAAGTGAGATATAGCTTCCATCTACTATGAACAATCAACTTAATGCTCTTGGGTTTTGGGACTATCTAAAAACCCTATACAAGGGAATATTACTTAGTTCTCAAGTATTAACATTTTATTCATCATAGAAACATATGATTATCTAGTTGAAAATTTTTAGGGATCATCATAGTTGATTTGAATGTAAGGGAACATCTATAACTTGATTTATACCTGACTGTGTTATAACTTGCTTGTAGGTGCTCATACTCCAAGAAAGTAAGAAAGGGGAATTCCTTACATTCTTTACATTTAGGTCTTGGGAGGTCAAGTGAAGGTATAATCACCTTTTAAATGAGTATATATACTTTTTAGAAACATAATTTATATTGGTAACTTCCTATTTGAAGATTTGACCTATTAGAACACCAATTAGGCCTTTAGGTCTAAATAGGTCATTGATGGTTAATAGCTTGAATTGCTTGGTGATGGAGGAATTGGGGAAACCAATAGGATAATTAGTATTAAAACAATATTTAGGAAAAATTATAAAGGTCTTAGAGATCCACCTTGAATAATTTATATCTTTGAAACAAATTATCTTTGATATTCAGCCAATTGATGATTGTGTATTAACTATAACAACCATCCTTTCATGGTGAACCATGTGCTTATGTGTATCACTAAGCCTAAATATCTATTTATAGAGGTGGATATAGCTAGGATAGACCTCAAAAATGTGTGAATAAGTGATGAAAGTGCACTAAAATAAATTAAGTGAATTTAGAATGCTCTCGGGCTCAAGTAGACCAGTGGAACCTAGGTCTAGGTCTATAATAGGGAAAGTAAGATTATGATAGTTATACCCAACCAAATTTGACAAAAAATTGTAGTATTATATATTTTTAATTATTTTAAATAAATAAAAACGTTTTATCATGGTATGATATGTAAAAATATAGAATCAGAGACTAAGCACTTGCATAGGCCTAATTAAGGACTAAGGATGTTTGAGTGTAAGGGGAAAGTGGGTTTATGTAAGGAGTAAAAAAATGAAACTTTATAGATTAGACAAAGCCCCAAATGGGTCCTTGAAACTAGTTTAAGTTTCATGAAAGCTTTGGTAAAATTGTAAAAATCAAAAAGGAAGCTTTACCAAAATAGGGCTAGTAGAGAATAAGTACAAGAAAGAAGCTTAAGAAGTGAAATAGGGAGATTGAGTTGATTAAGTGCATGGATAGAGAAGTAATAGTGATTAAAGATAAATAATAATCCATATAATAACTCATTCAAATGCATTTGACCATCATAGGGAGTATTTTACCTATTCAAGACCAAGTAAGAAAATAAGTTGATAAAAAAATAAGAAGAGATGTGTATGATGCTCTACATAATTTATGGCATCATAACCAATAACTTGTGAACAAGTGGTGGATCCAGGGAAAATAAAAAGAGAATATCCACTTGGATTTGTAGGTATAAGATCCAATTTGAGGTACAAATTGATGATCTAAGTATATCAGAAGAAACACATCAATTGTATGATTGCAGGGGGCCACAATAGAAAGGCGGGTAGATCCAAGGTGATGAAGATAAACAATTGTAAATATTTGATATAAAGGAGCTATGGTAAAAATTATTGAAGGCCATTGGAGGCTTGAGAGGAGATTAGAGAGAAAGGAGGTATTTGAAGAGGTAGCCATACACAAGGTACAAGGTGTGCATTAATGTATCTTGTTGAATTTAATTATAATAGGATGATTGCAAGTCATGTAAGAGATAAGGATACTAGGGTGAAATAGACCTAGGTGAGATCTAAGAAATTTTAAAAATACTAGGCAAGGAGAGAGGCTTGGGTGAGACAAGTTCACCAATAGACTAAGGCTCAGGAGAAATAGCCTAGGAGAGGTGTGTGTCAATTAAGAAGAGTACTTGATAAGAGGAAAAGAGATGGGGTAAGGTGTAATAGACTTGCTGAAGGAAGTAATCAAGGAGTTTCCAAAAATAAGAACAAGAGATCATTTGAAGAAAGAAAAAGAGAATGAAATGAGAAAGAAATAATAAATGGAAGCTTTCCAAAAGGAGATCAATGAGGTAAGACATCAAATCAATTCAATTGAAGTCACGATTAAAAACATGAAAGTTCCTTGGAATGGATGCAGGATATGGAAATGCAGATGGTCAGTTAAGGTGGTCAAGGAAAGAAGACAAAGGTGAAAATATCCTTAAAGAGAGAAATAAAGTTGCAAAGTAGGAAACTTGAAAGAGATTCTTAGATTGGAAATCAAGGAAAATGTGATCAACAGATTGATTGGGAGGAGAAATCCAATTTGTGTCAACATGAAGAAGGGAAAATGTTGGAGAAATTTTATATAGGGGAAGAAAAATAATAGGGATCCACTTAAGAGGCAAAGTGGCATGATTTTACATTTGATATTGCTTTGGAGTTTTGATTGCAAGTCAACAAATTGGTAGTGGAGAGGCATTTCATGAGTCCATAAATAGGCTCATAGAGAAATAAGGTGAGATATTTTATGGAGGAATACATCAAGAAAAATAAGTATTTGTGTTGATAAATGGTGAATAACTTGGGCTAAGGAGTAGGCTCATTGATAAATAAGAAAATAATATGATCTTAGCTCTTGAATAAGGTCAAATGGACATAGTAAGTGATCAAAATTTAAGGTATAAAACCCAATGGGTATCTCATGAAGTAAGTAAGGAGGTAATTTGTGAGAAAATTCAATTTGATAGTAGTGGATTAGATGTGTGTATTGCTGATAAATATTTCATGAAGGAGATAGAAGAATTTAAGTAAATGGTAGATGCAAGGAGGCTACTGGGAGAACAACAATCTAATTTTTTAATTTATAACATATTGGAGGAACTATAGGTAGAGGTGGTAGAAATACAACATGACATATATGATGGTGAAAAGGATAAGGAATGTCTTAAAATAAGAATTACAGAATGGAGTAACTTACATGAGGTAGTGGAGTCTCAAGGAAAAGAAATAGAAATGGATGAATAATAAGTAGTGAGTGAAGGAATAGAGAAGATGTAAGTTTTTAAACATGGGGAGAATCAAGAAGAAGAGGTAAAAAATTCATTCGCTAATGATTCAATTATGTCTATTGGTGATCCAAGTGCAATGAATAAAATTCTCAATGATGAGATAGGAGACTATAGAAGTAGTGATATTGTAAAAATTGAAGCTATGAACAAAGATGTCTTAGACAAAATTTGGGTATTTTGATTATTTTTAAATATCACAAATTATGTAGTTTGCTTGAAATATCCCATATAATGGGTAATTAATTCCTTAAATTTATACAAGGAAGAGAACCTTCTAAGTGTAGAATTAGAAGCCATGAGTTGAGAATAAGTTTCAGAATTAAATTTTGTAAGGAGAAATAGGTCAAAGGTAATGAAAACAAAGAAATTTCCAAGGAAAGAGTTATGATTGCCATATATATTATAGATGTAGTTGAAGAGTTGATTGAATATGTAGGCAATGAAAAAGAGAGAGAGAAACTATGAATACCATAAGGACTAAGGGAATGTAGGCATTGATAGTTGAAGGTGGATACTTTATAATCCATGAAGACAATGAATATTATGAAGACATGACAATTTGGAAGAATGAAAAGGATTGGACTCAAGAAGCTAATGAAAGCTTTATTAAATTTAACATATTTTTCATGAGTGTAGGTATAAGGCACAACCAAACAAGGAGGAAGGTTAACATCAAGAATAATGACACCAAAGGCAAGAGTTACTAATTTGAAGAGCATATTAAAATAAGTCAAAACAAATTATTTTAAAGACAAATTTCATATCTAAGACAATAAGAAGATCAAGTAATAAGAACTAAGGATAAGCAAGAAAAAGACAAAGGTGGAGAGATACAAAATAGTAAGAAGATGAAGATAAAGATATTAAGAAAGGTTGAGCATCATGAATAGGAGTCCATGAAAACTTTCAAATGGGGTAATTTGATGTAGGAGAATCACCATATGTCTACAAGTTTATGTCATTCAATATTCTATAGAGTCCTAGGAGGTTTGTGTAAGCACAATAAGCCTTATGGAGGCCTTAAAAGTTTTTAATAGGTCATATAGGTAGCTTGGAGTGTTTTCCCTCCAAATTTGAAATCTTAAATGCAAAAAGGGGGCATGAATTGTAATGGGTTATGAGTTTTATAGGTTATATAGGGGTCTTCAATGTACCTATGAGTCTCATGAACTAATATTTGGGTGAGAATAATCTACTTGGCCTCAAAATGCAAATTGTAACCAAGTGATAAGAGTGTAAAAGTCAATCATCTATCTTAAGGCAAGTAGGTGAATGAAAATCTCACCAAAATATGAACATTCCAAGTTTGGAGAAACTGATTTGGTTTGAAACTACTTTTGAGGATGTGATTAAGGTGATTAACAAGCGTAAAATGATATTTTATCAATGACAAAGTAGAGAGTATGAGTGTAATTGTGTGCATGAAGCTTGCCAGGATAGGATGTAAGCCAATAAGCATCATTTTACTGTATATAAATGTATTTTGTTGTTTAATTTATTGTGTTCATATTTTTTTATATGTTAATCTATGATATTCTAGTCTCTTATATGTATATCTATCCTTCTATTTGTGTTATAAATCTCTCTTGCTTGAGATACTCAAAATTGACAGACTGTACAACATAAAAAGCTCCTGTTTCATGTCCCTAAAGTTGTATGAACTCATAATAGGGATATTAAAGGGTAATATATATTTTATAATACCTGTTCTAAGTGTTTAAAGTGAGATATATCTTCCATATTCTATGAACAATCAACTTAATGCTCTCAAGTTCTGGGACTATCCAGAAACCCTATACAAGGGAAAATTGTTTGGTTCTCATGTCTTAGAGATTTATTCATCATATAAATGTATGATTAGTTAGTTTAAACTATTTAGGGATCATCACAGGTTATTTCAATGTAATTTAACCTATATAACATGATTTATACCTAATGTATTATAACGTGCCTATAGGTGCTCATACTCTAAGAAAGTAAGAAAGGGGAATGGCTTATATTCTTTACATTTAGGTCTTGGGAGGTCAAGTGAAGTTGGGATAAAATTTGAAATGAGTGTATATACTTTTTATAAACATAATTTTTATTTGAAACTTCATATTTTAAGATTTGACCTATTAGAACACCAATAAGGCCTTTAGGTCTAAACAAGTCATTGATAGTTAATAGCTTGAATTTCTTGATTATAGAGGAATTGGGGAAACATATAGGATAATTGGTTTAGAAAAAATATTTTGGATAATTTTAAATGACTTAGATATCCACCTTGATTCATTTATATCATTGAAATAAATTATCCATGATATTCAACTAATTAAGGACTATGTATTGACTGTAACAATCATCCTTTCATGGTAAACCAAGTGCTTATGAGTATCACTAAGTGTAAAGACCTAATAAGAGATGTGGAGATGGATAGGAAAAACCTCAAGAAGGTGTGAATAAGTTATTAAAGTTCACTAAAATAAATTGAGTGAATTTAGAATGCTCTCAAGCTCAAGGAGACATGTGAGACCTAGGTCCAGGTCTAGAATAGGGATAGTGAGATTATGAGAGTTATACCCAACCAAATTTGACCAAAATTTGTAGTCTTGTATATTTTAAAGTTTTATAAAGGAATAAAAAGTCTTATCATGGTATGATCCATAAAAATACATAATCAGAGACTAAGCACTTGCATAGGCCTAATTGAGGGATAAGGATGTTTGAGTGTAAGGAGAAAGTGGGTTTATGTAAGGAGTAAAAGAATCAAAATTTGTAGATTAAAAAAAGTCCCAAATGGGTCCTTAAAATTGGTTTAATTTTCATGGAATATTTGGTAAAATTTTCAAAATAAAAAATGAATCCTCACCAAAATAGGGATAGTAGAGAACAAGTACAAAAAAAAGCTTAAGAAGTGAAATAAGGAGATTGAGTTGATTAAGTGCATAGATATAAAAGTAATAGTGATGAAAGCTAAACAAGAATACATATAAGAACTCATTCAAATTAATTTGATAATAATAGGGAGTCTTTTAGCTATTCAAGACAAAAGAAGCAAATAAGTTGATAAAAAAGAAGAAGAGATGTGTATGATGCTCTGCATTACTTTACCTACTTGAGAGATACAATGGTACACTTGGAGCATCCAAATGACTCATGGCCTCTTAAAATTGGTTTCTAAATATAAATATGTCTCTTTGTAACCATATCAATAATATTAGGCATTTTTTACTAAGTTTTATAGAATTTACACATGATGTGATCTCATTTAGTTAAGTTCTCCTAGGCTCTAACATCTTTGACAGATCTAGGAGAGTGATATTTCTGATAGTTGGGTCATTTAGCACATCTTCATTCAATCAGGAACTTTAGATCTCTAACATTTTTTTAGTTATATGAGGCTGATATAATTGATAGGATCTATGTGTTGATTCTTCATATTTTTGGGATTTCCTAGGATTTAACATCTCTAACATGTATTAGAGACTAATTAATCTAATAGTCAAGTCATTTGTCACTTTCTAATTTAGTTGGGCTCTTTTAGGCTCTAACATATCTAATAGGTTTAGAAGACTGATGGCTTTGATATTTGATTTTCATGGTGCTTCCTTATTCATCAATATTTCCTATAATATTTTCTAAAACTAAGTTAAAATAAATCCATGTAAATAATTAAAAGCTTAATTGTCTACCAAAAAAAATTAAGAAGTGTTAAGTAGGACTTGGGGAGACTGGCACTCTAAGAAAACAAACCACTAATACAAATATATATAAAAAAGTTAGAATGATAAAATATTTATATGTATGAAAATGTATATTATTTTTTTATAAATAAATAAGGACTCAACTATTGGTTAAACATAGAAACATTACATGGGTCTTTAGTAGAGACTAGGTCTCCATCACAAACTTTTATAAATGCTCAACCAACGAAGGTGAAATAGGATTTTATGAATGTTAAATGTCTAAGGATAAAGTGGAAGGGATTAAAACTATAATAATAATAAATTTAATAATTTTTATAGGGTCCCAAACTTTTTGAATAATGGGTTTATGTTGGTCATAACAAATAGTTACTTTGTAAGGAAAATGTTGCCCCAACATTTACAACCCAGACTGCAATCATCCAATATTGAATATAAAGATAATAAAGATAAAACCTACCTAATACACCTTGATTATGAAAATAACTAGATTCTATTTTAACAAGTAACATACTAGGTTATAGCTCCTTTTAATTCCATTTTGTGTATTAGTGATGGATTTATTTTATTCGATGGATTACTTAAATAAGTTTAGGTACATCTATGATATCAAAATATTTTTTGAAGAAGCATGAATTTCATATAATTTTAGATAAGGGTTAAGGGATTTATAATTTATATACTATGAATCATGAATCTATATCTCTGACATAGATGTTTTTGGTCTCAGTTTAGCTTTGCTTCATTGCTAACTAGGCCAAAAAGTCGACGATGGATATTGTCAAAATCACCCTTTTTGAGGAAGAAACTTAACATATATTTTTTAAATTTAGACTTCCTTTCATCTAATATTTTATGTTTGATCCAATAGGGTGGGAATACAATGTTTCCAAGGTTTATTATAGCATGATTATCCTTCTAAGATCTAGATGACCTTTCAATTATTTAGTTATTCATAATATCTTTGCCATTTCTTTTGAAGTTCTTGTGATGGACTTGGATATAGTAGAGATTTTATAAATTTACTTGATTATTGTTTAATCAATGGATTATTATTTTATTATTTTTTTTAGAGGGTTACCTTGCATATCATTGTGTATAATACTAGAGCTTTGTCTTTTATTTCCTAATATAGTTTTTACTATTCAATCATCCTTTGGAGCATTCATCACATTATTTGAACATAGTTATTTTTATTTGATCATTTTGGGTGAGCAATAATCTCATGAGGGGATAATTGAGATTAAAAATATGATAAGGCTAGAAACAAAGACATAAAATAAATAACTCAAATGAATAACTAAAGTAAACACACAAAAGAAGTAAAGAAATGATAAAAGAAAACACAAAAAAATCAAAGTAATCTACACATAATATAATTTATACATTACCACACCTATTAAATTTATTCATAGATTGCATTTGAAGGGAAAACCAAAAAGTAGTGCTTTAAGAACTATCCATTCATAGGTATCATGAGGTCAATGCTTTCAAGTTATTTGAGGTAGAATGCATTTTATTCAAGTAGCTTATAGATATTATACAATTCAATCCAAAATAGGTTAAAATAAAAGTATTGGACTTTATTTTCATGGGATTTATCCCTTATCAGTATCAATTTAGATATCCTAAAGGACTTCACTTTTACCTTATTATCAAACCTCCTTTTGACTACACCCTGGTGTTTACTAAAATTTTGGAGGGCCTCTTATTGAGCATCTTCTAATTGGATAATGTATAACAACCTTGAGTATACCTTCTCTCTACTTTCCATGTACTATTTCATAAATCAATAGGTAATCAATCTAAGAGTGATTGGGAATATGTGATCTAACTGATAAAAATAGAAAACATTTGAGGGCCTATTTATACTAGGTGCGATCAATCCAAAAGGCATATTTTAATAACAAGTGCCATTATCAGGGATTATCCTTTGCATTTTTCTTGATTGTGTCAACCAAGTTATTGTTTGTAGATTATAAAAATGTATTCCCTTAAGGTTAGTAGATGGATGAGAATATTAAACTGGCTCCATGTTGATAATCACATTAAATAAGCTATGAATACTAAAATACAAATCCATTATCACAAACCAGTGATGTAGGTGCAAGATTTGGGTGATTATGTTCTCTTCAATAAACTTAATCATCTCTTTGGAAATAATATTCTTAGTAGTAGTGGCCTTAGTCCACCTTGTGTCATAATTAGTATCCATAAGCATAAATTTATGGTTATATGTGGTGTTTGTATTGATAATTCCTATGAAATCTATCCACCAATATGCAAACAATTTTCCTTCAATAAAAAATCTAATGGCATTACAACATGAACATCCTTGAAATTAGTTTTGTAGTAATATCCTATTCATAATATCTCGTGTGATATTACATTTATAGATGAGTGGACATTACCAATTTTCTTGTGGAAACTAGTCATAACATCTTGGGCCTCTTCTTTCGATAGGCATCTTTGAGAGATGAAATTGTAATTTTTCCTTTAAAGGATCCATTTCTTAAGCATGTAATGAGTAAATTTTAATTTGAGGGCCATTTTATGAGTTTGGTTCAATCCAGAGGGTAAAATTCTATAGATAAATTAGTGGGTGATTGAAGCATACCAATCTTGTCAAAGCACTTTTGCTTGGTCCACATGATGTAGCATAATATAGGGACCAATTTCTATGATTAGTTTAATGATACCCTATCCTCATTTTTTTAATAGGTCTCATATCTAGATCATACTCTTATAATTTATCCATCCACTTTCATCTATTATCTCCTAATTCATTATATCCTAGCATAATCTTTATTGTCAGGTCTGGGATAATGGCATGCTATTTTATTATTTATGGGAAACTAGTGTTTAGTTCATAAAAGATAAAGGGTCTAGAGTAAGGGAAAAAATATAATCTAATATGGTAAAATATATAGGTTTCTATAAAATTAATTACATAGGAAGAAAAGTAACTTATCTATAAAAGTAGGCTAAGATGATTATTTCAAAGTCTCAAAACTACTGCACAAGACTAGGAAGATGTTAGGAATCTAGATCTCTCTTTCATTTAGTAAAAGGATAAGAGCATAAAAAATAAGACACTTTGGGGTTCAGTGATATATTATAGGTCCTACCACTATTATCCAAACTAGTTAGAGATCTATTTTTTTTAGGTTTTGTCTACTATCCCTATGTGAGCCTGTTTGTAAAATTTCAAATCCTAAATGTTGATAGAGCTCCTTGTAGAGTTATTTTAATCTTCAAAACCATGGGTCCATCTACACACACAAAACAAAAAATACATCAAAATAAAAAGGGGGAAAATTGGAATAGGGGAAGTACAATCACACAATCTAGAACCCCTGTTATCTTGATCACTTCCTATATTAACCCTTAAGCTACGGTCTAAGATCAAATGTAATTCTCCCTTAGAGAACGTGAAAAATCAACGTGCATGATAGATGTAAGAATAAAATTTTGCCTAGACCCCTCCCATATAAAGCATGAAAATATATATGTGATTCATAATGTTGAGTTATACTAGCGATTCATTTTTAGTTATGTATTGTGCCAAAGTAGTAAGTTCTAGATATAAAATGCCTTGTGAAGTCCTTTATATAGGAGACTCTTTATTTTAAATTTAGGAAATTTTATTCACATTTGGCCGACATTATAAAGACAAAAAAACCTTAAAGATGAAGTGAGGAAGGAATTTGGACTCATTAAGTGAGGTAACTTGACCATTGGGACTCAAAAATAGAATTAGATAGGACCGCTAGAAATGTGACACCCTAGGGTCTAACGCCATAGTCCAATTTTGGTGTTCCTATCCTATAGGCTTGAGACCTGGGGGGTATGATTGGCCTAGGAAATTTGACTTGGTTGAGGTGAAATGACCATTTTAAAATATTTGGATGATTGGGGATAATAAAAAAGGTGACTCAAGCATGAAACAAGACCAAGATAAGTAAAACAGAAGACATGGCTAATGTGAACAAGGCTCATATTCTCTAGATGGAATCTCCTATGAAAGGAATGTAAAAAGACATGATATGTGTGGTTACTTGACCAATTTAAGGTGTATAAATTTGACCCTCTTTTATTCTAATGATGAAATTAAATGAATTAATAAATTAAAATATATATAATAAAATGCGTACTTGAACCTACCTATGTGGAGATGAATGTGCTGCAAAGGGTCCAACTCCCTTCCTAGCTAGGGAAGTGGATGGAGAGATAAATAGTGATTATATAAAGTAAGAATACCTGAAATGGATACCCCTTATATTTAATCTAAAATTATTATCTATGTAACATGGAGAAGGGGGGCAATGCTTTCCCCTATGTTGAATCTAGCTAAAAATAAGGAATGCTCAGAGGCCCAAAACCAATGTCTATCATCTATCGCACATAAAATCATGTAATATATAATGTTTATGTAAAATTTTTATGATATGAAGATAAATATCTATCATTCCCCCACTCTAAATATCTAAACTATAACTGATAAATACTCAGAGGCCAAAGACTAATGTCTACCCTCTGTCCCACACAAACTCATGTAGTCTAGGTCTAGGTAATGTAATGGACAAACCATTGTAGATGGTGGTATGGTCTAACCTAGATATATATGGGTGTAATATAAAACTTTGGTCAATGTGTATGAATATAATGTCACGTCTTATCATTCCATCTGTATAATCTTTAGTGATGAAGAACATGAAAATCTGTGTCATGCCCCCAAATTTGGTATGCATCTATATAATATGTTAATTTCTATAACCACATGTGAAATGACATATATTTCCATGTATCATGTGTAAAATTGGATACCAAAACACTTTTATCTACACTATGCCTTTAGTCTGCTATCTAATTTTGTAATTGTGTCATGTTGTATGAAGCTATATGTGTGAGACGTGTAGTAATGTACATACCCCCAAATATAGTATTTGAGTTTGTATCTATATCAAAGTCAATATGAATCCATATAATCTAAAACACTATATCTAAATAGTTTTTTAACTTGTAAGCTAAAATCATTGTGGATCCATATAATCTAAACCACTATATCTAAATAGTCTATATACTTGTGAGCTGAAATCACTATGGGTCCATATGATCTAAACCACTATATCTAAATAGTTTATGTATTTATAAACTAAAGGTATATCCATTTAATCATATTTAGTAATGATGAGTGACCCATGTAATATAAATCACTATATATCTTTATTGATCTAAGATTAATTTGATAATTTAACTGCTAGATGTGTAAGAACCATGGTGTATCCACCTATGAGAGTGGGTGGGTATGATGGGTAAGTGTAGGAATAGGAATAGTAGGAATTATTCCCTACTTTTGGGGAGAGGGATAAAATTTTTGATAGAGGAGGTCAAGCCAAAAGTGATGACTAGTGGTGTGATAATAAAAATAAGGTTTTGTATATTGTGAATAGCTTAAGAGGTTGTTTGATTGATTAGACTGAGTTATTAAAAGTGGGACAAGTTTTGATTTTTGATGATCAAAAGGTATGTTTGAGTATAATATATATATATATATATATATATACTCATTCCATAATAGGTAGATGAGGTAGTAAGATATGAAGTTTGAGTGATGTCAAAGGTACCATTATCATGATTTTGTGGAAGAAAACAATTTGAAAAATGGAGCTACAAGGTTTGAGTTATGGAAAAAATGGTATTTTTATTTGATTGAGAAAGATGGGTAATATATAAAATTAGATTGATTCTCTATTCATTTGTTTATTAAATAAGTTGAGATTTGGAGATCTGGAGTGAGAGATATGCTAAGGAGACAAGCACCTACCATGACCTGATTTGAGTAGTTGGCAGTCTAGGTTGAGGCTGATGGTGATGTTACCCTAGTAAGTAGTTGAAAAGCTTGATTTTTGTCTATTTTGAAGCCTATTTTTCATGTTTTGAGCTCTTTAAAGTAGAATAGAAAAAAATAGTATTTCTAACACTCTTATCCTACATATAACACTATTGTCTAGGTTTGAATGCTCATGTCTAGGTTATAATACTCCTGTCTAATGTTGTTATCCTATACCCAGTGTTATTGTCCTGAAGGCTTAGTTTTGAAATGATGATGCTTTATTGTTGACTATTATTCTATATTTTTTTTATTTGGCATTTTTGATTGTTATATATGTTATTTATAGTTTTTTCAGGGTGAGGTATGGATGAGAGAGTTCCATAGGGGTTAAGTGATGGAGACATTGAGGTTGTTACCTTTATTTGTTGATTAGAGAGTTTTCATGGATGGGGCATGGTTGGGTCATGTGTGTGACCTAGGCATATTGTAATAAGATACATATTTTATTACCACCTTATGTGAGAGATGGAATGTAGATACATGTACTTTTTGGATTCTTATAGGGGAGACTACTATGACTCTTGAGGATGTGTATCACATTTTGCATTTATTGGTTAGTGGATGACATGTGACATTGCAGGATGACATGGGTGATGGTGATATTGATCATAATCCTTATATTTTTTTGGTGTACCCTTAGGTATACATTGGAAAGGGAGTGACAATGATGTATTATTATAAGTTATTATGTAGTATAGAGTTTCACACTTATAGAAGTGGTTGGTTATTTTGTTGGCATCATTTATTGTTATGGATAAGAGTGGAGTGTCTATTATATATAGGATGTATAGAATTATGAGTTGTGTTGAGGTATATGGTATTGTATTCTTATGGTGGAGGACTATGTTATCCCACCTATACAAATATCTATACAAGTTTACAAAAGAGGCATTTAGTGATGAATTGAGTGCAGTGATGTTATTACATTGTTGGGCTTATGAGTACATAGGGGTTATGCGACTGATAGGATTACTGAAGGAGAAGTGGGCACCTCCAAAACCATTTGGGGAGTGATGGATGAGTACATTAGCTATCTGATCTCTTGGGATGGATCATTATAGGTAGGTGCTAGATAGATTGGTGGTTGGGGCCATTATATGGAGTCCTTATAGAGGATTTCTTAGGTGGGTTGAGGATAGAGTGTAGTTATAGTATATGAGGGTTATTTATTGGATACATGACTACTAGGTTGGAGTGTATGAGCACTTTTAGTATAAGTACATTACTAGATAGTTTGGGGTACCATAGGATGTGATCCTAGTAACATGGGTGTGGGTGAGGAATGCATGGGAACTAGTGAGGGTAGTATCTAATGTGAGGCCCATGGAGGCTAAGATATCACCATTACCTCTAAATGTACAAGATGTTGATATAAACATTATTGATGTGGATGATGTTAGATGTACATATGCATATACTGAATAGTGGATGAGGCATCAATGGGCTATATTATACCCTACTAATGGAGGGGATGTTCTAGAGTACAAGGATCCTCAACTAATCTAGATGATGGGAGGTAAGAAATAATTTCATATGAATTATGTACAAATTTTTACTTTTAGTTAGTTATTATTTTTTAGTACATAGATAATGTCATTCCCTGCTTTATGTGTAGGTGGAGTGGGAGGTGCTCAAGATAAAGTGTAGGCTAGGGAAATAAGTGGAAATGATGAGTATTGGGAGAACATCATTGACTCAACACCTAGAGAGCTCACATAGCATGTACCTAATGATGCATTAGAGGAGGGTTTGATAGAGAGATAAAAATTTATAGTTGGTGTTCATGATCATTTGTTTGATAGTGCTACTATAGTGATAGCTTCATATGTTAGGGTAGCAGGAGAGAGAGATGAGTTGAGGGCTGAGTTATATAGGCATAGGATTTTCCCACCTAATTTTGGATCAATGAGTATGAAGATTATGGATGAGTATATGGATTTTTAAAGGTGACATGTGGAATTACATGAGGATCATGGCTTGCTATTAGAGCATTAGAGTCATTAGAAGAGGCATGCAACATCGCTAAGAGGTGTGGGTCATCTAGTGCTAGGTTAGATTATGGGACTAGTACTGGTGGTGAGAGTGAGACTAAGAGTGAGGGGCATGACACCCATTCATGATTGATTGTATTTGATATAGTGTATATTTTTTTTGAAAACTTATTATGTGTGTGTGTGTGTGTGTGTGTGTGTGTGTGTGTGTGTGTGTGTGTGTGTGTGTGTGTGTGTGTGTGTGTGTGTGTGTGTGTGTGTGTGTGTGTGTGTGTGTGTGTGTGTGTGTGTGTGTGTGTGTGTGTGTGTGTGTGTATGTATGTATGTATGTTGGTTTGATTTTGGATTCGGGTGTATTATGTTATGGATTGTGGAATAGATTAGTATATTTATTACAAATGGTTGATTGTAAATAGTTGATTTGAAATTGATGTTGATGTTGCATATGTTTTGGTAAAATGGTATTTAGGATATGTGATTTGATTTTACATGATATGTTCAAGTGTGACGTTAGGTTTGATTTTTAATCATATGTGAGAAAAAAAAATTGGTTTTGTAATTGGTAAATTGTTTTGATCAAGTGAATTGGTTTAATATTGGTAAAATAGGATATTGGTAAGATCAATATTTGGTTAGGTATGGTTATTTGGAACTAGGAATGTTAGTTGTTACTATAAGGGGATGTAAGATAGCATTTTGTGTGTATCACTTCCTCAAGAGTGGCTCAAAAATGCAAAATTTGGCCCTTTGGCTCCATCATCACCTACTAAGTGAAGATTATGAACTAATACTAGTATGAATGTGTGTTGTATCACTACTTGAACCCTAATGGCCAAATGAATAAGTTTCATTACTACTTATGTTGTGTAGGAACATGATCTATATTTGATATTATCTATGGTGCACTAACTATAGATATATGTGGAGAATCTATAAAATTTAGTCTCAGTGGATGTGTAACTAAAAAAATGTGCTATGAATGAGGCTCATCTAACCATAATCATAGTGGATTTATATGTGAAATAACACCCTACAGCCTCTGATGTGATGCATATGACTAAGTAATAAATTAAGGTATAATTTTAACCTATGATGAGGGTGAAATTAATCTCAATCATTATAGGTTGCTATGTGAAATGGGTCCCTAAAATATCATTAATAGTGAATGTCTCTCTAGAGTAGTACTCTATGATGTGGGTTCATTTAATGTTAATTGTAGCAGGTTGATACATGATATAGGACTCAAAAAACTTAGTTGTAGTGAATACCACACTAGAGTGGTACATTGTTATGGTGCCTATGAATATGTTGGAGATGTATATGGAACTGTAATATGTACTCCTCAAAATATAGTGTTATATGTAGGTTTTTATCATTGTATTGGTCTCTAAACCTTTTGAGTAGGTGGAATAGGAGATCTCTTGTGAGGCTTTATCCTAAAACCGCATTACTCTCATAATGAGTGACCAATGATTCCTATAAAGGAATGCCCTGGGATGACTCAATAATGGATGAATTAGGTCTAAGGTTCCATGATGGAGGAGATATCAGTGCCCCTTATTTGAATTCTATGATGTCATTATCAACACATCTATCAATTCAATCCTTGAGTCCATAACAATCATTATCTATGTGTATACATATATGATGATAGTTATAAAAGGGCTGATGTGGATATCTATGTAGGAGAGGTGGATCCCATTGATGAGTAGAAGGTAATGTGATTAACCTCCTATCTATTAGTGATGATAATATGACACATGGGATATCTTGCTCTGATTCAAACTACAATGGTACTTTGCTACTATTCTCTATGGTACATACTATAGGTTGTGCTCTAGAAACTAGCTCTCTATTCTTAATTGGTTACTTTTTTTGGTTAAGGTATTCTATCTTATTTATGACATGGTATATGATTTGTGATATGATCTATAGATGGATGTGCTACTATGAAATCTAGAGTAATTCAATCAACTAAATCTACCTCAATCAATCCCAATTTATTTTCCAAGGCTAGAACTATATAGCATAAGTGACTAAATGAGGACTCTGTCTGATATAATAGATTCTTGAGGATAGGTTGTTGAATCCCCTTAATAAATATATGTTGAATATATAAATATAATGGTTTTTATATCAATCTTAAAATGTGAGTCTTGAATCATAAGATATAATCACTAACTGGCTCTAAAGTAATTTGATGCAATGTGGTAAGTTTTTCATATGTAACATGAGGGCCCATGTTTACTATGCAATATCTAAGAAATGCCTGCTCTAAATAATCATATGTATGTAAGGAACCAATAGGGAGTAAATGAAAGAACCAATTCTATGCATTACTCACTAGTTTCTACTATAATAACTTGAGTAGAATCAAAGGAATTGTATGAGATGACAAAGCCTTCTAAAATGCTTGAAGGTGTATGAATGGATCTCTGGTTCCATAAAAGTGAGGCAATGATGGTATTTGTAAATTCTTAGGGAATTATTATTTTACAAATGTATTTGGAAGAGGGTTACCATCTAAATTGGTTGGCATCCATATAATACTTATAAGCCTTATTTTCCAAGGTAAAGATATGTATTTGGTGTTGTAATTCACCAACTACATGCATTAAATAAATAATCAGCTAGGATGGTATATTAGCATCTTGAAGTGGTTTATTTAATCATTCAATTTGATCATTTATTTTATCCATGGGAATTCTATATTTAGAAATTGGATCATACAAAGGGGGTGTTCTCACATGAACCTTTGAAGGAATGGTAACTTGGATCTTAGTAGAGGGATGCGATATACCATTTTCTTTAGGTGAAGAGTGAGAAAAATGTGCTAATGTAGTAGGGCGTGGCTTGAGAGATTCATTGATATCTTTATGTTTTAGTGAATCACATTCTTATTAAGTAGAGGATGTGATGTTATCATTAACATGTGCATCATTTTAAATATAATCATGTATAAAATTAGAAACAACATTTTATGGTGGATGATGTTTGAGAGGAGTGAGAGAAGATTTAGAAACATGAGATGCATTTTATTATTCACTATGTACATACTAATCATCATTATTCCATGCATTATCATAATCAATTTTTTTTTCATAGTCACTCTCATTTTCATATTCATTTGTGTGTTCACTATCATACTCATTATCTTTTCCATCATCACTAGGGAGAGGTGTAAGAGAAGAATTTAATTCTTTTCTAATATACAATAAATTATCATGTGAAATTGGAATATTATGTGCATATATGTTATCCATGGATGGAGTGTATGTATTATTTCCATTTGAAATATGATAAGTAAGAGTAAGAGAGTTATCATTTAGACATTATTTTGATAAAGTAGAGTTAAGATCATGATATGGATCATTTGAAATATGCTTTGGCAATTTGATTTTATTGTGTTTATATTGTTCTAATTTGAACATAGAAGAGAGAGAGAGAGAGAGAGAGAGAGAGAGAGGAGAGAGAGAGAGAGAGAGAGAGAGAGAGAGAGAGAGAGAGAGAGAGAGAGAGAGAGAGAGAGAGAGAGAGAGAGAGAGAGAGAGAGAGAGAGAGAGAGAGAGAGAGAGAGAGAGAGAGATTAGGTTAACATGGAATAAAATTATCACCAATAAGATGTTAACTTGGAAGTTCATGACTAATTTGTTCATTTGGTGCATTGTGCATAAGAGAATGAGGTGAAAATTACCTTTCTCATTTATCAAAATTATTTTCTTTAGAAGAGGAAATAAAAGAGATAGGTTTGAGAGGAGAAGATGCATCTAATTTTTCTTCACTATAAATTTCACATGTATCATCATATTCCTCATTAAATAATATTAATTATATTCATTTTAAATGAAATCATTTTCTACATTTTTAGCTAATGTGAAATTTTGCTAATATTTCCATTCATTGTCATAATTTTGAGAAAAAAATTATAAATTGATCTATGGGATGAGAGGGAAGAAGTGCCTTAGTGGCCATTTTATTTATTTCACCAAAGAGAATATGTAAAATTAATATTAATCAAATAAATGAAATAATAACTACTAACATAGATATTTTTATAATATTTTTGACACTCCAAACAATTTACAAAAATTCCAAAAAATTCATATAAAAATTGTAAGGAACGCTTGGGATTGAGGACCTAGTTTCTAAATATTGTTTTTTGAGCTGGTGTTTTATAATTTTTTAAAATTATTAAAATAATTTAAATTATAAAATAGATTTGAATAAGATAAACGCACAAAAATTTATACAAAAATCAGAATTTTGAAGTTGAATTTTTGCACAAAGTATGAAGGAAAAACCCTAAGTGTACCTAGGTTTTTGAGATTTTGGGGTTTTTAGAAATTTGAAATTATGTAAATAATTTAAATTATAAAATAAATTTGAACAAAATAAATGCACAAAATTTTATATAAAAATCAAAATTTTGAAATTGAATTTTTGCACAAAGTATGAAGGAAAAACCCTAAGTGTACCCAGGGTTTTGAGACTTTGGGTTTTTAGAAATTTAAAATTATGGAAATAATTTAATTTATAAAATAAATTTGAATAAATAAAATTCATAAAAAATTATACAAAAATTAGAATTTTTAAATTGAATTTTTACACAAAGTATGAAGGAAAAACCCTAAGTGTACCTAGGGTTTTGAGATTTTGGGTTTTTTATAATTTTGAAATTATGACAATAATTTAAATTATAAAATAAATTTTATTAAAATAAATTCACAAAAAATAGAATTTTGAAATTGATTTTTTTCACAAAATATGAAGGAAAAACCCTAAGTGTCTTAGGGTTTTGAGATTTTGGGGTTTTTAGAAATTTGAAATTATGGTAATAATTTAAATTCTTAAATAAATTTGAATAAAATAAATGGAAAAAAATTTATTAAAAAATAATAATTTTGAAATTGAATTTTTTCATAAGGTATGATGGAAAAACTATAAGTAGGGTTTCTAGATTTGTTAAAAGCAAGTTGGGTTCGCCAAATGTCTTATTATTTTGGGAAGCTAGTGTTTAGTTCTTAAACAATAAAGGGTCTGGAGTAAGGGGAAAAATCTAATCTAGTATGGTAAAATATAGGTTTTGATAAAATTAATTACATAGGGAAGAGAAGTAACTTATCCAAAAAAATAGATTGAGATGATTATTTTAAAGCTTGAAAACTATTCCATAAAACTAATCTCAGGAATTTGGATCTATCTTTCATTCAGTGAAAATACAAAAGCACTAAAAATAGGAAACTTCAAGGTCAGGTGCTATAGTCAAGGTCTTACTGCTATTGTCCAAATTGGTCATAAAGATATGAGGTTTTTAGGTTTTATCCACTATCCTTGTGTGAGCCTATCTATAAAATTTTGAATCCTGAATGTTGACAGAGCTCCTTATAGAGATGTTTTAATCTTCAAAACCTTAGTTCCATATAAACATGTAAATCAAAATAAAAAGTTAGGGGAAGTATGATCACAT